>CM053506.1:86678368-86805920 GCA_028627145.1 Eidolon dupreanum
ATTAGCCTTTAGTTCAAAGACATATTGAAAATCACAGCCATTTTCTCTTTTTATTTTATATAAGGACAGAATCAATTCTACAACAGAGAATGCTGTATTTCCCGAAGTATTAATTTTATTACATAAAATTGGTAAAATTTTATTGTTAGTGATAATTATCATTATGTTATTAAATATATTCTTGCTTTTCTGTTTCAGTTTTGCAAGGCCTCTTTCCCTACACCTTCATTTTTGACATGGTGTATTTCATAAAATATTTCATAATCATATAGTGCTCTTTGCAGAAACAAATCACAAATGACAGAATTAAAAATTTAAATTTGGGCATAACAGTTTGTGCTCATCTCATACTTAATATTGTTATTGATGATGTCAGTTAAGAATATCTGTAATTATTTACAAAAATATTTACTTTGATTTCTTCTCTACATAGGCAATTACTCTCTCAGCTGTATAACCAGTACAACTGTTGGACTTCTGTGTTATGTTTCATTGTGCCTGTGTCTATTTCTCATAACTAGATCATACATTTCTTGAGGACAGGGACTACGCTTTACTCACCTTCATATGCCTAGTACCCAGCATAGGACCTTTTACACAGGCACTGGGGATATGAAGGTATGTATTAAATTGATGTCTGGATTATGCAAACTAACAAGACAAATTTTCCGTATTCATTTGTCCTTATAAAAACAGAATACAGTGGGTCTTGGATATCAAAGGCTGAGTTTTGGAGTCAGCTGGGCTGGGGTTCAAATCCTACCTCTGTCACATCCTTGCAATGCCACGTTGGAAAGATACTTTACCTTTTGTACATCGATTTTCTCCTTTATAAAATGGAGATAATGACACTAAGCTTCAGGCTATTTTGAGTGTTAAATGAGTCACAGAAAATGCATAGAATAGGGCATTCAATACATGGCAGCTGCTAGTAGTGGCAGCATCAAGATATATTTCTAAGCCTGTGTTCACATTGTCATAGTACTCTGTCTTACAAAAATTTATTTTATAGGCCACCATCAAATTGCAATATTTGTTTTGGAGAAAATTTGTATCATCTAAATCATCCAGAATTTTCCCCACCTATCAGGAATTCTTCTCTTAAGTATCACAGACCATTTTGCATCTGCTGATGTTTGCTTCACTTGAATTTTCTTAATGGGATATTATATAGCTGCGTCTCATATCGACTCTACAGATTATGACTTTCCAAGTGAAAAGCTCACACAGTGGGGACCTATCTTTTCTGTATTCTACTCACAACTATAGTATTCTCATCTAGGTTCTGCTTCATTCAGAGAGGTGGACTCATTGCCAAATACTGGAAGGTGGTCATAATCATTTAAAGTTTTTGTAAAAATGTTCTTATAATTTTAAAATATTTTAAAGTTATTTGCTACATCCACGTGCGTACAGGATTCTTTAGCTGAATGCATATGGTAACTTTCGTTCTTTTACTCGCTCATCTATTTTTCCATTTAAACATTTCTTAACTACCTACAACACACTAGCCACTGAATTCAGTCCTAGGAATTTTTAGTGGTATACAAAATTGCTTCTTACAAGTATCATATCATAAAATTCTGGATTAAGTTCACCTAGAAAATATTTTTTGAAAAATAATAACTCATCAGAAACATTTTCACATGTAAATAACTAAAAGAGCATAGTGCATGTTTTAAAAGTTTTAAAAATCAATTTCTGGAAAGAGAGGGATTTAAACTAGCTTCACTAGTTACTGTGCAGCCGGCCTTCAAGAGCAGCCCCCACCCCTTCCAGTTTCATATCCTCTGACCTCCCATGGATATTAAGATGCTATGTCTGTGCCATCAGTTTTCATATTTCTTATGAACTAAACAATTCAAGCATGGCAGAGACAATCTTCCCCTAGAATAACCCTTTTACTTATATTTTCTCCAGTATATGTTCATGATGATCCTTAGTTTAGCTCGATAGAGCTAAATACATATCTTGTAGCATCTGATAATTTAACACAAGAAAGTAAAGATTCCTGTAATCATCTGGGTGTCATTTTACATGAATCTTTGCTGTATGGTCAGATGTCCCCTACACAGAACAGCCAGGTTATTTTGGCCTCAAGCAATGAAATTTTGCTCCTTATTTCCGATCTTCTTTGCTCTCCCTTTCTGTGCCTCTCTTCTCTTTGAAAGTTTCCCAGACACTTATAAAATACACATACCTGGGCCTTTATTTCTCCAGTTTTCCTGAAGTCATAGGCTAATGTTGCCATTAGTTTGGCTTTGCTTCCTTGAAGCAGGATAATTGATTTGCCGATATCCAGATCTATACATTATGTATCAGCAGATGAGAAATCACATACAAATGGCAAGACTTGGCAGGAGGCATCAACACAGATTAGCTCTAGCTGATCAAATAATAACCACAAGCCAGCTCTGCTCTCTGCTCAATGAGTCTCAAGAGGGAAATCACGGGAATCTTTTCTATTTTTCAGAATGGCTTTCCTTCTCTTGTACTCTTAATAAAAACATTCATTCCCTGGGCATCCTGGGGTAACATTTAGTCCTAATCAGTAATAGTCGTCATAGCATTAAACATTAAAGAGGGGAAAGTCAATGGAGCTGTCAGAGGTCAGGGAATAATGGAGGAAGAACTAAGCTGGTATTAAATGAACCAATTCAGCATTTCCTGAGCAACATGTAGAATCTGGGGGAAAACCAGAAAGAGCTAGGTAGCTGACAGGTTGGTCCTGAAATTAAAAAAAAAAAAAGTATTGGCATACCCACTGAATCTACAAACAGACCTGAGAAGAAAGGTTGCCAGCATTTTCTGGCAGAGAGAAAATGTTTTTTCAGCGATGACCTGGAAGCCAGTAGTACAAACTTCCACTCAAGCCTGACTATCCCAAAAGGGTCCTTGCTCTTTTTATCTGTCACTTAACAGATAGCAACTGTATGGGCGTTTGACGAGGCTGATTTGTGGCCTCTTTTGGAACCAAAGAAAAAGGGATGAGGGGTTTTTGAACTCGCCATCTGTAGAATGTCTTTTTAGGACTGGAATTTTTGCTTAGCCCACAGCTTTACTGCAGTTTCAGGCCACTGTGACCTCCTGCTTGGATTTTAATCCCATACCAATGCTGAGGTGGAAAGGATGGAGATAAGGTAGAAGGAAATTTGAGAAATCAGGAGCTGATTTGTATGCTAAATTTTCCAACTAAGGTTGGTGAAGTGGGTGTATCTTATAGAAACTGCCAGTTACACTGCGACCAAGAGACCTTACAGGATAAACATTTCAGATAAGGGAGTTTAGAAAAGTTCCTGGATCAATTAGGGGAGACAGAAACATTCTGAAAACCAGGGACTGTAGATCAACCTAAAGGGAACATGAAGCATGTAAAAGGAAATACATGGGCAATCCAGGACAAATTGTGAGATCCCACCTTTTAACTTTCTGCTACTGCATGGAATATTTAAAGGTCAACTGATGTATGTGTTAATTTTACTCTTGGCTTTGTCTTCTTTGACTCCTCCTTTGTCTCTAATTGCCCTGTCTCTGACTTCCTGGGGGTCTGAGATGCATGGTGGTGAGTACTTAGGCTTAGGCACTATACAAATGGAGTTCAAACCTCTGCCACTTAACAATCTGTGTCACCTTAAACAAGTTTGTTCAACCTTGGGGCTTCAACTCCTTAGTAAAGTGGAGGAAATAATTCCTACCTTGCAGAAGTATTATGAGCATGAAATGGTATGAGGTATGTATAATTCTTATTGCAGGGTCTTACATGGTGACTATATGATGTTATTTATAGCCTTTAACCTGGCTCCTCAGCAAGTAAAATATTTCTCTGAGCTCTGTGAACCACTCTAGCAAATTAATGGAACCCAAGGAAGGGATCGTTGGGACCTCCAATCTATAGCCAGTCAGTGACATGCACAAGTGATAACCTGGCCTTGTGACTGGCTTCTGAAGTGGCAGGGGAGGGTGGCAGTCTTATAGGACTGGACTCTTAACCTATGGGATCTGATGGTATCTTCAGTTAGATAGTGTCAGAATTGAGGTGAATTGTGGGACATGCCACTGGTGTCAGAGCATTGCTTGTTGGTAGAGGGAACACCCCCACACCTGCAGTGGAATTGGGCAAAGAACCCTTAGTCCTTTAGCCTTTTGTTAATCTTATTGAAAGATCTAAACTCCCTTCAGGATACCACCTAAGCAGATTCCTACTATTTCTTCTCTACTATTTAGTGATACCTCTGCAATTCAGGGACTATTTTAGGCATTATTTACTTCATGCTGGAAGACCAAGAGTTAACTCAAGAGCCAGTGAAAAAATTCTGACATTACCTATTTTTAAGCCACAGATGTTAAGGTCCAACATAGTTTTTTTCTGGGCATTAAGCATTTGGCTAAGTGTTTCAACATCAACTGAGATGTAGAATAATGCACTTTGAATTCAGTACAAACAGCATATTTAAATAGCTAAGCACCATTTAATATTCTCAACCATGGGTCATAAGAAATGATATTTCTGCTTCTTTTCCCTCTCCTTTAGTAGTCTGCCTACATGAGAGAGACCAGGATATGTAAACACAGACACCAAGGAACTCACTTTAAAACAAATAGTTGGTTGCAACAACTCTGATCTGGGAGGAATACTGACCTTTGCTAGCATACAGTTTGCTTTGCCTGAGGAGATTTGATTTTTCATTGTGATCATGTTCTTGAGTAAATCTCCTTTTTAGAAAGCAATTTTTTTTCCACTTGTGGAGCTGTCAACTCCTGCCTTGCTCATCCTGCTCTTGTCTCTCTTTTATTACAAATTGAAAATATCCTACTCTAAGCACTTTATATCCAGTTTCATTCCAGCTCAATCTGGTGGAGGCCAAACATGCCCCAAGAAAGATGACCATAGGCCAAGCTCAAGCCTACCCTTTAGTGAGGGACTCCACTGACTGAGCTTCTAGATTTCACTGGTTATTGTGGAGAGATCAGTGACATCGCCATATTGTCCTCATTATTGTGACTCTACATGTTCCACTTTGCAAAATGGGAGAAGCTACACTTGTTCCAAGGTGAGCGAGAATTAAAGATGAGGTCAGAAATATCAAAGATTTGGTAACATAAAAAATGTAAGGACAGTCAGATGAAACGAGTTCCTTTTTATTTACAAACTGAGGCAATATTGCCATGTTATAGTCAGCACATGGAAGGGATATGAACTAGAGAGAAAGATCTTTTGCTACAACAGTTTTCTAGGCTTAGAATGTTGGCACCAGATAACGGCCAGTGATTCTATTAGACTGAGTCCATGTGCAGACACTCATGGCTCTCAGGTGACAAACATTGAGTTTGAAGATAGTTAATGGTACCAGATACTTTCTTAGGATTCTACAAAAATCTGTTTCTACTTTTGTTTAACTTGGAGGCTGATTATAGGCATTTGCATTTAATTACTTTCCTCTTGAGAAAATAGGCTAGATCGCTTCTAGAAAATACTTGGGTAGGAGCAACTATGGAAGTTGTGCAGATAAAGTTATTCTTTACAGAATGGAGTGGGATGAAAAAGCAAACTGGTAACTGTTTATGCCAGGTGATTTCAGTTCATTATCTCATGTGCTACTTAAGCAAACTTGGAAACATTTAGGCAGTTTATCAGTGAGAAAACAGAAGCTCAGAGAGGTTAACTGATTTCACTAAGATCCCTTTGTGAGTTATTGGTAGAGATAAGATTTGAACTATATCTGTCTAACTGTAAAGCACATGCTCTCTCTATTGGACCACACTATATGTGGCAGATATTGCAATACAAGAGGAAACAAAGTAAAATGGATGGTGGGACCTGGAGATGTGAATGCCAACATGGGCAATTGGAAAAACTTCCTAGAGGAAAAGGAATTATAGTAAAACCCTGAAGGATGGGTAGGACTTTGAGAGATATTAGGGCTGGGAAGAAACAGGAGAGTAGATTGTATGCTGCAAAATGAGTGAAAAAATAAGGTGAAGAAAAATGGGTTGTTCGAAATAGCAGAAAATTCAGTGTGACTGAAATATAGTCTGTGGGGGCTCAGAAAAGAATGTGCAATGGATGATAAGACTGAAAATGTGGGCAGAGGGCTTTAATACTACAGTACAGTGTGATTAAATTCCAAGTGGCTTAAGCTGTAAGTGATGTGAGTTCAGAGGAGGGAAAAAAGCAATGTGAACGTTTGCTCCTTGAGTCATTTTTGTAGTGGAAATTCTATGCTGACAGTACCTCTCCCTGGCTCTGTCTTCCCAAGTGATCTTTGAAAACACAGACCCTAGATCTGTGCATAGCAGAGAGCTTAGCAAGTCGGCCAGTGGATCAAGGAAAATTCTGTTATTCCTCAAACCCAGGGTTATCTGCTCCCTCAGCCAGCATAGCTGCCAGAAACCCTGGAGGAGTCTGAAAGGGCTTACCCATTCATGGACTTATCAAGTAAAAGAGCTCTGAGGCTGTTTGTGAGAAAGACAAGATAACTGGACTCAAAGAGGAGGGAGTAAATGACAGAGTAAAGAAAAAAAATATGAATGTGAGTGTGTCTATTTGCGTACATGTAGCTATGTGCATATGTATGTATGTACATATATATGTGTCTGCTTATCATCCATCTATCTATCTATCTATCATCTATCTATCCATCTATCTATCTATCTATCTATCTATCTATCTATCTACATCTTCTTGGCTGGGCCTTTTCATTTAGCTAGGTATCTCTCATAAGGAAAAGGATTCTTCATTAAAAAGAAAATTAATATCAGATTCAGGTGGGAAATTTCCTCACTCAACCAGGGCTGTTTTCAAACAACAGAATATGTAGTCTCAATGGATTTGCAGGGTTAAAATCTGAGCACAGGCAGATGTCTGCATCAGGGAGTTTCAAGCAAGGCCAAGTAAGCAGGCAGCTCATTCAGCAGGCAGATATCTGACTCCTGTTCCAGAAAGAGTGAAGGACTCATAGCGCACACAGACAAGTTATTCTTATGTCGTCTGGTGAGGACTTTTGTAGCCTCTAATTTGAGCTGTGTTCCTGTGTAGTAGTGGGATAGAATAGAAAGCAGACTTAGTAGTCAGATCTAAATTAAATTAATTCATTTATTTAGTATATATTTAATAAGCACTTACTATGTGCTAAGCCCTGTGTTAGAAGCTGAAGATAGACTAGAAAACAAGAGAGAAAATGTCTTGCCTGCATGAACCTTGCATTCTCTTCTGATCTATAAATTCCATGTCATCTACTCAACATCATTTGCAGAAAACCTACCAAGAATGGTTTATTGTAGGAATTGGCATACCATAAGCCTACAGTCCAAATCTGGCCTGACATGTTTGTTTGGCTCAAGAGCTAGGAATGGGTTTAACATTTGTAAATCATTGGAGGAAAAAATTAAAAGAAGAATATTTCATGACACGTGAAAATCATATAAAATTCAAATTACATTGTTCTTCTATATAATTTTACCGGAGCACAACAACACTCATTTGCTTATATACTATCTGTGGCTGTTTTTATCCTATAATGGTAGAATTGAGTAGCTGTGACAGAGACTGTAAGGTCTGCAGAGTCTAAAATACTTATTATCTGGCCTTTTTACCTTGTCTAAAGAGATAAAAACACATCATAACACATTCTTCTCTCAGTTCATTCCAATCAGGCTTTTGTCTCTATCCTTCCACTATGACTGCTCTTGTCAAGCAAAACAATACTTTCCATGTTACCAGATTTGGAGATTTCCTGTTACTTGCTCTTTCAACAGCATTATACACAGTTGGCATCTCTCTTTTTGTAACACATTTTCCTCTGAGCGTCCATAACACTACAATTCTCATATCTTCTTATCTTACTGCTCACTGTACCATCCCCCTTTCTTGGTAAAGCTGAAGGTTTAGAAAAGTCCATTGTACTTATACAGCCTGTACTTGCCTCACAGAAGACATTCTAATGTTATAAACGCCCTCATGGACCTACGCCTACATCTGCCCACATCCATCTTCAAGCTCGTTCTCCACAAGCTCTGACATCTCCTTGCTATCGTGAAAATTGTGGTGCATTTTAGTATCTGCTGGGGCGTTCTCCAGCCCTGCTGAGTTGCCCGTTTGGGTTCTCCAAGCTGTGTCCCAAGGTTCCAATTGTTTGTTATCCATAGTGCTTGGGTTACAAAGTTATATATGTAGTTGTGAGTGGTTTGCCCTAACCCCACATTTTTCATAAGCCTTGTTATTTTTAAGTTTTATTTTATAAATCTTGAGATTGTTTAGGAATGTTTGGGTTATGTCACATCATAGTAATTCTTGTACTGTGCTCAGGGCAGGTTCTGCTGATGGTATACAACTAGAATTTTAGGTCTAGGGGTGTCACAGTTTAGGCACCCCTATGATACCCTGAGCACAAGATGGTGTGCCAATTAAATGACATATTGACTTATTAATCTATCTCTTAAAATGGTTAGTGAGTGCTAGAACCTCTGAACCAGATGACCTTGCATTGGTGAGTATGTGTTCTTTTACTGGTAGAGTTGAGGAGACCCAAGATCCCTGAGGCCCACCACTGCCCTTTGAGGCCCAAGGTGAAGAGCTGACTTCAAATACCTGGCATCCCTGGGTTCTTCCAGGTGGGTAGCAGCCTCCCCTGCTTGCCCATGGGATTGTCACTGATTATGTTTTCAAACCAGAGCCCATGGGATTAGCCAGGGCTTTGTCCTTTATTCCTTATCTTCTCTGGGAACAACTGGGTTGTTTTGAGCTTGATTGTTTTCCTGTTTTGTTTGGTTATTTCATTTAAGAGGATTTCCCAGACTTAATACCTCTCTAATCTGCTGTCATTCCTGGAGTGGGTCTCCCTTCTCCTTGCACTGTACCCATGAAAGAAAGCTGCTGTCACAGCATGCTCAAATATGGCAGATGAGTTACAGCCACCTTGAATCTGGCATACTTTCTTTATTTCTTATTCTATTGTGCAGGGAATTAAAGATTCTCTGTAAAATCATGTTACTCTGAAAACACAACCAGTGAATTTCAGTCACTCATGGCACATGTGGCAATAAAGTGGGGTGATGCAGTGAAGACTAATAATTTGTGGGGCTTGATGGAGAGAGGAAAGAAGATAGTGGTATCATCTCGAGGCCCAGAGACTTAGCTCAAGTTATGAGCTATCAAGTAAGCGGCTTATCTAAGAGCTTTACTCTAAAAGAATCCGTAAAGGATTGTGTAAAAATTTTAGCATGTTTAAAAGTATATGTTGAGTTCTCCCCAAAGAGCAATTTCATTAATTGCTGGTGTTACTACACACTAGAGTCATAATCCTTTTCTTATATTATAGAGCATGCTTCAACCAAAGGATCTTCCTTATATACCCTTGTATTAAATAATAATTTTTAAAAACAATAAACATGAAATATCTCCAAGGATACTGTTGACATAATTCTCTTCTTCAGATCTATTGGGGTTTCCAAATGAGTTCTGTTTATGATAACATTATCATTCATAGTTTCTTGAAGCTTTCACTTAAAATTTTTTTAAATAGTCAAATATTATTAGTAATTTCTCATACTGGAGGAAAGTGATTATTCCAAAAGGGGCTACCTGGAATGGAAAATGACAATAATACTGATATTATTATGGTATCATCAAACTAAGATGATACGGATTTGTCTCAGGAAGAAACACAGACATCATGCTGTGTGTGTGTGTGTTTTTTAAAATTTTTAATTAAGTTTATTGGAGTAACATTGGTTAATACAATTATATAATTTTCAGGTGTACATTATCATTTGACATCTGTATATTCTATTGTGTGTTTACCACCCAAAGTCCAGTTTCCTTCAGCTACCATATATTTGATCCCCTTTACCCACTTCACCCTCCCCCTAAAGCCTATATTTGACCCCTTTACCCCATCTACCTCCTTACTCCTCCCCTACCCCATTGGTAACCACTAGTCTATAGTCCTCTGGTAACCACTAGCCTATAGTCCATATCCATGAGTCTCTGTTTGTCCTGCTCATTTGTTGCTTTTAGGTTTATATCCCACATATAAGTGACATCATGTGATTTTTCAACTTTTTCTGTCTGGCTTATTTCGCTTACATCATGCTATGTTATTTTCTGCAGTGTTCTCTAGTTGGGAATACTATACTGAGTCTGTTGTCCCTTGGTTCCATGTTTTCAAGGACCCCTAAAGTCTGTCACTGGCTCCCATTACCTCAAGAACAGTTAAAACGTTTTACTATGGCATGCAAGATACCAGGCATTCCACAGCCTGCCTCCCCCACTGCCTTTTCTCCAGCTCCCACTGCATCCACACGTGCATTTTATGCATAAGCCATACAGAATTCTTGTGGTTCAGTCAATGAGACATGCTATTTTTCTGTCTATGGTTTTGGACATACATCTTGCCTTTTCCTGGAATGACCTTTACCCCCAGCCTGTCTGGAGAATTCCTTCTCAATGCTCGAGCTTCGGTTCAGTTGTCACCTTCTCAGTGAAGCCTTTTCCAACCCTCTCTCTCCGTTCTCTGCTTCCTGTCATGAAGCTATCATTTTCCTTCTTTGCATCATCCAAACACCTTATAAACACAATATTATAGTAATTAGTAAGCAATATTGCAAGTATTTATATACTCGCCTTTCTTCTTCACTGGACTGTATGTTTCTTGAGGGCAGAGGTTGTACTTAATTACTTTTGGTTTTGGTTTTCTTAGTGCCTAAGATAATATCCAGCATATAGCAGGCACTACAAAAATGAAAAATATATGCTGATTAATGAACTAAAATAATTTATCAAATGACACACATTTACTAAACTTCTCTATTTCCTTGCACTGTGCTGGTGTGCTATTGAGAATACAAAAGAGGCAATTATTTCTCTACTCTTGGGTACTTTATGGTTTAACCTCCTGAAAGACAATGCTGACACATTTGGAACAATCAGACATCGTTTGCCAAAGAGCGTGCTGCAGAACACTGGCTGTGGGAGAGTGGCACTGGACAGAGTTCTGTGATAAATTAAATTTGAAATGTTGCATACTGTGTTCTCTTTCAGAGATTTCAATATACACACACTCAAGGCTCTGAGAAGTCTTGTGATAAAGAAAGCTGTATAAATTCCAAATCTCATGTAATCAGGAGGACTTTTTTTTGTGTGGGTAACACCATTAACATCCTGTGGTTCTGAAGAATACTGTAGTACCCCTCTTCCTTATCCACAGGGGATACATTCCGAGCCCCCAGTGGATGTCTGAAACTGCAGCGAGAAACAAAAACTGTATGTACTATTTTTCTCCATATATATATACGTAGACTTTATGGCTTTTCTTTGGCATATTTGAATTGCCAGCATTACTGCTCATGCATTTGGGAACCATTATGAAGTAAAATAAGGGTTACCTGAACACAAGCACTGAGATACTGTGACAGTTGATCTGATAACCGAGATGGGGACCACGTGACTAATGGGTGGATATGCTGGACAAAGGAATGATTCATGTCCCGGGCAATATGGAGTGAGATGCTGTGATGGTTTATCACACTACTCAGAACGGTGCATGATTTAAAACTTATGAATTGTTTACTTCTGCAATTTCCCATTTAATATTTTTGGACTGTGGTTGCTGAAAATGAAAAAAAATAAAATCTCAGATAAAGGGACAAACTGTACACTGATTTAGAGAATAGAAATAAGTGTGAAACTGCATAGATACAATTATATGCAGAGCAGTGCAAAGAAAGAAACATCATTATGGGTTTTAATAAGTAAGAAAATATCCTAGATTGACCTGACCACTATCATATGGGTGGGTCTCATCTAATCAGTTGAAGTCCTAAATAGAACAAAAGACTGATCTTTCCTGAGCAAAAAGAAATTTGCCAGCAGATAGCTTTTAGATTTGAATTGCATCATTGACTATTCCTGGATCTCCAGGTTGCTTTTCTACCCTGCAGACTTTGGACTTGTCCACTTCCATAATTGTATGTCAATTCCTTAAAATAAATCCCACACAGAACATACACACATCCAAATGATTCTGTTTATCTGGAGAACCCTAGTACAGCAAGGAAAAGAAAACTGTATAAATGCCCTCTGGGGTTGTAGGTCCCAGTCTCAGAGATACTAGCTCAAAGGAGAGAGCAGGCACTATTTTTATAAGTGGCTAGGTCTGCAGAAATGTAGCTTCAGAGGCCATGATTGACAGTCCTATGCACTGGGCCATCCTGTGGCCAATACAGCAGCCAAGGCATAGCCCTGCACAGAGCTGCTCTCCACGTCTTGAACTTCAGACAGAGTCATCTACCTTTCTTGAAATTCTGCTTTCTTTTATCAGAGGCATATTTTCACAGAACTCCTTGATTCACTTGTGAATATCAAGAATATCAGAAACATTGTTCACCATGGTACATAGTAGGCCTAGTGGTTCTGAGCCAAAGCTCGGTGGTCAGTGTGGGTTCTCATTTTGGCACTGCCACTTCTAACCATTTCCTCATCTACAAAATGAGTATAACAACAGGACCCACCCCATTGGATTCTGTGAAGATTAATTGAAATAGTACATATAAGGTGCCCTCAAACTGACACAGGTAATCATTCAAATGCTAGTGATTGTAAAGGTAATTATTATTCTATCTTATCGAGAATTGGTTTTCCAGCTGTGCTAGGTAGTCTGTTCCAAGTTTTTTTGATTTATTAATCCCATATTCTCATTAATATAACTGTCTATTCAAACTTGACTCTAAAGCAATCCACACACCTTGAATTACATTCAGTATTCTAGTTGAAAATACACAGGTATATAATATATCCCTGTTCAAGAGACTTAGAATCTTTATTAAACCAGTGAGAACCAACTCCTAAGACCCCCTAATTTCTAAAAAGTTTAGTTCTAAATTTCTAAGTCTCCTAAGGCCTCTTACTTTCATACAGATGTTATTGCACAAGCCCAAATTTGAGGAATTTACCTTGATTCTTTTGTTTTCTTAACCCCTCATATCTAATACACTAGTAAAATCTCATTATCTCATGTTCCAAATCTATCTCCTTTTCATCAACTCTGCTAACACCTATGGAATTTTAGCTGCGATAAAAATCACATGCTTCCTTTTGTCCAACTTGACTGTAAAGTGAACATCTAAAACAAAGAATCCTGCACCAAGAGAAAAATGCTGTGGAAATTTTGTTTATATGGATGAGGTGCTGTTCATGAAAGGCTTTACTTTAATCTGAGAGAAAACAAGCTAAATAGAAGTTTTGATTATACGATTAATTAAGCTGAAGTTGAGTCGCAATAAGAATAATTTTAACTATGTTTTTCTCTCTGCCCCAAGTGTACATTGCCTCTTTGAAGGTTTTCTTTCTTTTCCTATACAGACAAGTTTTACTGCTAATTTTTCTTTTTATTTGTGTTTGCGTTTAAGAACTTGCATTGTAACCTTTGATTTCTCTTTAAAAAAGTGGAGGAATCATGAAATATTGAAATGGTGTTGATTCCCAAAATGTATGTTGCTTTTCTTTGTTTATGTTGCAAATGACATCATCAATGTGCTGTCCCTCTACTTTTTGGTTCCTTCATTTTTTTCCCCAAATCTATATGTTATCTCCAGAATTTTCCGAGTGGGAAGAAAGTAGCTTAATCTGTTTCTTCCAGCACCCATTAGTTTTAGAATAAAGAATTAGTTATGATGTTTCTGATTCAAAACCAGTGTGATTTATTTTTCCCAACACCCCACCATTATTCACCTAGATTACACTACTTCCACCTAAACAGTGTCTTTGCCTCACTCTTGCTCCACCATTACCCAATTTTCAACCAATTTGGTGTAGAAATATCAGAGTGATGTTTTTAAAACGTAGATGACACCAACTCCAGCTGAAAACTCTTGAGTCTTCACACCAATTCTAGAGGGTTCAGGCTCCTCCTGTCCCTCTGATTTAGTCACAAGACTCCAACCACACTGACCTTTCAATTCTTGGACTATCCCAAGCTCATTTATACCTTAGGGTCTTGAATCCTGGTTTGTTTTATGTCTGTTTTTTTATCATTCACGTCTTATCTCATATGTCACCGCTTCCAACAGATCTTCCCTTACCACCTACCCAAAGTGTGTCCACCCCAGCTCTTGCCGCTATAACCTCCCCCTGTTTAGGTTCTATCATATATTTATCTCAACCTGAAATCAGTGAGTTTATTTATTTGATTTTATGGTAATGTTCTTTCTGGCTTCCCAGTGAGATTATAAATTTTGAGGGTAGTGAGCCTGTTTGTTTGGTTTGCTACTATCTCCTGAGCACCTAGAATAGTCCTTAGGAACATAGTAGTTATTCAATAAATATTTGGTGAATGAATAATTATTTATCTAGGCATGTTTGCTAATTATACTTCTGTCACAAATATATGTGTGTCTCTTGATTGGGGAATTTGACCCTAATTATAGGTTCCTCTGAATATATTAGAATAATGCCTGCTCTTGCTCAGGTGCTGATATTTTCAAGGAGTGGGTTGAATGAATCTTAAGCCTGGGCTGTCATAATACATAAAGCTGTATACTGGCAGCTAAGCCTGGCAGCATCATTTCTTGGACACCATGGAAAATATAGAAATGATAGCAGGGCCCAGAAGGTATACCACTGATTGAAGCCCATGAATGTATAGGCATCTGAAATTCAGTGAAGGGTCTTTACTTCTCAACCATCCCCCTTTCATCTGTTACATTGAAAGTCTTCTTTAAACCTTCAGCACAATCCATCTTTCAGGGTACGGACCTTTCCAGCCCAGAAGAACAAAAGCAACAAGTGACAGATTCTGTGTACCGGCTCTCCTTAGTATATCCAGAATTTAATTTCAATAAAGAAAATGACTTCTTATGGAGGGTGATGTGAACTATTAGCTCATGCGAAGGAAAAAAAGGAGGTTAAATGTGGGGCTGTCAATCTGAGCAATGCCCTTGCAAGACAGATGATACCATCTTCCCTTTTCAATAGTCTGTCATCTAATTTGCATGAGTTGTGAGATAACACTCAGCTGTGTCTCATTTAGAAATCTGGAACCATAAGGTACAAACACGGAGACCTCTAACAGTAAATCCAGAAAGTGCAGCAAGGTTAACTCTTCTCATTTAGAGACAAAAAATGATATACAGGTCACCATCTGGATGAAAAAGAAGGACCTATGAAATTTTAGGGATATCGCCTTAAGTACATACTGTTATAGCCCCTGAAATAAAACAGTCAGAGAATTTACTATCCCAAAATTGAGGGTGCCTGCAGAAGACTGACCCATAATGAAGGAATACAATTCTCATCAGGCAAAAGAGCAATCAGCAGGGTTGACAGTCGTGGTTTCATGATATTTTTGGAATTACTAAAAGATTTTTTTTTAAATTTTTCTGTTCCTATTTGGATTGCTAGATATGTGGCATTTGTTGCCTTAAGTTAATCCCCATATGGGGATTAAAAAAGAAAGCCAAGGAAAATTTCTGAATGTTTTCAAAAGAACAGCCTTGCCTTAAAGAAGATAAACAATAATGTTAAAAAAATATGAGTCAAAGCCAGGAATCAGGCCGGGAGACCAGACAGGGATTCCATAGGTTGGGAGGTGGAGATGAGTGGGAGGAGAAGCAATATTATGTGGGTTTAGGTATTAAAAGTCTCCGAAAAAGTCTCCACCTTGACCTACCCCCTCAGGCTAATTTGCGTTGGGGAGCCCAATAAAAAGTGACAAGTATGTCTGAAGATCCTGTGCGCTGCTTTCAGAACAGAATCTCAGAAGTCTAGCAAGACCACAGAGAGAAAGTGGTAGTGAGTTTGGCCATATGGGTTTTTAGAGAACTCACAGTTTCTACCAACTAGCCTGTCACTGAGCATAGAAAAAATGTACCTCTTCTTGGCTCCCAGTGATGGGAGCCCATCTATGGGAGTGGTCATCCAATCTGCCTGCTAGTGGCCATGATGAGTCACTTGTGCCCGGGGGCTGTGCCGGATTTCCTTTTCCTCTAGGATGGATTTCTCTTTACTATTCATTAGTATATGGCCTACTGACCACCCAGCAGGAAGATGTTTTTTGTATTTGGAAAATGCTCTGCTCCTGTCTAACTTATCCTATGTGAACAACCTATCACCTACCTTCCTGTTGTAAGATCCCAAAACTTTTGTAAACCACAGAGAAAAGCAGGATAGGGTCCCATAGGAAGATAGTGGAACCCTGGTACTTGTGATGGCAGTAATGATGAGAAAAGATATGTTCTTTCCTACACCTGTACTTCTGTGATGTGGAAACAGCTAGAGAGTCTCTCTGAAGCAAGAAAGTGGTACATCCACTAGTGAAACCCAATTTAGGTCAGAGCATCCCCACTCTCACCTAGATTGACAGGGTTAATTCTCTGAACCAGATGAATCATAATTTAATTACATGCTGGAAATGCACCTCAATACCTCTAGCCTGTGGAAAATGTGGCGTGGACCACTTAGCCAGCTACCTTTGTTTGGACTAAGTTCTTTCCGTATGACTATAATTATTAGGCTTGAGTTGATCTTGCCTCACTTTTCCTTCACTGTTGGTCCCCACATTTTGCCTTGGTCCTTTCTGACAATTAATTTATTGTGACACACACAAAGCTCTAACTTTTCAAAAAGTTTCTCCTCTTTTCAGATAACATTTACTTTAGTCTCTACATTCAGTGCAAATAAATATCCCAGCTTTAGCTCCATATAAGGAGAAAGCTTATCTTAAGGAAAAAAAGAGCTTTCTAAGCATTCATCTCTGGAGAGAAGAAAGAGTTGTGAATGGAATTCAAAGGAAAAGGATGAAGAAAGAGCTAGTTGCTCAAGTTTGGGTTATAAATACCATGTAGGCAACTCAACAGCAACAACAACAACCCCCAAAGAACTTGATTAAAAAATAGGCAAAGGACTTGAATAGACATTTCTCTAGATATGCTATATGAATGGCCAATAAGCACATGGAAAGATGCTCAACACCACTAATTGTTAGGGAAATACAAATCAAAACTGCAATTAGATACTACCTCATACCCATTAGGATGTCTTCTATAAGAAAAAACCAAAACTACAAACAGAAGATAACAAGTATTGGTGAGGATGTGGAGAAATTGAAACCCTTGGCACTGTTGGTATGTGAAGCAGTGTGGCCACTGTGGAAAACAGTTTGGCAGTTCCTCAGAAAACTAAAATAGTATTATATGCTATAACAACCCCACTTCTGGGCATTTGTCCAAAAGACTTGAAAGCAGACTCTTGAAGAGATATTTGTACAACTATGTGCATAGCAGCATTTTTCACAATAGCCAAAAGGTGGAAGCAACTTGTGTCCATTGATGGATGAATGGACAAACAAAATGTGATATATACGTACATTGAATATTATTCAACCTTAAAAAGGAAGGAAATTCTGACACATGTTACAACATGAATGAACTCTGAGGATATTATAAGTGAAATAAGTCAATCACAGAAAGCTGAGTATTATGTGATTTTGCTTATACGAGGCACCTAGAATTGTCAAATTTATAGGGCAAAATGTAGGATGGTAGTTGTCAGTGGCTGCAAGTAGGGTGCAATGGAGAATTGTTATTTAATGACTATAAAGTTTTCGTTCTGCAAGATGAAAAGAGATCTAGAGATAGATCATAGTGATGGTTGCATAGCAAGTGAATGTAGTTAACACAACTGATCTGTATACTTAAAAATAGTAGAGATGGGAAATTTCATGTTATATGTATTTTATTAAACTTTAAAAAAGTCATGTCAAGGAAAGGCCACAAAATTTTGCATTTTTCTAGTCCAGCTCATTGGGATAATAGAGTCAAAAGGTATTTGGGTCTGAATCCAAGTCAAGAGTAAAAGGTGGGAATTTTTATGAAGGCTTCTGTGAATCATATGAATTACAGGGACTAGTCAGGAGAGAAGCTATGTAGTAAAAAAAAAAAAAAATTTAAAAATTAACTCTGAAATCTCAGTTGCTTAGTCCAAAAAACTTTACCAATTAATATATTTACCAATTAATTACCAATTACCCAGTGGTAATAATTAATTACCTATTGGTACCAATTAATTACAGTTAAGTATAAAATGACCAGTTAACAAATTTACCAGTGAATTTACCAATTCTGCTAAATGTTCACATAGGAATGTAGAAGGCCTCTGCCATAGATAGTCACTTTGGGACCCAGGCTGATGAAGTCTATACCCTTTTTAGAGGTTACTTACTCATTATGACTGCTAGGGTCTTTAAAGCAAGGGAAGAGAATGCAAGAAGATAATATGGAATGTTTCTAAGTGTCATGCTTCAATCGACATACATTTGTTCCACCTAAATTTCATTGGCCAGGATCCACAGATATAGTGCCAACTTAACTGCACTGTACTTGGGCAAGAAGTATATTCTTCCTGAATGTCCAGGAAGAGGAATACAAAATGTTAATAGGTAAAGGCATAGCATTTTTCTGCCACAGGGAACTTTCCTAATACCAGAAGTTAATAGATGAAGTTAACCACGAATTGTACATTTATAAAAGAATTAAACCAACAGTGAAGCTGTAATTATAGTTCCATTTTTAGTATTCTGATATTTACTTCAAATATCTATTAATCTATATATTTCCTCCTTCCCAAAATGAGGGGGCCTCCAACGAGACACGTGTAGAGTAAAAACTTAATAATGGGGAAGTGCAAAAACATTAGTTTTGAATTTCCTGGATGGCTTGGTGGAAAACCTCAATGTCATCATTTTCTAATAAAATTTTTGTTTATCAGGGGATATACTTTTCTTGCTCTGATTTTGCTTTTGATATGTTTTATAAAGTAGGCACTACACAATATATTAGTTTTTTTCAATAGCAATTTTGCAAGAGATGACAAATTTTTGATCATCTCAATAAGGTGACACAATGTTAATAAACAGGTCTGTAAAGGTATTTCTATAGGGAACTAATATAATAATATAATAATCGTAGCTTTTCTGGCTGTTTGACGTGATTCAGAGATGGAGCTTAGAGGATGGAGGGAAATTGATATTTAGCAATCGTTTAGCCTGTCTGGAATATCAGTTGTATCAGTGAGAGTTTAGAGATTAGATGGGTAGAATATAGCATGAAGTGAAGAGTTTTACGTCCTTTCTCAAGTACAAATATTTTGTGTTACTGATTGAAGGAGATCCATATGCTTTAGAGGGAGATGAACTAGTGGAACAGTTAACATTTTGACTTGCATTTCTACCCTAAGTATAAATTTTATAATAGAAGGTTATAACACAGTCTTAAAATTTTAAAATATTGGTTAGGTTCTGAATTGATGGTGCCAAGAGCCCATTTCTGTGTGATCTATTTTTCATAGAGGTGATTTGACAAAGGCTTAGAAGAATCATTTAGAGTCTATGACCTATTTTAAGATAATTGACCCATATGCTGTTTCCATCTGTGTGATCAAAAGCTTCTGCAGCCTGCTTCTGATGTGTTAAGCCAGCTGGTTATGTCCTTCCTACCTGTAAATTATAAAAGCATGCCACAGATACTTGAACGGCCTTTTCAGTTAGCACTCGGTCTTCCTTGCTTGTTCCTGATGTACTCTTTGTCTGATCTAACCTCTTTCTGACCTCAAACTTTTGATGCCGTCCCTCAAATCTCTCATTTCTGCCACTGTGGATTTTCCTTTTTTAAAAATTGCTTTTTTTTCTGCATCTTACTTTCAGCTGTTTTCAATAGATTTTGGCCTGTGTGCATGTTTCTGTTTCTTTTCATACTGCCTTCGATAAGTTGCCATCCTCTAGTTGAAGGTTTTTGGAAGCCCTTAGCACTGAGTCTTTGCTTATCAGGTGGACCAGCCCTACCTCCTAAGGAAGGTGTTTGCACAAAGCTGACGATAGATCAGTTCTTACTTCCTAAACGTCTTTAATTCTTATTAATATTCTCCATCAGGTAAATTTAAGGGTACAAATATTCAATGGTATGCCAGTTAAAACTATAACCTGCCAATTCTTCATGAAGACAATAAGTCTTCATAGGGTGCTGTTCCTGTGAAAAGCATGGTTTATTCTACTTTGAATCCATTCCCAAGGGACATATCCCTGAGCCATTCACTAGATTCAAGCATTTTTCAAGGTTTTGAAAATATTTTCATTAGGAATATTTTTCAATTTAAAATGATTAATCAGATACAGGCATACCTTGGAGGTATTGAGGCTTTGGTTTCAGACCTCTGTAATAAAGTGAGTATCATAATTTTGCTAGTGCAGGGTCTTGCCTTTGATTTGTAAAAAAACAACACCTGTGAAGCACGGTAAATGGAAACACAATAAAATGAGGTATACCTGTATTCAAAAGCAGGTAGCTTTAACATTTCACAATTAGGTAGAGCTTAAATTCTACAAACATGTGATAGTGGTTAATGGATTATAAAGTTAGGGCATTTCAAGTTTAAAGTATTTGTAACTATTTAAATAGAAAATCACTAAGAGCTCTAGGCTCTTGTGTTTCTAAGCAGATTCTGCAATATCTGGTATTTTTATCTGTGTAGACTAAATGCATACCTTAACTTGGATCATCGAATTGGTGGGATAACTTCTAGGCACCTACATTGCTTTGATACCTCTTTGAGTAGCTTTCACTGTCTGAGACTGGACTAGCTGAATTATCTCTAGGTGGCTGGAAGGACGGAGCCATTATACCCACTGGGTTAAATAAACCCTTGACTTAAACAACTACATCTTCTCCTTTTCCTTTGAGTGTCATGGGCAAAGCTCTGAGGTTATTACTTACCTGGAGGGAAAAGTGGATGAGAAGAAATGGAGCATCTTCAAAACAGGGCCCTATTCCCGCAGAATGCTCATGCGTGGCCAGCTCCAGCCTAACTTTCAGATTATTTGCGTTCCAGTTTAACTCTCACGCTTGAACTTTTCAGAGCCTGCATCAGTGCAGTTCTTTCACAGGGATCCTGGAATCCTCGGGACTGTTGCCTCATGCTGTGCCCTGGGGGTAGTAGCTGGTAGAGAACCCTTCCTCCATCGGCTGGCTACAGTCCTGTGGGACCTGCAAGTGTAAGCTCACTAGCCACCAGAGCCGAGTGATCTAGAAGTGCTCCCCTGGTGGCAGCCGCAAGAATCAGGGATCCAGAGGAGGGGATAAGTTCCAGTCGGAGGGAGGTGGGGAGAGAGAGAGGGAAGATGGCGCCCGCCAGCCAACGTCAAAGAAGGGGTTTTCAGCAGGCCTCTAGGTATATGTGAAATTAGGTGCCTGTTTCTTAGACTGCCACTTCAGGATGAGCAGATAAGCCTCCTTTCACAGAAAGTCTGGGCGCTTTTCCATCAGCTGCCTCTGTGCTGGGCTCTGGGGCAGGTGAGTCCAAACCTTTATTCTCTGGATTTGGGAGCATTTTCAAAGCTTTTTCTCAGGTCATTTATAGCCTTGTGTGTCTCATAGATACAAGCCCCTTTGATTCTCAAAGCTAGATGTTTTGGGGGCTCGTCTCTAAGGTGTGAGTCTTAAAAGTTGGGGTACCTGATTTGGGGTTCAAACCCTTTGCTCCTCAGGGAGAAGTTGTGGGTTTTGAGTTCCCTTTAATTGTGAGCCGTCTCTTCTTACTGTCAGTGAGGTTTCTGGGGAGATTTGCATCTCAGCCTCTTAGTCACTTAAATGTAGGATTTTTCCCATTTGCCAAATATGTAGTCATTACTTGGCTAGTCTGAGTTTTTTGTTTTTGTTTTTGTTTTCCCCAGAGGAATTTTTCCCCGGGTAGCTATAGATTTAATGTGTCCTTGGGGGGGAGGTGGGTTCAAGATCATTCTATGTCAACATCTTGAACCCAAACCCCTGTAGTTTTTTACCTGAGATGATAAACGTGTTTGAACACTCTGTGGTCCTCAATAACTGACTTAAGCTGACATTAACATAGTCCTTCAAAGTTCACAAAGGTTAATATACTGCTGAATTATTTAAAATGATTGACAACTCTTTCTCTTATCCATATGCATTGCTTGGTGACCTAGGTAGCTTGATATCATTATGATAAGAAATTTTAGCGATAAGGTTAATCAGAGTGTCCTTCTTAGTTAAAAATCTGCTCAGGGCTAGATAAAAATGTATACTCTGTGGGACAAGAACTGACCTCACAAATATAATTCTATGTGTAATGCTGCTGTGTCTCCGTTAATCTCAGAACAACTTTATTTGAACTATACCTTCAGGAGGGCTACTACTAGTCAATGGCATGAGTCAACAGGGAGTAAGAGCAGAAAGAACCAAAGGTAGCCAGAAATCCTCAGGATAATCGCACCATGTGACTGAATTGGCTCTATAGCCCTGGATTCTAGATTGCCACTGGGCTTTCTTTGCTTATCCTCAACTTCCTTGCTCACATATTGGATTAAGTTGCAGCTATACTGTATTATTTTCTTTTCTGAAATGGATACCCGTGAACCCCTGAGGTTGTGTGATGCAAATTAAGTTGTTTGTTCTCAACCTCTCAGAGGTAACCCCATATAGGCAATGTCTGGCTGATTTATTATTTCAATATCCTAGTCTTAGTGCTACCTTTTGTCATTGCCATATTCCAATGTTGATTTTGAAACCTTGGTGGGTAGTAAACACCTGAAATGGTGGAAGAGAAAAATCAACATGCTTCTCTTCTGGGGATAATTTAAGTTAGGCTTTGCTTCTGGACTCACAGAAGGATGGCTGTAAAAAATTGGTGAGTGGATTTAGTACTTGGCAAAGGCACAGGCTTAAGAATCCTGGCTGAGAAGAGAGGCTGTGAGTCATCTTCAATGGGTCTGTTGAGTCGAGCTTTTTACTTGCCATATGCTGCTCCTTAGCCGCAAGGCCTGTTGGGAGCAAAGCTGGGCTATCTCAATAAAACACTATGAGTCTGTAGGGACAGGCAAGAGATCTCCCGAGATATTCATACCTCCATCTGCCAGCAATACTGCTGGGCTGCTGAGGACTGACAGATGAGTACCAGGAAGGAAGGCATCCCAGAAAGAAGGAAGAGGGAGCATAATTAGAACCACAAGCAGGAAAGCATTTTGGAGGTGAGGGGAAAGGAATATAATGAGGTAGGAAAAGTAAGCAAGATTCATATTATAATGAGCCTATATGTCATACTAAATGAGGAATTTGAACTTTATTCTTTGGATGTGTTTTAAAAAAGCAACCTGATTATGTTTGGGCTACATTTGACAGATGATAGAGTAGATTTGCCCAAGGCATGGCTGGTAAGGTCGTAGACAATGATGAGCCAGCAAGTTTCTCCATTAAGATCAGAGAATTTAAATTCTTTTTAAATTTTGAAATAATTACAAATTTACAGGAAACTGTAAAAATAATATAGAGAGGTCCTATGTGCCTTTTCTCAGTTTTCCTCAATAGTAACACCTTACAAACTGTATAGTACAATATCAAACCCAGGAAATTGGCACTGGTACAATCCACAGAGCTTATTCAGAACTCACCAGTTCACGTGCAGTCACCTGCATGTATAGTTCTGTGCAATTTTGTCATATGTAGATTCTGTTATCATCACCGCAACCAAAATCTAAACCTTCTCTATCACCTCAAAAGTCCCCTTTATAGTCACATCCACTGCTACACTGCCTCCCATGCCACTCAATGCCACCCCCATCCCCCATTCCTAACCTTTGGAAAGCACTGATCTGTTTTCCATTCCTATAATTTTGTTATTTTGAAGATGTTCTGGAAGTGGAATAATACAGTACGTAACTTTTGAAATCGACTTTTTTCCCCCACTCAGCATAATGCCCTTGAGATTCATCCATGTTTTCTTGTGTACCAATAATTGGGATTTTAAAAGTCCACAAGAGTTTATTCTATTCCTATAATGTCTCAGTTGGTAACAATTTAAATGTTTAAATAGAGGCCTTACAATAGAGGCCAAGGAAAGTGAAAAGGTGGCTAAAGGAATAAAAAGTGGTAAAGGAATTTTGCATTCAAAAGGTTAATATTATGCATGACATGTCTGAAGTCCATGGTAATTGAGTGGCTTTTTCTCAGCCATAATAATCATAGGTAGATCTGCTACTGTTTCCCACCGCCCTTCTGCCTGTCCCCGTGATTTGTGGTTTTCCTGGCCCTGTGCCCATATGCAAAATGGGAACCAAAGTAACGTACTTCTGTGTTTTCTTCTGGGCCATGTTTCGAGAATCATTAAAAATCATGAAATTGGACAACGTGGGTTTGTGTCTAGGCTCTTACACAAGTCTCATCACTGAGCCTGAGATTCTTCCCCTGTAATGTCGGTGATTTGATATCTGCCTTTTCTCTCACCGTCATTAGTAGGATTAAATGAGATTACCTATTTTAAAGCAATATTTAAACTGTCAGAGATTATTTGAATGGAAATGATGGTTTTTAATATAGATATGTCCTAACGAAGGGATAAAAAATTTACTTTTGTATTCCAAAGCCACAGGTTTGAAACATGAGAGGCAACTTGGTTTAGGAAAAATCGGGACAATCAGATCCCAGCTGTTAAAAACTCAGTCGCTTCGAGTGTTTACCGAAACATTCTTAGGCTCAGTTTTATTTTAAATCGACAAATGTATTTAATACCTATTTTGAAGGGTTGTTGTGGTGACAGGAGATAGAATGGCTAATACCAAAGACCTAGTGTGTAATGTTTAATAATCGCTCTTTCCACGTTTTTCCAAGTGCTGCTATGATTTTAGTTTCTGAGTTGATTCCTTTTGGAAAATATTTGGTAACTTAACTCTGTCAGGTTCAACACAACAGTTAAAGATTCTATTACTTGCTTAAATGTATTACTCTTGTCACATGAAGTGCTACTGCCCTGTCCTCTTGCTGGATTGGAAGCATGATATATATAAATGAGAAGAGCATAGGCTTTGGAGCAAAGAGATTTGAGATCAAGCCCCAGCTCTGTTACTCCTGCCTTGGGCAGATCAAATAATCTACTGATCATCAGTTTTCTTACCTATAAAATAGGAGGTAATAACACTTTGCATGTGGGAATATTTTCAGTAATAAAAAGTGCATGATAAAATGGCTGGTATATAACAGGTACTTGGTAATGACATGAAACCCCAAATCATTCCCACTTAAAAAAAAAAAAAGTATCTACTGTCCTAGGTGGAGTGGACAAGTTCTGCCTTCTATTTGAGACTCTTGCTGTCACGTGTTAATTGAAGGATGGTTGAGATCAGGAATTGAAAACTGGTGCACAAGGGCTGAATCTTCACAAATATGCTTTGTTTAGTCAACAAATCTCTCTAATTCTATCATTTCTTTTTAGTACTTTGAACTTGAATGCCTTTTGGAGAGCAAGACTAGTTCCACAGCCCACATCACTTGCTGTTGTCTGATACCAAACTGCTTCACACATTTACTTTACATACCTGGACTTTGAAATCATTTAAACTTGACAGAGCTGAAATACACCATCAGTCCCAAAGTGTGATCTATAGAATGTTAATAAATAGTTAAAATTCATGGAAAATGGTGGCTAAACAAATTAAACAGATAGATGCTTTTACTACAAAACTTCAAAAGTGCCAATAAAGAGAGTGGTATTTCCTAATTATATTTGATAATAGAATTCCTGTTTTAGATTTAGAGCATCTCACGAGATTAGTAAGCCATGTAATAATCTACTTTGAGAAATACCAGATGATCTAAGATTGTGCCAAGTGGTAACTTATTCCCTAGTGATTGGGACTAGAGATTTGAAATAAGTATTTATTTGAACCATCTGTAGGAAGTACAGAGGAAACACACTAACATGTGGACATACCAAATAGAAATGATGGAAATACTGAATAGAATTTTCATTAAAGATTGCAATTTCAAACATATTACATTTGTACAGTATCAATTACAAAAAACCCTGAGTCCTTTTAAGACAGTGATCTTTCTAACTAGTTGACTAAGCTATATTTTGTGAGTTTGAAGTTTAATATGACCTTTCTTGAAATATGGCTTATTCTGGGCTTAAAGTCGCCAAGAGATCTCATTGTTTAGATGCTTGCTCTTTTGAATATTATATGGAACAGATTTTTTCTGACTTTATGCATTTACAATTCTCCTGAAAATCTGTCCCAATTCAGTACAATTTTAGGTGCATTAGATGAAGTTGAAAGAAAAGACAATAAGAAAATTCTTTAGTGAATCAGAGGATGCTTTTGTAGTGAAAAAATCTTGTCTAGATTTATTTATTAGTTTCTTTTTCATAGTTTCTTGAGTGCAATATTTATAATAGATTCATCTACAAAAAGATTGTTTAACTGGTTTCTTTTCAGATAAAACTCAGTGAATACTAGTTCAGGTGATTTAGATATTTTGGAAAAAACTGTTATCTGGTATGATCAGATCTTCTGATTGGTCACTCATTTCTAATAAAGTTAATTTAACTCACAGATCATTCAACATGATTTAGTCTTTTCAGATAGATTCTTCATCTCTTCCTGTGCATCAGTGTCATAATGGGCATCATTTTTCATTGTGCAGGCAAATAGGTGTGATTTAAATCATCTTTCTGGTTATTAGAACACCAGATGAACCTATATTGGGCTTGTTTATCAAATATTGGCAAGGCGTATTCCTTAGAAAATACATGCTTGGCAACTAAACAAAGATTTGAGCTTTCATCTTTTGACTTCTCTACTTTTCTTTCTTTTTTCTTCCCTTTCCTTCTTTTCATTTTCTGTCCCCTTTCCTACCTTTTTTGTTTTTCATTTCCTTCTTAATCATTTTCCTTTCTTAAAAATATTTATTTATGCATAGTATCTCCAATGTCACTGAGATTTTAACTCTCCCCTCCATCCCCTGAAAATGGCTTCAACACAGGGAGTATATTGTAGTTAGAGCTTATTAAATTATTCAGTTTTAAAAT
This sequence comes from Eidolon dupreanum, assembly GCA_028627145.1. NCBI lineage: Eukaryota > Metazoa > Chordata > Mammalia > Chiroptera > Pteropodidae > Eidolon > Eidolon dupreanum. Next base: position 86,705,226 of record CM053506.1, read on the forward strand.
CTGAAAATTTTCAGCAGAGGCTTACAAGTCGTTTGGTATAACTTGGCAATGATCCTAGCAGGCATCCTTTCTACAGATTCCCCAAGAGCCTCAAGCCTCTGCTTAAATACTTCCATGGAGCATCCTGCAGCACTTTCAACAGCTCAAACTTCTGACTTTTGCCTTGACAGGGTCTGTGGCGGTTTTATCCAGAGTATCAGTGAAACAGACAGTGCTGATTTTTCTGGTCCCGGGGGACAAAGCTTTTGTGGTAAAGCTGCTTAAGATGATCAGGAATATCAGGAACCAGAAATATAGTTGAAATCCATGGTTCTGAAGAGTCCTGAGGGTTGGGTTATGGAAACCCCAGAAGTCAGGAGTTCCAAAGGACAAAAATAGGGCTGAAAGTGGGAGAGAAATTAAGGATCAGAATCTGAGAAAAAATGGAATGTCAGAGAAACATAGCTAGAAACAAAGCAAGAGAGGCATTCCTTGATGATTGTTATAAAGGCTGTTCGAGTACCTGAAGCTTGTTATCATAGGCAGTCAGGAGTCATGTATGGCTTAGGTGGGCATAAAGAGCAGGAGATGAAGTGATTCATTGGTTACTTTTCTCTACTGGTTTTCTTCACACTTCTGGAAAGAGCAGAATGAGTCAATTTTTTTCTACCACATGAGACAATGGACTTCTATAATAAATAAAACTATTTGAGACTAAGTAAGCTTCCCATATACTTATATTGTATTTATTTGCCCATTGTAATTCCCTTACCAAATCCCACAGACTGGGAACCTGGCTTAATGTGGGAATGGGGTGAGTTTAGCTTGAGAACCACAAATAGTGGAATTAAAATGGATCCTGAGACGATGTCTAAGAATGAGCTCAGAGACCAAACAAACCTCAGTCTGAAGGGACTTGGTAGAGGCATAAATCAGGTTGACAGCAAAGAGGCAGATTCTGGAAAAAAAAAAAAAAAAAAAGGCAGAACAGGAAGGTTTGGTTGGGATATAAGTGATAGATATCAGAGAGAAGATACCCTGACACCCTAAGATATAATTCCAGGGATTTTTATAGAGATCTTATGATAATTGAAGAGAAGCAGTTAGTGAATTCACAATACAACTTCTTCACATACAACTTTTTTTTTTTCTCAACTTTGCCCACTCCTATGCTCTTCTGAAGATAAAGTTTGGCTTGAATTGCCCTGGATACACCTGGTAGAAGATTCTAAGGTCTCAGTAGCAAGAAAAAATATGGAAAGTAGATTGCCTAAATCAATCCTCTGGGTATTAAACTTTAATTATTTAATGTAAAAACTTATTAAAAGTTGTATTCCCGAGAAACAAAAACAAAAAAGTGACTTAATGATCATGAGTGTTAGTTTCCTAACTTAGACTCAAAACAGTTTTATCTCAGTGATTAAAGAAATGCATGAAAAACATTTGAATTAAAAAATGCTTTACTTTTTGTTGACATTATATACAATACAGTTTAACTGGCTGTGATAGAAAATTTATTTCATTGGCCATTAGTGTAATTTGGGTTGACAAGTTGCAGATCTAAAGTACTTCCATGATGAAATGCAGGTGTAGGCTAATTAGTGCTACTAACCTGGGGATGATGTTAGATTTCTGCCAGTGAGATGCCCCCATGATTAGGAGTATATTCAGCTAAACTTTAATCCTCTGTTCTACGGTGATGAGTTGTTCCTTCTGGAAGTTTGGTGTGGATTTATGGTTTATAAAGTAGCTCCAGTAAAGAGCAATCTTGTGGAAATGGGACTAGTTATGTCATTAGGAATAAATTTACGTGTAGAATGTGAAAACCAGTAAGGCTCCTCAGTAGCCCTTGAGACAAAATTTTAACATTTCTGGGGATTTATTAAGCACCTACTTTGTGCTAGGCATTTTTCTAGGTTGGGGATCAGCAAACTTTTTCTATAAAGGGCAGATAACACCTATTTTAGGCTTTGTGAGCCATCTGGTCTCTGTTACAACTACCGTACTCTGTCCTCGAAGCACAAAAGCAGCCATAGACAATATGTAAACAAATGCAAGTGCCCATGTTCTAATAAAGTTTTATTAGAACATGGTTAAGTTTGACTGCAGGCTGCAGATTACCATTCCCTATTCTAGCTATTGGGGGTACAGAGGTGATCAAAACAAACAAGATTCTTATAGGGCTTTCTATCTGGCAGTGAAGTAGGCATAGGGGAGTAGACACTAAATAAAGAGATAAATCAATAAGCAAGAAAAATGTGACATTGTGATAAGTACTCTGTTGAGAAGTAAAACAGGATGCTGTGATGGATGACTGCTTTTATGTGGCTAGGGAGAAAGACCACTCTGAGGAAGTAACATTTAGGTTGAGATTTTAATGACAAGAAAGATCCAGCTAGACACTGATCTGGAGGAAGGACGTTCTGGACAAAAGAAGCCCTAGTGAAGATTGACTAACTTGAGATGAACTTGATATGTTCCAGGAACCAAAAGGTCAGTGGGAGCGTAGTGGGTGAGAGAGAGAAAGAGAATTATTTCTTGTGGAACTAACTGCAAAGAACAATATGTACAATGATTTTCAGCTTTTTTTTTTTTTAATAATGCAAAATTAAAAAGTCATTTCCTTCATTTCCTTATTTACTCAATAACATAGAACATGAGAGACCATGTTTGTTGAACCAAATCTAAATATCTGGCAAAAAGGCAGATGACCAATTATATCAATTTGATGAATTTTTCCAAAGGAATTAAACCTATCATTAGTTTGGAATGTTTTCAACTGCAACAGCAGAAATTTTGACTAACAATGGCTTCTGGACACTTGAGTTTGTTATCCTTATGTCACAAGAAGTCCAGAGGTCTGTGATTGCATGAGTTGTTGGAGAGATTTGATGTCTCTGAAATTCTTAGACCTTTCTCTCACATGCATAAAGTGGCTTCCAAAGCTGTAAGTAGCATATTCAGGTTCGAGGCAAGAAGAGGAGGGAGAAGTGGAGGACCAGCAAAGTTTATTGCCTTTGTCAGGAAAATTAAAGCCTTACCAGAAGTACTCCTTCCTCCCTCGGTGGATTTCCTTTAGATTTTGTTGGCAGAACTTAGTTATATGACCCCACTCCATGCTGTAAGGAAGGCTGGGAAAGAAGGGAACAGGTTTGTTAAGATTGGTTCAGACTATTCATGATTTATCAATGGGCTGGGCACATTGCCAACTTCAAATAAAATTGAGTTTCTGTTGGTGAAGCAAAGGGGGAATGGAAATTTGGTAGGCCACTGTGAAGACTGCATGTCTTTGTGGAAATGCTAATTATAGGGAAAATGAAAATATCAGAGTGAAGAATTATATCCACAGTGTGATCACCTATATTAATGTAAGTCACCAAACATTTGAGCAGTTCTTATAAATGTGCTTTACCTATTTTAATTCTCATAACTGTGTGAGGTTAGATAATATTTTTCTTCCCTTTTATAAGTGAGCAAACAAAGATTTAGAGAGATTAGGTAATACATGCCCATCAAAGTTTCAAATCAGTTTCTCTGATTCCAAATCCTGGTTTCTTTTTATATAGGATTTGTATTCAGAATGACTCCTTATGTAACTGTGTAGGGAGCTTATGTGTACAAAGGAATACTGATAAATGAAAACAACTCATATTAGGGATGGGTTATAAGTGAAAATGTATTCGATTTTTCTTTTAAAAAATTCATTTATAAAATTTTAATAATATGATCAACATAAAAAATTTGGGGCAGGGACATTAATTATTCATGGGAAAGGAATAATTTACTCTTTTTGTCTGATATATACTTCTTTAATTACCATACTTGATACTTTTTATGTTTTTCTTGAGATATAACTTATATACAGTAAGTATACAAATATTAAATGTACAGATTAATGACATCATTTAAAATATATAAAACCATGTAACTACCACCCATATCAAGGAGGCATAGGCATGTTCAGGGTCCCAGAAGGACCCATCCCCTCCCCACCCCACTCCAGTGGTTTCCCTTTCATCAAAACTAACTGCTATTCTGACTTGTAACATCATAAACAAATTTTTCTTCATTTTTTAAATGTCAAATAAATGGAATCAGTATTTACTATTGAGTGAAACTCCCAAGAATTTTAATTTTTTTAATGTTTAATTTTGTAAATATTTTACAATTTTGAAATGCAACACATATAGAAATGTATGTAATAATTATAGAGTGAATACTTTGTCATTAGAACCCAAGTCAAAGAATATGCTCTTTCTAATACTCAAGAGACCTTCTTCCATCAGACTACATTCTCTCCCTTTAGAATATCTTCTATCAGTAATTGTATGGTAATTAATCTCTTGTCTTTTAAAAATTGTTTTAACCATTTATGCAAGTATTCCCGAATAACATATTTTTATCTTGCATGCTTTTGAGCTTTATATAATGTAAATACTGTTCTAAGAATTTTTTTGTGTCTTGCTTCTTTGGCTCAACATTATTTGAAAGATGAATTCATGTTATGTGCCTGATTAATTTATTTTTATTTTTGCATATGTGCCATTATATGAATGGAGTTGTATGAATTACTGTGATTTATTTGTCATACTGTTGATGGACTTTTAAATTGTCTACATGAGAGTATGATAAACAGTGGTGTTAACATTCTTAAACAGGAATCTTTGTGAACATTTGCATGCATTTCTCTAGGGAACACACCCAAAAGTGGAATTATTGGTCATACGGTATGCATATCTTCAATGCTTCTTGTTAATGTCAAACTGATTTTTCCCTAGAATGTGAGAAAGACAATCACAGTGGGCAGCTTTGAATGATTTCTAGTCATGTTTGATTTTGAAGCTGGTTCTGCAGGCAAAAATCTGATACAGGACAGATTACTATTTCATTTGCACAGTGATAGCAAAGGTGATCTTGTGGAAGCATCAGAGAGAAAGCACAGTGTAATAGATATACGCGTTCCGCTGTAAGAGAGAACAGGGTGTTCAAGCCCCGCCTCCACTACTGAATTGTATAGACTTTCACCCTAGGTTTGGTTTCTTTACCTAGGAAATATGTTAACACAGACACACAGAGATGTAATAGAGTTTAAATGAGGTATGAGATGTAAAGTGCTGAGCACAAGTACTTTGTACATGTTCAGTTCTTAAATGTTATTTCTCTTTAAGAATGAAAGTATTAACTTATCTTAATGCTCCACCTATATTTCCTGAAATGTATGGGTGAGACTTTGAAATGTATCTACATTCAGGACCCTTTCTAACTTGCTTTAAATTCTTGGGTTCTCACATTCACTTCTGGGAAAAGTAACTTACAATTTTATGGTGTGAATATTGATAGTTGTCACAATTCCTGTAGGGCGACTAGTCTCTAGTAGACTGAAGAAAGACTTTCTTAAGGGAGAAAAAGATTAAATATTGCAGAATAAAGAACGTACAGTCTTTATGTTACTCCTTTTGTGAGAGCATTTATGCCAGACTTAACCACTGCTTGCTCAGTCCAATTTCACCAGATTATAGCGTTCGCACGCGCCCGCTTGCGCCCGCGCGCGCGCGCGCGTGTGTGTGTGTGTGTGTGTGTAATACAGTTTTCTTTGTTTATCACATTGTGTGTGCTTGGAAGAGTAACACAAAGAGCTAAAGGATAGATATTGCTCATATCTAGCCAGTTTTGGGGAATTTCCTAGAAATGAGTAATTTTTAGTTTTGTGGAAATTTTTATTTGTATATTAAAATTATTGGTGATAAGTTGTGGAGCAGCATGGAAATTTCGCATGGATTTTTAAGATAACAATATTATAGGGAAATTCTATACCTATCGTGGGTCATTTTGGGCTATGCCCTAAATTGTTTGGACACATATTAACTTTTCTATTGGAGAGATAAGAAAAGGTTGCAAGTTAATATTATCTGTGGAGTCTTCTCACGTGTTCCTAGATTGCCTGCCATTCTCCTTCTGTGGCTTTATCACCTAGGACCTGGCCAAACAACACCTTTTTTCCTTTCTTTGGTTCAGACAAATCTGGAGCTGGGCAGTATGAGGGTAGGGTTGTGGTGGGGATTGTTATTTCCCTTGTTTATTCTTGGAAAATATCACCCTGTCTTCTAAGTCAGTCTGCAGAACTAGAAGTAATTATAGAACCCTCCAACAAAATCCACACGTTCTTAAAAGCAAAGTCACAAGAAATCAGTGAAGCTAGATTTATATACTTTAATGCTATTAAGATCATTTTTTTCTCTATCTCATTATACAAATATTTTAAACTTCATATTCTAGCTTGAAACTATCTTCAATCATTGTAAGAATTTAAATTCTGTTTCTCACATTTTATAAGGTAAAATGTTATATTTTACAATTGTAAAATGTGGTGCTTGGTCTGATTCTGTGATCCTTGTAGTTTCTTTTATTTCTCAAATTCCAGGATTTTACTTTGAGTTTCTCTCTGATTAAGTGTTTAGTATGACAAGGGGAAATTGAGTTTAACATAAAGTTAGCTTGCTACAAAGACTTGGGTAATTAAGAAATCTTCATTATCTTGGCAAGACCTTTTTAGCTAGCTATATTTTGCCTTAATTATGGTAATAATAACAAAGTCAATGAACTTACCACTTTTCCATTAAGTACCTCCAAATATTTTATTCAGAAGCACGATGACTCTCAGGGTTATATATAATGTGCTCTCTGCATGATGAGCCTTATCATTTGATTAGATCACATAATTTTTGAGTTAAAGGTGAAAACTAGGTATGGCAACATTGGCTGTTAATTCAGTAGATAGAATTATGAAAGCTTTTACAAAAAATAGTTGTTAACTTTCTCATAATGATGCAGGTGCTTGGTATTTTGGCATGTTTCCTATTAACTTTTGCTAGAAGTCAAGTGTCAGTGGTCTTTTACCTTCCTATGTGTTCAAGCATATATATATATATATAATGTTTTTTTTTAATTACATGTAGTAGAAATTACTCTTCATGGTGTACAGTTGTTCTATGCATTTTTGACAAATGAATAAATTTGTGTATTCAACACCAGAACAATGATACAAAATAGTTCCACTGCCCAAAATTTCTCTTATACTTCTCCTTTGTAGTCAACTCCTCCATTTCTAACTTCTGGCAACCATGAATCTATTTTCTGTGCCTATAGTTTTACCTGCTCAGAATGTCACACAATAGTATCATACAATATGTACTTGTTTGTGACTTTTTTGTTTACCAAGATGCATTTGAGATTCATCCATATTGTCAGTTCATTTTCATTGCTGAGTAAGATTCCATGTGTGGTTACATCAAAATTTGTTTATCCATTCACTAGTTGGACATCTCAGTTGTTTTGTTTTTTTATGATTATGAATAAAGATGTTATAAAGAATTACATTCAAATTTTTGTGCGAACATAAATTTTCATGTTTCTTGGGTAAATACCTTGAAGTGAGATTGTAGGGTGATATGGTAAATATTTTTAAGTATAAGAAACTGCCCAACAGTTTTCTAAACTGGCTGAACCATTCTGTGTTTCTACCAGTTTTTTATAAGAATTCTAGTTGCTCTCTATCCTTATCAGCACTTTGTTTCGTCAGCTCTTTATATTTTAGCCATTAAAATAGATGTATAGTGGAATCTAATTATATTTTTGATGTTCATGACTTTTTTACATGTTTATTATATTGATATATCTTCTTTGGTGAGGTGTTAATTCAAATCTTATGCCACTTTTAAATTACATTGTTTATTCCCTTGTTGAATTTCAAGAGTTTGTTGTGAATTCTGTTTATAATTTATTTGTCAAATATGTGAATTAGAAATGTTTTCTTCTAATCTGTGGCTTGTATTTTTATTCTTTTAACAACGTCTTTCAAAGGGCAATGATTTTACACTTTGTTGTATAATTTATACAGATTTTCCTTTTGTAAATCACACTTTTAGGGACATATCTAAGAACTCTTTGCACAATCTAAGGTCAAAAAGATTGCTTATGTTTTCTTTTAAAAGTTTATAGTTTTACATTTTATATTTACATCTATTTTCAGATAACATATAAAAGTAATACATAGATTCTGATTAATATTTTTTTGCATATGGATATCTCATTGTACCAGTATCATTACAAAAAAGACTATCCTTTCTCCATCAAATTGCCTTTGCAATTTTGTAAAAAATTAGTTATCCAGATATGAGTAGGCCTCTTGTGGCCTCTGTTCTGTTCTGTTGATTTTTGTGGCTATTCTTTTATCAGTACCATACTGTCTAGATTACTACTGTAGCTTTATATTGTTTTGAAAATGAGTAACATGAGTCTCTGACTTTGTCCTTTTTTAGATTTGTTTGGTTATTTTAGTACCTTTTCTTCCCCATATACATTGTAGAATCTGCTTGTCAATACCTACAAAAGGGTTGTGGGGTTTTGACTCTGATCACATTGACTCTATAGATCAGAGTGGAGAGACCTGACAGCAACATTGACTCTTCCAATCTATGGGTATGGCGTACTTCATTTCTTTAGAGCTCTTTAAATTTCTTTCATCAGTATTTTGTACTTTTTATCACATTATCCAGCACATATTTTATTAGATTTATACCTATTTATTTTGGGGGGGGGGCATTATCGTAAATGGTACTGTTTCAAATTTTCATTTCCAGTTATTCATTGCTAATAAATAGAAATAACATTAACTTTTATATATTTACCTTGAATCTTGACATATTTTTAAACTCACTTAATATTTCTAGGAACTCATTTGTAGAATCCTTTGGATTTTCTATATGGACAATCATATTATCTGTAAACAGGAAGTTTTATTTTTTCTTCCTAATCTGTATGTGCTGTTTTTCTTCATTCACCTCAATGTACTGGTTAGTCCTTTGGCACAACATTGAATAGAAGTGGAGAAAGCATACATCTTTGCCTTATTCCCTATTTTAGCATTTAGTCTTTCATCATTAAGTATGATATTACCTGTAGTGGTTTTGTAGATAATTTTTATTAGTTTAAGAAAGTTCCCACACATTCACAGTTGCCGAGAAATTTTTTTTTAATCATTAATAGATAGAAATTTTCTTAGTTGCCTTTCTGTGACTGTGTGGTTTAGTCTGTTAAGATGATGAATTATATTGACTGACTTTTCAATGTTGAAACAACCTATATTTCTGGGATAAACCCCAGTTAGTCATGACCCATTTTATTTATATATATATGTGTGTGTGTGTGTGTGTGTGTGTGTGTATAAAAATATATGTACACACATATATATATACACATATAGACACATATACGCACATACATCACACACACACACACACACACACACACACACACATATTTTTTTTTCCACCAATAGCACCTGGTATTCCTAGGTGGTCTCCCATCCAAGTACTAATCAGGCCTAACCCTGCTTAGCTTCTGAGATCAGATAAGATTGGGCACATTCAGGGTGGCATGGCTGTACACCCATTTTATATATTGCTTGTTTTGTTAATATTTTGACTCTATTTTCATGGAGTTTGAGCTTATATTTATGCACTGTATTTTTTTGTTTGTTTTGTAATGTCTTTGGGTTTGATATCAAGGTAATGTTGGCCACATAAAATTATTTTGTATGTGTTATCTCTTCTTATTTTATGGAAGTGCTTGTGTGGAATTCATATAATTTCTTCTGTAAATCTTTTGTAGAATTGGACAATGAACCATTTGAGACTGGAGTTTTATTAGGAAATTTTTAACTCAGAAGTTCAATTTTGTTAACTGTAGGACCACTTCAGTTATCTAATTTCCTTAAATGACTTTAGGTGCTTTGTATTTTTCAAAAAATTTGGACTATTTTATTTATGTTGGATTTTGGGTTTAATGTTGTCTGTAGTATTTTCTTCTTATCATTTTAATGTCTCTGCTGTCTGTAGTGATGTATTGCCTTCATTCCTGATATTGGAAAATTGTGTCTTCACCTTTTTATTTATTGATCAGTCTTCCTTAATGATTATTCATTTTATTAATCTTCTCAAAGAACCAGCCTTTGGTTTCACTGAGTTTTCTCTATTTTCTATTTTATTGTAATTTATTTGTGCTCTTAAGAATACTTGAGAGGAGAAAAGAGTCTATTATGTTTACTCATATATATACCATTGCTATCACTTTTCCTTGATTCCTGAAGTTTCATGTTTCCCTCTGGTATCATTTCCCTTCCACCTGAAAAACCTCTTAGTCTATTTGTATTAGAGCAGATTTGCTGGTGATAAATTTTCCGTCATCTGAAACTTCATAGGTTTTCCTTCATCAGAAATATCTTTATTTTATCTTCATTTTTGAAGTATATTTTCACTGGGTACGGAATTCTAGGTGGACAGTTCTTTTCTTTCAATGCTGTAAAGATATTTTTCCACTGTTTTCTGGCTTTCAAAGTTCCTGATGAGAAATTCATGTTCATTTTGATCACTTTCCACTTTTTATGTAAGATGTCAGTTTTTTCTGACTACCTTCAAGATTTTTTCCTCAGAATGAGAAAGATGCAGAATTTTAGGAGGCACTCACTCTGAGTGTGGTACATGGACAGGGTTGGCACTTGCACACTCATGAGAGCCAGTGCCCTCTTAAAATTTGCCCCATAGGTCCCTACATTGCCTCACCCTAGTTCCAGCCCTGCTTGTACTCCTTCACTCCTGGGGATCATCTATCTTAGTTTGTCGGGCCGACAAAACTAAATATTTTAGCTCCTTGTACTGTCTTGTAGTTCCACACAACTGGGGCTGCCTGTAGGGTGAAGACATAAGAAGAAAGAGAGAAAAACTTAACAGGAATATTACCCTACACTTTTGCACCACAACCATTCTTTTTTCCCAATTCCTCTGACCAGAGAGATGGGTTTTCCCTCAGAATTTCAGATGCTCACACAGATCCCCACTGCGATACACTGCAGCTCTGTGTCTTGGGCTGTCCTTGAGGCATGTTTGAGAGAGAAAAATGAGAGAAAGAGAGGAAAAAAAATCCTAGGATTTTCTTGTAGACTCTCTGGCTTACAGGAGCCCCTTTCCTTGGTCCTCTGGCCCCAAGGGACTCAATACTGCATTGTCGTTTATTAAGTTTTCTGATACTGTTGACTTTTTAGAATTATCAGGTACTTGCTTTTTGTATTCTGTGCAGGGTTTTTAGTTGTAAGCAGTGGGAGAGGGACTGCATAGTAAGCTTATTCCATCTTGGCATGCACTGGTACTTCTAAAGTGATGTTAAAGCTAGAAAAACATATCATAAAGATGGATCAATTCCTGATAGACTATGGAAGTGGTGGCCATATTTTCTGAATCATTGTCAGGGTAGATGGACTGGCACTTTAAAATATATCTTTGGGAGCAAATTATTTGAAATCGAATTTGTTCTGGAAAATCGAAAATGTGTGCTTACCAAATCTTTTTTTATCTTAAACTGGCTTGAGTATCTCTTCTCTATATTTCATGCTGTTGTGACTTACTTCCTTCTTAGTTCTTACCACACTGAATTGAAATTGCCCACGTTTTAATTTTTCTATTACATTAACTACTCCATTTTTGCAAAAAAGGAGCTACGTCTTATTCTCCTGGATTTTCTTAGCACCTAGCAATAATGCCTGTCAATTAATAGGCACTGGGTTAATATTTGCTGAATAGGATGAACCAAACTATTTGAGATTCATGCACATCTTTTCTATGTATACATGTATATTATTTACCCAGAAGTTGTAAAGTCAATCTGTCCTTTGAGATTTAAATTCTCTGAGCTAAGTCCAATACTTTCCCACACATTTTTACTGATTGTTAAGGATTTATGTTCTCCTGTCACCTTTTTCCATTAATAATTCATTTCAATTACAACTTATTTTGTATAAGTCTTTCTGCTGCATAGTAAATCATACATAAAATTTGACATTTTTCTTTGTTAACTCTCCATATCCTTTATGCAGAGTCTGTGTGTGTGTAAGCATGCAGGTGTGTATACGCATCTGCAAATATATGTGTTTGTGTAACCTTTGAAAAAGTCCAAGATGATGGAGGGTTATCACCTTATAGACAAAAAAATTAAAACCAAATATTAGATGCTTTTAAAAATCTGTCTACCACATTGGCACACAGTTTGAATTTGAGCCTACTTTTGCATATCCAAAGATCCATTAATGGGCTCTGCTAAAATAAAGAGTAATCTAAAATAAAGAGTCATCTAAACTCTTTAGAACAGAAGAATTAGCAACAGAACAACTAGCAGAGGCTTTAAAACTTCAGTTTCCTTTTTCCCTTCTCTTAATGAGTACACAGGGATTTGTTTTTTTCATTTACCCTTCTTGCCTACTTCCTCCACAGAACACAGAAGCAGCTGAAGTCAGCTTTGGGTTTCAAACGACAATTTATCTATCTTGCTACACATCCTGGCACATATGCATGTTCATTTTCTAAAGATCAGAAAAAGGCTCATCTCCCTAAGAAGGGTAATACTTCCCGTTTGTGAAAGAGCATGAGATCTGGAGTCAGAAGGTCTACTGGATTCTGGTGATAAAACTTCTCACCTGTGTTATTTTGAGATGAGTAAAACCTCTGGAAAACTATATCTTTTCCACATAAATACACTTACATATAAATCCTATAGTTTAGTTCATATATCATCTCTCTGAACCTCAGTTTTATCTGTAAAATGAGAATAATCATAGTTTTGTTTGTAAAATCGCTATAGGAATTACATGAAATACATGCAGAGGCATTTTGTAAACTGTTATTTGTGTAACAAATCTTATTGTCATAATTATGTGTCTCTATTTTAACAGTAATTATCTCATGAGGAGTTATTTACTTTCCGATGCTGAAGCCAAAGGCTGTCTGCCACAACTCCCAATCAATTTTGGAAGCAGCTACTATAGGAAGTGTAAAGCATATACTTCACTATATATGGAAGTACCATAAAGTCAAATGGTGGCTAAGGGGAGCTTCTCCATACACAGAGGGTGCCCTACACTGTAAGGGCACTTTCTTTCTATCTCATCACTATACCTTAGTTTCTTTCCTTTCTGTACCCCAACACAGATGTCAAAGGATTTCCATGTGGTGATGGAGAGGTTTAGAGGTGGTAAGAAGAAAACAGAATATAAGTGGAGAGGAGCCTAGATGGTCTTCTAGTTATATCCAAAATATTTGATCTGGGCTGACGAAAATTCGCTTATCCTCACAGAACAAGCAAGTTCAATGCAAATATGTTCAGTGGCCTCCTCATGTCTGTGTCTTCATTAGCCTAATGACCAAATCACCTCTAATGGAGATTCTCCATTGTTTTCAACAGCAGCTAAATTTGATCAAGTAATCTGGATATTAAAATTCAAAATTTATCTCTAGGAATGTGGCATGCAGGCAAATTGTAAAACAGATCCTTGTTGGGGAGCTATAGCTATACTCTCTGAATCACAGAACTTATATTATCCATGTCAAATCTCTTATGAGAACATTACTGGGGCTTTTGCTATTTCTTTGGTTTGTACATGAATTTGAATGATTAAATGAAAAGGAAAAAAAGTTCTGGAAAATTACTTATTGTGATGAGCTACTAAGAGCATATAAGTGTGGCCAAATGCTTTGACATTATCGTTAAATAAATCCACTAGAAGTTAAATGGTTATCTTTCAAATTCATTCACTGTGATAAATGTCCATACTTAAGTCCCTAGGTTTGAAAGGCTATCCTACATCATCTCTTGCTCATTAAAACAAATTCTTTAAAAAGAATTTAAAGGCAGTTTTACAACAAAATGAAATGAAATTTAAACAATAAAATATAAATCACTTACTATGCCATTATCCTAATTCAGTAATTGATTTCCTCGTTTTCAGCTGTACTTTTAATTCCACATGCATATATTTTTTTGTAGTTGTTCTTAGTGATGTGATTTATAATCTGCTTTTACTTAACATTATTCCATTAACACTTCCCATACAGAGTTCATTATTATCTCTCAAAAGCTGCTTAATAATATTTTGGCAGTACAATATTACATTATTCTATTAACTGAGTGTGCCATCACTTACATGGACGTTTAAATTGTTTTCAGGTATTTGCTGTTACAGTTATTAGTTCACTATCTTCATGGATATAGCTTTCTGTTGTATCTTATTATTTCTTTATGATGCATTTCCTAGTACATTCAAAAACTTGTACAACTTTACAGTACTACCGGCACATAGGAGTATACTAAGATAAACACAATATTGCCATTTTTTCGTGTCAATATTTAAAGCTTTTGAATAATTCAAACAATTTAATAGGTATAAATTGTTATCTCGAGGTTGACTTTATGTTTTTATTACTGGTGGGGTTAAACATTTTCTATGTATTTGTTTATTAGAGCTTCCTTTTGTGTGAGTTTCCATCCATTGCCCAGTTTGTCCACTGGTGGTTTGAGAGATTTTCTTGTACTATAAATTTACAACTTGCTACAATTATTTTCATAATTTTTCTTTTTTTAAATTAAATTTTTTTTTAATGCAAATGACTTGATTTTCGATAGTCACACAGCTCTTTAGTTCTCGTTATGATTTTTTAGATTGTGTCAAAAAGAGAAAATGATCATTTCTCTAAATATTTGATAGATAATATTTTGATTTTCTATTTTCCTACACTAAAAAATTCTAATTTAACTTGTAATCCTTGAGTTTATTTTAAAGAGTTGGGACTCATTTATGTACTTCAAACTGGCAGTTTTAATAAAATATGCATTCAGATTTCTATGCATATAGTTGGAGGAAAAAAGATAAAGTTGATAAACAAACAAGAAGAAGAATAAGAAAAATTGCAAGGGCAGAGAGTTATTTCAAACTGACCAGTGTGTAACTATTTATTTCATGCCCAAATTGAGAAACTGATGAACATAAAACAAACAAACAAACAAAGAAACTGAATGTTTGAAGAAATTATACCCTATGTAGTGTTTCTTATTTTTCTATTTTCTGGAAGATTTTGTTTAATTTTGAAATTATATGTTTCTTGGAAGTTTGGTAGAAATCTGCAATATTACCTGAATGTGGCTTCATGTGAAGATTTCAGAATAGTTATAGCACTATCCTACTTCCCAAATCTGTTTTGTTGTTACTATTTTTTTCTAGTATATTTTTATTTTATCTAAGTTTTCAAAATATTTGGCATACGATTGTTCAGAGTGTTTGCTTAGCATTTAAAAAATCTTTAATGTAACTGTAGTTGTGCCTCCTTTTTAATCACATTTAAATTTGTCCATTCTCTCTGTCTCTCTTTCTGGATTGATCTTCTGGAGAATTATCAAGCTTGTTTCTTTAAACAGTTAAATTTATCTTTGGTGATATCTTTTAATGATTTAGTTTTCTATTTCATTTATTTTCTGCTTTTAAGTTGATTACGTTTTTTTCTAATTTTATTATGGTTCACTCATTAATTTTAGACTTTTGCTTTCCTAATATAAGCTTATTTCAAAACTAAAATTTTCCTTTAAATACCACTTTAGCTATATTCCACCAGGTTTTGATATGCAATATTTTCTCCTGAGCATTTTAACATTTTTGTTATGATTTCCTTTTCAAGTTTTCAGTTATTTAAAAGAGGAATGTTAAATTTCCGAATATATAGAAATTTTCAAGTTTTTCTTTTTATCGATTTTTAATATAATTGCATGTGGTAAGAAAACATAATTTATATATCAGTTCTTTGAAATCTTTTGAGACTTAACATATGGTCATTCTTTGTAAATACTAGTTTGTAACTGTTCCTAGAATGAGTAGAAAGGATGCATATTTTAAAATTGACAGGTTTTAATTTATATATGTCCATTAATCGATCATGTTACAGTATACAGATCTTCAGTTTCTTTGTTTTTATGTCTTTGGCTTATCAATAATGTGGGAGGTTATGTTGAAAAATTCCACTTTGAGGGTGGTTTTCCAATTTTTTCCTTGTAATTTTTTTTTTTGCTGGTATCATTTGATGCATTTTTCATTAGAGTGATATAACTTTAGAACTATTATATTTTCTAGATGAGTTAACATTTTCTCAATGTTAGAATCAGTTACTGATAACAGTTTTAAAGTTTATTTTGTCTGATATTAATATCTCTATGCAAACTAATTTTTAAAGTGTTTTCCTGGTATATATATTTTTTGTCCTTCACTTATATTTACATGTCCTTTCTGAAATTAAAAAAAAAAAAAAACAATCTCACTATCTTTTACCTGGCCAAGTTTTGTCTATTTAATACATTGTAATTATTTATATATTAGGACTTCTTTATATCTTATTTTGTGCTTATTATAGTTTCCATTTTTCTGTACTTTTTTTGAGTAGAATAGGTAATTTCAAGATCCCATCTAGCTCTAACATTCTATTATAGAGTAGTTAAAACTAAATAAAAAGTAGCATGGTTCAAGCTATACAATAGTAACCAGTGTGAGTGAGAGCAGTCAGGAATGGCTTCACCTGAGCTCTTCTTGAAAAATAGATTCTATCTAAACAAGTGGAAAGGTAAAGATTAACAGTATGGAGAAAGATGAGTATGTGCTGTGAAAGTTTATTTGGAAGCAGAAAATTGGTGGTCAGGGAAGAAAGATGTTAGGTCATGGCTACAAGAAGAAAAATACTTAATGCTTAGAAAGAAGGGGAAAGAGGAAAGGAAGAAAGGATTGGAAGATAACTGCATAACATTGAACATAAGAAATATTACAAACCTTTCTTGTAGGTGTTTACACCAGTGATTAGTGAGGCAGCTTTGAATTTTGCATTGGGCCCTCCCTGGTCTCAGAGTGGTAATGCAAAAACAATCTTAACATTTTGTGTCCTTTAGATATGGGAGAAGCAGGTTGGAAGTGAGTTGTTCCTGGGAACCTTGGGTTCAGGGAAACCACAGGTGTCAGTTTTGACCACTGAAATCCTGTTTCCACAAGGATGGTGACACATATCAGTGGAAGTGACATTCAGACTGTCACAACATGCCAAAGGTACCCCCATGTTGTCTATCTGTAGACTTCCCCTATGAGAGAGATGATTCTTTTCTGAAATGTTTATTAGAAAGCTCAGATAGTAAATTTGACTTCCTAGCACCACTTATAGTGTTCGTTAGTACAAGAACAAAGGCCATCTTATACAGTGTTTTAGAAAATGTTCGTACTTTTGGAAGCAGGGAGTAGAAAACGCTGGTCAAGAAATTCTGTTATCAGAGAGCAAGTTTTGTGTGCCCTCATTTACATCCTAGCCTGGTAAATAGTCTTTCATCAGGTGAGAAGAGAAAAGCCTGTTCATGACCTTTCTATTAAAACTGAATTTATGAGTGAAAAAGAAATAATGGCTGAAAATTTACAAGAATTATGAGGCAAGAATTGAGCAGCATGCTCTGCAGCTTTTGCTCTTGTATCACTAATAAATCTGTGCTACGCAATTGCTACTCTTATCCCAGGGAGCTGAATGATGATGATAAAATATCCTTCCTCCATTAGCAATCTGAATGGAGTAACAAAATGTCACTTTGTTGAAGATTAGATATCAGCAGGGGGTCAAAAAAACAAATGCATGATTCAATTCCACAAAATCTCGTACTGCTAGCTCCTACTGCCAACTGAAAGAAACTGCTATTAGTGTTGAAATTTGATCTTCCTCAGGCTGCATTTGGAATTTTATCATCAGTATATCTAAAGGTCACAGTGCAAAGAAAGCTGAATAATTTTTGTGATGCTCAGCTATCAAAACTCTTTTCCAGAAACACAATAATTAGAACAGTATGTTATGAGCACAGAGGTAGACAGAATGATCAATGAACAAGTTAGATAACCCAGACCTCATATGTAAATACTTAGTATACAGTAAAATTTTTAAATCCTCATCTCATATCATATACCCTCCAAAAAAGGTTTTAAATTTTCATGTAATGATACATCCAAGCAGGGTCGGTGATTACTTACCTGATCTCTAAACTGAAATAAAGTTTGTAGGATAAATGCAGGCAGTATAAAACGCTTTGATTAAGAGCATAGTTCTAGAGTCAGTAACCTCTAGATTTAAATCTAGCTACCAATTTACTGGCTTTTTCACTTCGAAAGGTTGCCTAATTTTTCCAAGTTCATATTTCTGCAATCTGTAAAATGAGAGTGACACTTCAACCTATCTCACAGTTTTTGAGAATTAAATGGAATAATGCATATAAATACCTGGCATGTAATAATTGCTCAGGAAATGCACAGGAGGCAGCATATCATACTTTAAGACTTCAGGCTTTGGAGTTAAACTTACTGGGTTCAAATTCCATTCTCCTATGTATTAGGTGTGTAACCTTGGGAATATTATGTTTCCTAATCTCAAATCGTACTAAATTAATAATAAAGATTGTCACAATATATAGTAATTGGAATAATAATAAAACCTACCTTGTTGTTGCCAGGACAAAATAATGAGTAAAACATTTAGCATAATAACTGTCTCATAGCCACATCATTTGTCATCTATTATTATTATTTTAAGTCATTCAATGGAACAAAGAAGGGAATGATTTGGCTATGTGAAATATTAAAAATCATATTCAATACAAAGGAAAACAAGCAGAAAATATTTTTGAAAAATATGTCTAATATGTAAACTTTCTCCAGATCCGTTATTTGGGGGTATAATTTCTAGTGAGTCTATTGGCAATAAATTCTCTTAGCTTCCTTTTTAAATGAAAATGTCTTTATTTTACTTTTATTTTTGAAGAATAGTTTAACTGGATATAAAAAACCAGGTTCACAGTTTTATTCTTTCAGACCTTAAATATATTATTTTATTAATTTCAGGCCTTCATTGTTTCTGATATAAAGTCAAGTGTCATTTTTTTAATTCCTCTGTATAAAATGAATTTTTTTCTCCTGGAATTGTTTTTAAGATCTTTAATTTTGTTTTCTGGAAGTTTAACTCTGATGAACGTAGATATGATCATCTTTGTATTTACCCTGATTGGAGTTAACTGATATTTCTGCATATTATGAGTTTGCTTTTTTTCAGGTTTAGAAAAAAGTTACCCCCCTCCCCAAATTTTTTTCCTACTCCATTCCCTTTCTTTCCTTCCAAGCCCCCAATTACATGAATGTTAGAGTGCTTGATATTGTTTTAGATATAACTGAGGCTTTGTTAGATTCCATCCCGCACACCCCACCCCAGCCTTTTTTCTCTCTATGCTTCAGTTTGGATGATTCTCATTGACCTGTTTTCAAGTTCACTCATTTTTTTGTGTGTGTGTGTAATCTGCTGTTAATCTCATCCAGTGACTTTTTCAAAAATAAAGTTGATTTCAGATATTGCATTGTTTAGTTCTTAGATTTGTTTTTTGTAATGTTCACATCTCATGTAATTTTTAATATCTTCACTTACATCTCTATATTTTCCATTTATTTCTCTATCATTACTGCTTAACATTTTATCTTAATTAGTTAAAGTACATCTGGTTTGTTTCTGAATATGTTTCTTGTTTCTGTTAATGACATTTCTCTTGACTATTGATTACATGTTCCTGTCCTCCTCTCACCCATAACTGGTAATTTTTCACTGAATAGTAGATTTTTTGAATGACACTTTATAGAGATTGGATTCTGTTATCTTCCACTAGAGAATATTGAGGTTTGTTTTAGTAGGTAGTTAAGGTGCTGACTGATTACCTTGAACCTGTGAAGACTTAGTTTTGTGATGTGTAAGACCTGGTCTGTTTCTTACCCTTTGTCCTAGGGCAGATCCTTTCATCCTGGAAAATTGTCTTTACTCCTAAAGTAGAGGGTCTTTCTAGGTTTCTATGAAAAGCTCGAGGTGTTTTAAAAGTTCCTCTAATTTTGAGGCCTACAATTTTACATTTTTTTCATTGTTCAGCTCTTTTAGGTTTCCAGCTATTGTTTTTACTCTGTAGTCCTTTGCATCTCTCCCATGCATAGGCAATTTAGAGATCAGCCAAGCATTTGAGGGGGAGTTCACATACAAAGTTGCATCGTTGTGTATTTCTTCTTTATCTACAATATTCCCCTCCAAATTCTAATCAGTCTTGCAGTTACAAATTCCTTTCCCTGATTCTTTCAGTAATAAATTAAAATAAAACAAACCATACCTTGCTTTATAAATTTTAGCCACTTTATAACTGCAGCTTTGGAGTACCCTCATGAAACAAACCATATAAACATAAATCTCATCTAATATGGTGAAATTTTTCAAGGGTCAAATCTCTTCCATTTTCTGCCTATTTTTTGTTGCTTTCCTGTGCCTTCAAACAGTTGTTTAAAAAAATTTTTTTTCCAGAGTTTATAATTGTTATTTGTAAGGGAGTTAATCTGATATAGAAGGTTCGCTATCATTATTGGAACTTTGTTGGTAAATCATTACTAATGTCCAAAAGATTCAGAGATAGAAACATTTAGATTAAAATAAAAGAAAGAAAAAAAAAGAAAAAGTTTATTTGTAAAGCATGAAAGAGAATCAGACTGCAGAGGGACTGTTTTCTGAAATACAACACAACAAACATTTTAAGGACATAAAATGTAAAACCATCACGGTTACTAAGTTTACACTGGCCTGCTCACAGAGAAAAACAGCAAAGTTCTCAAATGATTACTAAATTCAGAAAGGTTATGACTTGTCTTCAGAAAGCAGCATACTGAGAGTCCAAAGACTTTGAGTTAGAGGGTCCAGATTCAGGAAATATTCAAGATTTTTTTTTAAATTTTATTTTAGAGACCAGAATCAGTCAGAGTGACCTTAGATTGGCCTTTCATTTTTTTTTTTTTTTTTTTTATCTTAGAATGAAAGGTGTTAATTACTTTCATTTTCTTTTTGAATGACATTTGGTTATTAGGACATACAGATTTGATTTTTAGAAGACAGAGACTTTATGAACCTGTCTCATTTTTCATTATTATGCCAATATGTCACATTCTTTTCAGAGAGTTGAAAATGTGCATCATGTTCTTCAAAGCTGTTTATACTCTTCTGTTGATAGCTCTAATATACAAAAAGCTCACACAAATTGATAAAAACAAATTAAAATTTGGAAGAATGGGCATACTTAAGTCAGACAATTAACAGAAAAAATATCAATGATAAATGTGGAAATGTATTGCAACTTATCAAAAATCAAACAAGTTCAGTCAAAGTAAAAAAAAAGATTATTTTTTTCTGGTACCACATTAACAAAAATATAATTCTTAATATTCACAAGGATACAGTTAAATGGACGTGTTCATATACTACTGGTAGAAATATAATGACAAAACTTTTGAAAAGCAATTTGTTTATATGTTTGCAAGCCTTAAAACATTTATGAATTTTGGCCTAGTAATTCTCTAATATTCTAAGAAAATAATAATTCAGAAAAGGTATATTATATCTGAATATTAAGAAATTTATATTCAGTGTTAGTTAATGATAAACATGCTGACATGTTCAGAGATGAGATCTGTTGTTAACTGCAGTTTACCTCAAAATGCATCAAAATTTATTGATGTATGTATAAAAGAATAAATGGATAGATCTATAACCAACTAAATATAGCCAAACTAGGTAGTTGGTATATTGTTCGCAGAATGATTCTTTCAACTTTTCCATGTATTTCCATCTAAATTCCATATGTTTTCAAAATAAATGTTGGAATAAAATGCCTAGCAAGAAAAGAAAAAATAATGACAAATATTTGAAATAGTCTAATGTATAAGTTAATTAAAGTGCATATACATGATAGGTTAATGGAATAGTTATTCAAATAATGTTTTAAATGAGTTTTTTAAAAGGATGTTTAATGAGTGTATGATTAAGAGAGAAACAGAATTCAGTACTTCAAATTTAAATATATATATATATATGTATATACACACACACATACATACACATACACATATATGTATGTATGTGTATATCATCTTTGGAAAAAGTCTAGTTCGAGAGGAATGTCCCAACATTTTGGTATTTAATAAAAAATTTTGGATGTTAGTTTTATGAATGACTACCTTCTTTGTACCTTTTTCTGCATTCCAAATGCTCTGAAGGGCATGTGTAGTAGCTTTTTATTGTTGCTGTAACGTATTACTACAAACATAGTGACTTAAAAGAACAGATTTATCATGTAGTTCTGTAGGCTGTAAGTCCAACATGGGTCTCACTGCTTTAAAATCACTGGACTGTGTCTCTTTCTGGAGCCTCAAGGGGAGAATTTATCTTCTAGTGTTTTACAGCTTCTAGAGGTCACCCCAAAACTTGGCATGTAGCTCCTTCTTCCATCTTCAAAGCCAGCAAGGTCACATCTCTCTGACTCTTCTTCCCTAGTCACTTCTTTAGAATACATTATTCTATCTACTGCAGCATGTATTACTCCTATAAGCAAAAATCAGGTATATTTAAAATTAAAAACCACTTTAAATTATTTTCTAAAGTAGCTCACTCCCAGGAATCTAAAGAAATAATAACATATATAATCTGTGGTTTCTATAGAAGAGTATTTTTTTGCATTTTTAATAATTATTATGAGAAATTACAAATAATTTCAATTGACAGCAACAGAAGACAGGAGAATGGTTTAATAGAGTATGCTATCTCTACTTGTTATTCTATATAATCATTAAAAATGTTTATGGCTGTTTTTATCCACTTGGAAAATTCTCTGTTAAAATGTTGAGTATAAAAAGTAGAATAAAACATTTATATACAGATTGATTTTTATAATGGAAAGGTACATATTCTATGGATGTATGTATAATGTTACTCTCATATATATATATGAGTATATATATATATATGTATGTATGACAGAGATAGAAGGCAGTACTATACAGCAAAATGTTAACAGTGATTCTTGGTGATGGGATTGCAGGTCCCATCATGACTATCTTCCTCTTAGTTTGGATTCTAGAAAATGTATTAATAAATATGCATGAGTGTGTACATGTATCTATATATATATGTATATATGCATATAAATGTATATGTGTACCAAACAAACATTCTCAATTTTTACTTTCTAAAGATGTATTTGATTTCCCAGTAGAGAAGCTAGTGCTTCCTATTTTTTATTTATGAAATGCTATGAATTGTTCATCCATATATTTCATATTTATTGAGCTCTTATTGTGTGTTTAACACTGTGAGAGGCCTACGGAGCTGTTAGATTGCCTTTATCAATTTATACCTTTAATGAAGGAAGAAAATTCCACTTATGTCTGTTTCTTCTCTCTGTTCTCTTTTTTTCATTTCTTGAAAAAATTTTAAAACATTGTGATGTTTCTAAACAGAAGGTAACTTTCACGCTTCTCAACAGCTTTCTACATTAGCTTGAAATTCAGGTGTTTATTGAAATTTTTATACGATGGTCTCCTTAACAACTTCAGCAAAAACTATATTTTTTCAAATAGTTTCTAATGTAAATCATATTAGCAAGAGGGTATTTCAGAACTTATTTCTAAAGAGTTCTGTCTCCATTGGAATGAAACATTATATACTGTTTAAAGACTATGTTTTACAAAAACAAAATTTATTTTTTGAAGACAGTATAAAAACAGAACACGCACACAGAATCTCAGGTGCTCATAATGAAAATAATTAAGAAAAACTCTGATGAACATAAAATATTTACATACTATGATAATATTTTATTATACATAGTATGAACTATGACTGGCTCATCTTGGGGTTATATAGCTTTATCTCATTAAGATTGAAAAGAAGGAGATGAGGCTGGGGTTGCGGGGAAGAAACCTGTTTGATTTACTTGGTGGATTATTTTAATTTCTTTTTAAGGTGTGGAAACGCTTGAGTTTACATTAACTTCTTTCCCATATGGCTTTTCTGGTTGTTTCCCTATATACATTTTAAATTGTTCTGCTTTTCAAATGAAAGTATAAAACTCCAAGTGGCCAGTTAACAGTATTCCAACAGTTTTAGAGGAGTATTTGAAAAGTAGATTTTGGCATCCAAGAGATCTGGGTTCAGATCCAAGCTTTGCAGCTGTTCTCTGTACATATTTCAAACTTAAATTTCTTTATTGGTAAAAATGGGAATAAAAAAATCTACTTTAATGTTTTGTTGTGAGAATAAAATAACATGGGAAAGTAGGTCAACTGTTTAAGTGAATTAATGAAAGTGTTAGAGTTCATATACTTATTAGTTTCTGGGTTTTCTCTGAGAAACCAAGCTCAGATGGTATATAAGTTTATTTCTTAAGAAAAATAGATATAGGAAGTGAAGCTGTCCATAAAAAGGAATTAATGGAATTAATCCACTAAACTATGATTAATGAGGAGGTATATTGATTATCTGTAAGGACATTGAACAATTACCAGCTCCGTATCAATATACTCCATGTGCATGGAGTAAGGGTCACATCTTGACTGTTTTACTGCCTTCTGCATCCCTTTCCTCTCGGGTCTCTAATGCTTAATTCCTTTCTGGAGATTCAGGCCCACTCCAATACCGGAAGAAGCTTGAGCTGAGACAGAGGAAATCAACCAGCTTTAAACACAGTCTCAGAGTAATTTCTTCAGATATTGATGCTCAGATCTGAGATTGCACTTTCATCTTCACTTTGTGTTCAAATCCTTTTCTTGTAAACCAGCTAGGACAAGGAGCTAATCTTTGACCTTAGTGGTCATTCTAGGAACCAGCATTCTGCCTCTGAACCTTTATTCAATAGCTACATCTCTACTGTTCTGTGATGGAACATCTTAATCCTACCCATCTGTTTGGACTCTAGAGTATTATCTGCCTTGGATTCTTTCTTGCTCAGTGCTGTTTACTCATTGGCAAGCTCATTCATGACATCAACTTTTGACCTGAATTGAGATAGCAGAGTCTTCTAAAGAATGGTTGTTAGTCAGACCAGACTTCTTGTGCTAATCTGTATATAAGTTGTTTAAACAAGTATTTATTGAACTTCCTCTGCATGCTAGAATCCCAGGATATAAAGATGACCACTACTGAAAAATCCTGATGTATAGCACTGACTACTCATAATAAAAATAAAATAACTGCTTGTTAAAACTTAAATGGAGAAAGGGCATCTCTAAGGGTAGGTGTGTGTCTCTGTGTGTGTGTGTGTGCGCGTGCACACACGCACGCACGCACGCTTGCATGCAGGTAAAGAACAGGTAAAGATTACATATATATATGACTGACTAATAGGAGTCTCAGGAAAATATTTGGCTTTGACCTGATGGACAATATCTCATTTGCTTTCCGCATGAAACTGGAGGACCTTCCATCTTAAGCTGCCACAGTGACACTTTCTGAAGTCAGCTTATGAGCCCAGTGCTGGGAAATGGCATTTAGCATAGCTGGCATGTTCCTAAGACAGCAGTTACCTATAGAGAGCAGTAGTGGAGGCAAATTGCTTCTCAGTTTTATGTGACACTGACTTGTCAACCCAGAGGATGCATTTCATTATCTGTGACTCTGCTGAGCATTGGTCTGGACAGCTCGTTGAGACAAATCTGCCTAATCAAGGCAACTTGAGGGTTTATTTATTTATTTCATAAACACATTTTTCTTCTATCATGGTTAAAAAGCAAAAAAAAAAAAAATAGGATTAAAAAATGCTGATAAGAATTTACAACAACAAAAAGAAAATGAAAGCTGACAGGAAAGTTATCTGAACAGTCCATTTTTTTTCTAGAAATAACAATTTCTAGCTATAACAGCCCATGGCAGTGGTCATTCCTTTGCCCTGGGAAGGGATTCAAGGGTCAAGAAGTGATGAGCTTCTCTAGTCTCTTTTCTTCTATTTCCCTATTGAGATGCCTATAAAGAGAAGGTATTTTTGTGATCCCATTTCACCATTTTAAGATACCAGAGTTTCTGAACTCAGTTGAGCCCCATTCCCTTAGGATTAAACTATTTGAACACCAGGGTCTGAACACAGCACCCTCCTTTATCATTAATCCAAGAATCCAGGAACAAATGTATTCCTGTCCATCCATGCACGAGAAGAGGAAGTTTGGGAGAATACTACAGAGAAGTTTTGAGACAATTCTAAATAATGGTAGTTTTCAACTTTTTCTAAGCTCCGAAACCCTTTGTTAAAATTAAAGTTTAACAAAAGTTTGGTGGAAATTATGGAACTTTAATGCCTCACTTGCTTCACTCCAGTCTGGGTCCTTCAAGTAGCTTCTTCGACCAATGTCTCAAAGCTATTCAAATATGTTAAAGGTAAGTCATGCTTATTATGGAAAAACTGGAAAGTGCAAAAAAGTAAAAAATTACATTACACATTGACTACCTTTAATGTGTCACATATATGTGC
The DNA here is from genome assembly GCA_028627145.1 of Eidolon dupreanum. Classification (NCBI taxonomy): domain Eukaryota; kingdom Metazoa; phylum Chordata; class Mammalia; order Chiroptera; family Pteropodidae; genus Eidolon; species Eidolon dupreanum. The sequence continues at coordinate 86,731,446 of CM053506.1, forward strand.
ATATATGTGTGTGTTTGTTTGCTTTTAAACTTTTGCAAACACTGATTAGATCATCTTGTATCCCATCTTTTATTTGGACTTTTATACGAATATATATTTTTTGAAGGTACTTTATTTAATGCTATGTCATTTTGGTCTGCCCTTTCCCAGTGGTTGTATATATCATTTTTTCCAAATTTTGCTCCTGCTTCTCTGCTTGCTTCTCATACTCTTCCTTGATTTCCATGGGGAGGCTAATTAGTAAATCTGACTGCTCAGAGCAGGGATTAACAGACTGTTTTATAAATGCCAGAAAGTAGATATTTTGGGCTTTGCGGGCCATATGGTCTTTGTGGCAATTATTTAACTCTGTTCTCATGGAGTGAAAGTGGACATAGACAATATGTAAGTGGATGGGCATGGCTATGTTCAAATAAAACTTCATTTACAGAAACAAACAGATGGTGGACTGGATCTGGCCTGCAAGTTATAGTTTGCTGACTAATGACTTCAAGCCCAAGATATTGATTGGACAAAATTAAGTAGTTTGCAGGGTCACTGTACATGTAAATACACATTGCTTAATCTGGTCAACACTTCTCCAGGCCTTGAAACTACTAAATTGAAGAAGGGTCAATTGATGATGTTGGCCATCTTTTTCTTTCTCCATCTGAATATTGGTCATTGCTCTGGGCCAGGTGGTGGTAAAAGTTAGATCCAGGCTTGCATATTAGAAGCAGATGACCCTGAATAGGTCTCAAAACTAAGCTGTGTGTTATAACCCAACATTACCAGCACTTTTTTTAATGAAGTGTGGGGCGAGACTCAGCTAAAGCAAAGTGGGATTTTATTAATCATGTGCTATGATTTTTTCTGTGTCAAGGTCCTTTGGAAATTTTACTTTTAAGAGAGTAATAGGATACAATTTGAGAATTTTTAGGTCCTCTACCCCATAGTTTTCATACCTTTCCTGTGTGCACTGTTAACACGACATTTCAGCACAATGGGCTGTGTTTTCTTCTCTGGCTAAAACTAAAAATATGTCATTTGAGTGTCTGTATGTGACTTTTGTTCAGAGGACAGCATTTAGAGATGGCTGGAAGCCAGATGGACTAATCTGATTGCGAGTGGAGCAGGGGCTTCTGGCCTGTACCATGGGATCTTCTGTGAGGAAACGCTAATAAAAAATAGATTAGATTTTTACCAAGTGGAGCTTTGGGTGTCAAATGCCTAAATAGTACCATTTCCCATCCTTATTGCAATTACTGTCGTAAGAATTGATTCAGATCATTATTTTTTTCTTTTTTTGTCCTCATTGCTATTTTATCAGAAAGAAATAAGATTCAGGAGTGCATTATCTGCATGTCCCTGGAAACCACTGGTCCCTGTAGTTGTGAGGTTTATTTTCTTGCTTAGGTAGTCTGTGGAGGTGTTTTATGAAAACTCATGTTCTCAGCTGGGAAAAGCACCTCATGGGATGTGGAAGAGTGAGAACCTGTTCAAAGGAGCAGAAAATAGAGTCAGCAGCGGAAACAGGCATAATTTATATATACAAAATGATAGATAGGGACTTTCATTTTAAAAGGAAATGAAGATAACAACTAATCATAACCAAGAGAACAAAAAGCAAAATGGTGAAAAGATGCTGCAGTTAACTTTTAATATCAAGTTATTTGAACTATGCTGCCTCTGAGGAAATAATTACAAAAAAAATATGACTATCAGACAGGGATGTGGAGACTTTCTGCTCCATTCCCTGCATCGGACAGAAGGGATGGGGTCACAAACTCAGTAGTGATCAAAATGTGGGCCTGATCTCAGGCCTCTGACTCTCAGATCTTTGCTCACCCATAATTTCTTATCTTGAGGAGCAAATGTTTTAGACTCATTTGTTATTCAGACATGGGTTTTGTATTGCTTGCCCTTTAGGGGGGATGTGTCAGCATTTTATTACTTGCATTCTGTAAAGTACTAATCTTAAGAGACGACCCATGGGGAAAAATGATTCCTGGTTACATATATTTGGGAGATACTTGAGGGAAGCTGCTCACGACATCCGTCTCTTAATGATTTTATCGCATGTAGGCACACCAGAGACTCTGGGAAGACTCACATGAAAGAGCCTGTTTAACTGTATTTAACCCAAAATGTCTGGAGAATATTTTATCCTGGAACCCTTTTTTGATGTGTGTTAACAATGTGTCACAGAACACGATTTGGAAAACTGATCTGGGTTGTTCCTGTGCTCTTGTTCCATTAACAGGGACTTGGCTGTGTTGTGGCCCTGATTAAAACTTGCTGTTTTAATAAGAAATAAGAGTGAAGTAATATTAAGTTACATAATGTGACTTGCAGGGATTTTTATTTTATAATCATTGTTTCTTTTATTATTCACGATAACCCCATACCATCAATATTATTTTTCTCACTTTATAAGAAACCTGAGCTTCTGAGAAACGAAGTGGTTTTTTTCAAGGTCTGTAATAAACTGGTTGTGCAAAAGAGATAGATAACCAACTCAGGTTATTTCTCATAGCACCAAGCTCTTTGAACTAGACTATAGAAGGCAAGCAGGTAAACAGTTCCTGGTAGAATGAGAAACATCCTGGTTTGCCTGGGATTGTGGAATGTGGGACTTTCAGTGCTAAAACTAGGAAACTCTCAGGCAAACTGGGATGAGTTGGTCACCTTACATTTCTTCCTATTATCCCCATAATATAGATGAGGCATCCTGGCACTCTTTTCTTCTGATCCTGGCTATGGCCTCGGAATTTTTTTAGATGCTGTCCTCCAGGCAGCCACTACCAATCAATGGAAACGTAGTGTGTATCTGGGTGGGAGGAGGGTTGAGGGGAGGTGATTTTTATTTTTTTTTATCTCTATCTTATATTATGCTGGCTCATATGAAATCTTTTACATACCAAATAGCCACAGTGCTAGGAGAGGGCTCCTCTTAGAGAATCTGGCATTTCAGACTCTAAGCTGTATCCACCATTCAGTGAGCCGACATTTAGTGATTTTTTCTTCCTTTCAGTTTAATATCTTTCATTTGTGACCTAAATTCATTCTTCCCAATTCTCCAGCCCATTAAATCTGGACTGATCTTGTTCTTGTATTTTGTTTTCATTTCAGCTCTCAGTCTTCAGAAAATACCTTAAACAAATGATTTACTCAGTTAATATCGAAGAAGGTGATTCTACCAATTTGAAAACAGAATCAATTTATTGAAGCTTCTTTGTAGAGTAGAAATATGTTTCTTTTCTCCTTTATCAACATACAATTTTAATTATGTCATAGATCAAAATAAATATTAAGATGTGTAGGACTTAAATTAAACCATGAAATCCTTCAAAACATAGGTTATATATCACCTTGGAGAGCATTTTCTGATAATCTGATCTAAAAATCAGTCCTATTCCTCCACTCCTATACAATTTGTAAGCAAGCTTCTAAAATAGAACACACATAAAGAACACAATTAATAAATGTATAGCTTGATGCATTTTATAAAGTAAACACACCCTTACAATCACTACCCAGGTTAAGAAATAGAATATTATCAGTACCCTGAAAGTCCTCCTCTTCATGCTATGTCTCAGCTGCTACTCTCCTTCCAAAGTCAACCACTCTCCTGACTTTACTCACTGTAGAATAGGTTTACCAATTTTTGAGCTTTACATGAATGGAATCTTTTATGTCTAGATTCTTTCATTATTATGCTTGTCATGGGCATTTAGGTTGTTGTACATAACAATAGTTAATTTTTTCTCATTTCCTTATAATATCTATTATGCCACAATGCATTTATGCATTCTACTGTTGATAGGCATTTGTTAAAATAAACAGTATTGCAATAAAAATTTTTGCATAAACCTTTTTGGTGAACACACATATACATTGCCTTTGGGCATGTAATAGGAGTGGAATTACTGAGTTATAGCAAGTGTGTCCATATGTTCAGTTCAGTAGGTAATATCCAACAGTTTTCCAAAGCAATTGTATTAATTAAATTAATTAATTTACAATTATATGAAGGTCCCAAGAAATCCACCACTCATCAACAGCTAGGTTGTATATTAAGTACATAATTTCTCTTCAGTCTTAGGAAAATCATTGTGGAAGTTGATCTCCTCATGGGTGCCCCTTGCCCTTCTACCTACACCTTTTCCAAAAAATTCTCTTCTTCTTTAAGTCCCCCAGTTTCTCATTCTGCATCTTCTCTCCTGCTCTTTATTAGAGACATTTATTAGGAATGTGACATGGTATGACTCCTCATGAGTATGAACATTTGTGAAGAAGACAAGGAATAATAGTAACATAAGAAAATGAATCACTGAAATTTAAACATCAATATTGCGTGAGTATAAATAAAGACTTATTTTTTTAGAGTTGTTTTAGGTCCACAGCAAAACTGAAGATGGTACAGAAGTATCCCATATGTCCTCTCCCTCCATACATGTAATAGCTTCCCCTATTATTAATATCCCCCACTAGAATAGTACATTTGTTACAATTGATGAAACTGCATAGAAAATTATAATCACCCAAAGGCCCTAGTTTCCCTTAGGGTTCACACTTGGTATTTGACATTCTGTGGGTTTGGGCAAAGGTATAATGGTATGTATCCACCACAATAGTATTTGTTTCACTGCCCTGAGACCCTCTGTGTTAAATCTATTCATCCCTCCTTCTTCCCAATTCCTGGCAACCATTGATCCTTTTACTCTGTCCATAGTTTTACCTTTTTCAGAATATCCTGTGTGTGTGTGTGTGTGTGTGTGTGTGTGTGTGTGTGTGTGGAGAGAGAGAGAGAGAGAAGGAGAGAGAGTCATACAGTATGTAGCATTTTCAGATTGTCTTCTTTTACTTAGTAATATGCATTTAATATTCCTTCATGTCTTCTCATGGCTTGATAGCTCATTTCCTTTTAGTGCTGAATAATATTCCATTGTCTGGATGTACCACAGTTTATTTATTCCTTCACCTACTGAAGGACATCTTGGTTGCTTCCAAGTTTTAGAAACTATGAGTAAAGCTTCTATAAATATCCATGTACAGGTTTTTGTGTGGACTTAATTTTTCAACTCTTTAGGTACCAATGGGTATGATTGATTGATAGACATATGGTAAGAGTGTCTGCAAGACTTTTGATTGTGCCATCCATGGCCTGCTCCATTCATGTTTTCTTCCTGGCCCATCTCTATACAGGATATTTTTACTCAGATATTCTTCAAATTCTTTAAACTCAACAAATCTAACATTGAAATCATCAGCTGCTTAACTACTTCTACACTGTCAAACTGGCTCAACTTATGATTTCTTTCATTTTTGATAACCATCATTCTCCCATGGTGATCAGACTTAACAATACTTAGTCATCTGACTACCTCCTCTCCTTTTCCCTCTCTGTACAATCAGCATCCAAGTTCTGTAAGTTCTCTTCATTCTCACATCTCTGTAGTTAAAGCCCTTCCTTTCCACTAACACTATCCTGGGTCAGTACCTTATTTTTGCTTAAGTTATTGTAAATAGCCCCTTCTTTGTCTCTAAACTTCCAAATTTTCACTAACCCAATCCATTTTGTAAGCTTCTATTTGCTAAATAATTCTTCATAGGTAATACTTTGATTATACCATTCTTCTGTTGGGAAATTATCAGTTGTTTCTTAGTCTCTGGTGATTAAAATCTCAACTCATTTATTACCTTGTCAATCAAGACCCTCCGAATGCTAGCTTCTACCTTCTTTTCTCGACTGACTTCCTGCTCTCCCCTAATATACTTTGTGACTTCCTTCCTTTGTGTTTTGTTCAAGTTTTCCCTTATTTTACAATGTTTCTCACATCTACATTTATTTCACAATAGAAATCTTATTCCTCAAAACCAGGTGAACAGATTCTACCTTTGTAATCATGTACTGAACATTCCATGTGTAAATTGTCTCACTCTCCAATTAAACTACAATTTCTATAATTGAAGATCTCCCAAATTTGACTAATTACAAGAATTCTCTGAACTTTGTAAACGTATAAATATTTTTAGGTATACGGCAAACTTACTGAATCATAATCTCTATGAAATGTCAAGTGGGTGTGTGAAACATCATTGTATAAAACATACTGGTGTTCCTTTCCACATATTGCTTTACGGTGACCTAATCTTTTTTGTGTATAATATGATTTTTGTGTATAATATGATAATATTTTCTGCTAGGTTACAAGATTAGGGCTTGGGAAGGATCTTTATCTAGCAGGTACTAAGTGTTTACAGTATGTAGATTGAATTAGTAAATAATATAGTTCCTCAAGGTATTACATTAGTTAAAAAAAAATTTATCAGTGCATTCTAACCAAACTCTATCTGTTCTTGGCCTTTCCCTCTTTTTCTAAAATGTCTTATCACACGCCAGTCTCTCATTTTGGTTGACAGAACTTGTATTTCCAGGGTTGGTCTCAGGTCCCAACACTTTCCAGTAAACTGAAAAAAGCAATTAATCCTACATCAATATCTCTTACTTCTGGGAAAACCTATGCCTGAATCAGTTCAGTTACATTATTTTTGATGGGGGAAGGAGAATATTATTCATACTAACAGAACTACAGAGATCAGACTATGATATGAAAATCATGACTATGAGATGATCTTCCTCATGTATGTGAAGACAGAAAGATATCAAATCGCTCTGGGTGATTTGTTCTTGCAGTTGCTCATGGTAATTTATTCAACTTCAAGTCTATTCTAAGTTTTTCCAAAGAAAGATGAGGCACCAGCAGGTAATTTGGCCTTATCTTTCAGTACAATTACTTAAGAGAACACTTTGGGGCAGTTTTCTGCTTTGAGTGTATTATGGTGCATTCACCATTTAACAATGGTGAGATGATTGTCATTTATGGACCCATACTAACTGCACAATGGTTTCTGATTAGGATAAGACTGAAATTGTTGCTGATTATAGTTAACACACTGTGGTTGGCTGTTAGTGCCCCATATCTCCTTAGACAAATGTGGCACCTGTAAAAATCAATAATGCATGAGTCAAGAAAGCTCCAAGATAGCATTTCTGTTAAGTCCAGAAGAAACGACAGAATCAAACTTTCTCAGTCTCCAGGTTTCTCATTTTATTCATATCAGAGAGTTTATATGGAGCACCTGTGCTGTGCTTTTCAATATGTCAGCTGTTGGGAGTTAGACAAGAGAAATATAAGTCATTGTTTCTACCCTCAAGTAGTTTATAATCTCATTGGATGAGATAAGACATTTAAACATATACAATTAAAAGGCAATGCAAGGCAGTATGCGGGCAGGTTGCAAACTATGTTATATAAATAGAGAATGCTGTCAGAGAGAAGGAAATGTTCCATTTTTTAAGGAGGATTGGACTTAAGACTGGTCCTGATTTTATGTGACAGTAATATGAAATAAGCCAATAAGGAATATGACCACTGATAGAGCTGTGTATATCTTTTGTATTTAGGCAGGGGGTTGAGTGCTTAGTAGGAAATCTAAAAATTTTTAAATGGACATCTTGAGTAATTCTTATTGTATATTGTATTCATTATCCTCGAAGTTGCCAGAACATAGACAACCTTTTTCTAACGGTGGCATCTCATTTTACATTCATGACATGATTTTATTTATGACTAGGCTATTAATTATCTTCATCAGTGGCAGCCTTTGAGCCATTCATTTGCAGTCTTTGCATTCCAGTATTTTCCTGCTGTCTCTCTTTGTGAGTGCACTTCTCTCTCTGCAGTGATCTATGGTGCTCAAGAAAGGATTTCTAAATTGACAGGCTGAAAGATACCAGCACCTGGGAGAGTTTATTAAACCCACAGCCAATGAACTTGTTTCAGGCAATGCCTTTAAAAGAATGAGTATCTGAAAGAGCTGCAGGGCACTGTATCGTTTTAGCACTGAAAAATGAGACAGAGATTGCGAACAGTGTGAAACGGACATTTTGTTCTGTAGTGAAAAGTATGTGTGTGAGAGGGGAAGAGATTATGCCAATGGAAGAATAAGGAAGAAAATATGAATGGGGACACATTTATGTAAGTGGCAGTTTTCCAGGGACTCTTGGAGTCTGTTCACTGAAGGGTCAGGGCAAGGGAGCAGGATTCTCCTGGATGGAAACCAGAAGTTATACAGAGGGATATTTTTGCCCTCTCTTTTTCTTTCTGTTTTGAGAAGAGAAAAAGGAAGCTTTAAAGAAAACAGAAAATCCCTGGATTATTTAGACACTCAACTTGTCTGCAGACATGGGTTGGACCAGATGCTTCCTGGAGACCCTGTCCAGCCCCTGATTTTGAGTCTGTTTTGTGAGAAAGCAGTTTGTGTACAATTTAAACATAGTTAAAGTAGACTCTTTGTGTAGTTTACTTTATATAGAACATAGTTGGACATTCTACGATATTGGCTAAACAGCTCAAATAATAATATGGTGAATTGTATTAAATGTATGTTCTCCATTATGTTATCTGCACTACACGTCCCAATTCCTATTATTACCTGCCCATTCATTCTCACTTTTTGAGCACCTATAAGTGATAAAATCAGGATGCAAAGACAGATAAGCCTCTGACTTCAAGAAACTTTGAGTCCAATGAGGGTAAATAGAAAATTACCAAATGTAACTTGTGATAGAAAGACAGACTTGGAGGTTAGAAAATTATTTCAGAACTGAGCAGAGTTTTGATGCCGTATAGAAGTTAGCTAAGTAAAATGTGGAAAGACCAACAGATTATGTATCATAAGACTTTAATTAGAAAGTTAAGTTCATATGATATTGGAGAAATTTTTCTTTGTACATTGCAGCTTACTGTAATGGGCTATATAAATATTACTAACATATTATTCATCATGATCATCACCATTATGTCAAAGAAGAAAATTCCCAAAGGAACAATGATTCATTTAGCCATCTATAGTTTGCTTATGTCCCCTATATTTGAAACATTTTTTCCCGTAATAAGCTAAACTCTGACTAAAATGCTGCTATATTTCTTTGGTCCTTGCCACTTGCAAGAGACTCAGAAAGACTGAATATTATCTTTACAATATGTACGTTCTTGAATATTTAGTTGTTTCAGCTGGTTATCTTTTGTGGTGGGGAATAGGAGAGTTTGAATTATTAAATTTTGGTAGCCATCTGAAGCAACCACAGGAAGTAGTTGTTTCAAAATATACATATTTTGTGAACTTTTAACACATACTCCAGTGGCTTCAGATGCGTAACAGATTTCCTGAATGTCTGACTGTGGGCATAACCCTTAATGCCCCTCTCCCTATTTCATCTGTTACATGGGGGGAGGCAATACCCTTCTTTCACAAGTTTGCAGTGAGGATTAAAGAAAATCATATATGAAGGTCCTTCATAGACTACAGACTTTTATAGCAGCTGCTTTTGGGTCAGGAATACCAAAAGCCCTCTCTGGAAAATTCTGACTTTTTAAACTATTCCACAGTGCTCTCAATTTTCAGTTTCCCATTATCTTACTTTTAAGGTACCTTTCATATAAAATGAAATGGCTACTTAAGATCAACTGTTCAGGCCTAGAAGTTCATGTTCTCTTCTAAGAATCCTCTTATGTAAATTGCTGCTCTGATACCTTTCTTGTTATGTCATTAATTGCAGAGCTAATTTGTTTGCTCCAGGTTTATCATCATGTAAGACTCACTGTGATTTGTAAGGGAGTGTGGGGGCTGAGTTGCTACAGGGAAAATGTTGGTAAGTGTAAAAGCTGTATGAGCTCAGAGGCATTTAAACTCAAATCTGACAATACATCAGGAAGATATAAGGTAGTGATTCCAGCTCAATGTCCTTCTTGGGAATCATGAAGGGATCTTAAGGAGAATCTACTTCAGCCATGTCTTTTCTCCGTGTTGTGGAAATGATGCTAAAATGAATGAAAGGCCTTGGCCAATGTTATGCCGCAAGGGCCATACTTCAGGTCTCTTAGAGCTCTTTCCATGACACTCTTCTCCTTCTGTTTTGGTATTGTAAATTTCAGTGTCCAGGTGCTTTCTGGTTTTCTTCATGTCCAGTGCAGAATTTATCGATGCTGTTTTGAGAGCGTTGCTTTTGGTTCACATTGCTCACATTAGGGTTTTATCCTAATAGGCAGGACAATGGATTTTAATTTACTCTTTCAGTATCATAATCTTGAAGAAATTGTTTAGATGAAGACATTTAGCTCTTTATGGGGGGGATAGATGGCTTTATTGACATAAATTTATGTAGCTTATAAATTAAGTACAGATATGTGGCGTAGGATAGAAAACCTGGGTTTTATTCTTCCTCTCTCTACCATTTGGCTGTGAGATTGTCAGCATATCATTTAATGTTTCAGAATTTTAATTTACTTTTCTGCAAAATGAAAATACAATTATCTACTACATAAGATTACCATATGGTTTAAAATAATTTGGGAATGTGAAAGTTTGTTGTCTGTAACATTATGCAAGTGCATTAATATTATGACTTAACAGCATGCTCCAAAGCCCTCCAGCTTTGCTGCCTCCCATAAGTGGTTAAATCAAGTCACATATAATTCCAGCATTGTGCGGTAGCTCCGTAGGAAGTATCAAGGGTCCTCCTTAAAGCTTCTTAATTCTGACCATAGATCAGCTTCCTTGTTGAAATCGTAGTCACATGTGAATTCTAATTTTTATTTAAAAGCTTTGATTCTGAAATGAGCAATAGCAGGGAAAAGTCATTTATATTTTTAAAAATTGTGAATTAGGAGAGGTCATAAGAAAACTGAGGCACATTACGCAATAGAAGGCTTCACATTCAGAGTACTAAAATAAACTAGTATATTTTGAATATCCGTTTTGAAGCAGAATTTTTGTGACATCCCCCCGTGCTCCATGTCCATACTAATGTTAACAGATGTCCCACCTTCCAAAACAGAGATGCAAGCTTGGCAGCTCTTCTCAGTTCGCAAATTTAATTATGGCTGCAAATGTGATAACGGAGCAACCTTTCCAAGTTTTAATTGGATCTGCATTTGGCACAAGCAACCTTCGTTTCCCACCATATGGGTAACGGCAGTGCAAGGTGCTGTCTTGTGCCCTTGCTGTAATTTAGACAACTCTTGATTAACTGCAGAGAAACCAGCCATGTAGTGGATCAGTCATAGCCTTTTGTAACCCCAGCTAGCTATACCTGCACATAATATGTAGTTGGGCTGCCTCCCTACGTTGTCACTTGGTTTAGTCTTGGCAACTATAAACCTATTTTAATACTTACTCGGCAGAGCACCAGCTATTAATCTGATGCCAACTTATCACTCCTTGACATCAGAGAATCCATTCCAAATGTAATATTCACATGATCTTAGAGGTGAATCTCATTTTATGACTTGCACAGTATAGAACAACTTGTATGATGCTGACACCAATTTTATGGCTAGAAATGGTAAGCATGGCAGATAAATAAACAGTTTCAGGAAAGTTGAGTGACTTATCTAGGGTCATCTTATAAGTAAGAAGTGTGACTTTCTCTAAAGTTAGGGTTCTTGCTTTTGTATGACACTTTCTCCAGAAGGATAAGGGGTTATTTAGATGATCTGCTATTTTGAATTATGTAGCCTCTAGTTTCCCTTTATTCATATAAGCAATGGAGAGTTTGAATAAAAATGAGAAAAGAAGAGGTGTATGGGTAAAGAAGTAGGGAAATCCCAATACCATATCCACTAGCTCCTTCTAAACATGTCTCTGACCTCCTTCTTAGAACCATTATCCTCTTGTGGTTTGAGGCAGAGCTGTGTGGAAGATCTGTGGTGGTTCTTGGAGTAAAGGGCAAGTGGAGATGAGGTAAAAATGGAGAAGAAATAAGATCTTGTAGTACAACTCTTTCCCAAGGGTGTTAAAATGGTTGTCATGGATACATAAAATTTCAATCCAACAGCACATATATTGAGTACCTATTAAGTACTTGCCAGACACTTGGTTAGGTTTTGAGGATAAAAAGAATGACTAACATACATTATCTTTAAGATATTTACTGGCTAGAGGAAAAGAAAGCCATAAACAATTATGACACCTAGTAAACATAAAATTAAAGGTAAGTTTGAAGTTCTATGGTGAATTTCAACCCTTCCCTGCTTATTTTGGGCACATACTGGAGAGCCAAGGCTTAAGAATCATAAACTTAAAAAAAAACTCTCTTGAGTCAAATGAAGATACAAGTCCAAATTAAAGCTGAGTGTATAGAAATACTTAACCTTGCAAGACCATAGCCAAACCTTTTATAATCAACTGTTTGGGGCCACATTTGGAAGGAGCTTTTTGCTCACACTGGGTATAGTCAGTACAAAAGCATGCTGCTGAATAAAGCAGAGAAATAGCTCTCAGCAGCAAAGTAACACAGATCATTGGGGGGATGCAAATCCAAATAACGAAAGGCCTTCTATTTAAAAAATCTGCTTTGGTCACAGCAATCATCCTGGGTGATTATAAGGCATGTTGAACTAGCAACATTCCAGGCATCAGACGGTTCCAGGGAGAGCTCTGAACAATATGATCTGGCCTGGGGTGAGGGGGTGGAAGGGATGAAGCCACTTTATGAAATGCCACATGCTGTCTAGGTATAGGGCAAGGAGGTGGCCCCTCTAATTTGTGAAAAACTCATTTTCAGGCTGCGAGGCCTCCTAGCAGCAGAAGGGTTTCTGGAACCTGCTTTCTCCTTCTTGTGCCAAAATAGGAGTATTTACCCAGATGCAAAAGATGAAAAATAATGACATTAAAAAAGATTGGAGTGCTTAAAAAATATGGATTTAATTAAGCATTTCTACCATTTGGGGACAGAGGGATTTAGATTTGGAGAGGCACATGTAAGATGTAACGTCTGTCTTTTTCTCTTCTCCAGGTGGATAAGTGACATAGAAATGAGCCTCTATTTTTTTTTTTTTCTAACTACTCCCTGATTAAACACACACTTCCTCTGGTACAAAAAAGAAGTGCTGTATGTGTAAGGGGGTGTGGGTGTGGGTTGGTATGTGTGTACTGTAGAACAGAGCAGAATTATTGGACATTGTGGTGATTTAGAGTAATGTAAAGGTCTACAATTTCATTTTTTCTGTTGTTTCTTTCCCCATAAGTAGCTATTATGGTGGTAGAGGACACAATATGAAGTCATTTGGCAGTACGATATTCGGGAAAAGGAAGGGGTCCTGGAACAGAAAGAAGTGAATTCAAATCCCACTTTCACTGCTTACTAGACAGTGAACATGGCCTACTTCTGCAGAGATTCTGTCTCCCATGTAAATGCACATCATTAATTCTCATTTTGCAGAATCACAGTTTCTTTCGAAGCTTCCCCTAGTTACCCCTGGGAATCCTCAGGGTTTGGGCACTTGTGTACATGTGCTCAGGAGCAAGTTTACTCAAGTTCTGCTCTGCATTCTTGTCAAGGCTCCTGACTATGGCTCTGTAGCTGTCCTCCAACACATCATGGTTCTGTTGGGTTAGTTGTCATCCACGGTGGCATGAAACTCAAAGTACACTGGGTTTGGGGCAGCAGAACATGGGTTTGAGAATGGACGTGGTGTGATGAAAATGATACTCCAATTCTGTCTTGCTTCATAACACATCCTGAAGAAGGACAGTTTGTTCCCAGAATCTCACACATCCTTCATCAGACCTTATCTTGTGGCTTCTGGACTTATTATCTGTCTTTAAAGTATTTTGAAATTAGTTCCTCTGGCCAGCAGGGAGTCATATGCCAAGCAATTTCTTCCCGAATCTAATCCTCCCCTATGCCTTTGACTCAAGTCTCCCTGCACCAAATTCTTCCCTCAACTTTAATTCTATACCATAAAATTGTATGAGTAGAGAGATGCCCAGTGGTGTCACCAGCCTGCCACTTCCACAAGCAATCAGCTTTGAACCTCATTTTTGAATCACTGCAACCCAAAGAAACAGCAAAGAAAACAGTAAAGCACTCATGGTAACTGGAAGGTTTCATGAGTTAGTATGTTGTAGTAATAATTCAGAAAGTAGTGATTCCGATACTTATTAGATCCACTGCAGTGATGAATGAATATAATGTACTTGGTCAGTGCAAACTGAGCTGTGACAAATATGTACTGGATTCATCTGAGTTATAAGAATAGAACAACAGAATTACAATTCTGTAAATCATAATACTTAAACTTACGTACTGTCTTTTGAAACACTTCTAAAACCATCTCACTTATAAAAACTATTTTTAAATTATTCATTTAAAATGTGCCTATTTAGGCATATAACATACCAAAGCTTCATTGCGCTTTACAACGAACAATAATAACTAATAATAATGAGTAGTATAATAACATTTATTAGGTATTTACTGAGATCAAGCATAGTTTAAACATTTTATATATGTTAACACATTTAATCTTCTTTATAACCCTATGAGGCAGATACTGTTATAGAAATTTTACAGATGAGGAAACTGAGGGTCAGAAAGGATAAAGAGTTTGCCACTGTCACACAGGTATTAAGTTGTAAAGCAGTCATTTTTTTTTAAACCTAGGCAATTGATTGTTTCATTGTCTCTTCTATACTCCTTTATTACTTTATACCCTTTTAAACCCTTACTGCATTGCACTGCAGGTATTTGTTCTTTCCCCATTAGATGATTCTCCCTTATGGGGAGGACTGTTACTTGATGTGCTCAGTGTCCTACCTGGCACATGGTCAGAACTGACATGTCTGCTGAATGTAGAACAGTCTTGAGTGAATCTCAGGATTATTGATCATATTTCTCCTTTGTGTATGGCAGAAGTGACTTGGTTAGACAGTAGAGAAATAATGAAAAAAACAACACACGAACTGTATTCTTGTGTTGTTTACAAGCCATTTGAGGAGAAAAGCTTTCCCCCAGACAAAGTTACATAACAATCTAAAAGATGGCACTAATACAAGATAGCAAGCTCATATAGATAGTGCATGGGACCATAGATAGGCCAAAATGAGTGACAAATAAGGGCTATGATTCAGAGGAGGGATATGGGGGCAGCCCTCGGATCTTCAGAGTTGCTAAAAAATGTAGAGTAAGTTAGTGTTTAATCAAGGACTAAAGGTGGGGTCTTTCATCTACCTGGTTACCAGGTTACCTGTTCCACTGTTAGATGAAACAGATGAAGCAGTTACACCATGTGGGTCAGTTAGACGCATGTGGATCAGGACCAAAAACCGTTAAGAGAGCAAGGGGACAAAAGAGCTAAAGTTACTGATTTCTAAATGCTCAAATGATCCAAATAGCAAATTCACTTGCCTTATAAAACTCCCGGTTCTGTTAGTTCACTAAATTATTCACTCACTCACTCACCACCACATTTATAATTAGTGCTTCCTATTTTCTGAGCTCCATGTTAGTCAATGGAAGTCTCTGGGTTTGAAAGAGGAAAGGAGAAAATCCTAAGTTTTAGAAAAAGTTTTCTGACTAGGCAACAATTTATGGGCAGCAACTTGGCATTTTGGGAAGTGTTTAAGAAATCACCACTGATTTTGGATTTGAATGCTTTAAGTTAGGCAGAAGCAGGTACCTGACTAGCTCTGTTGATTCAATTAACAGGTTTAGTACTCACTGTTTCTAAGCATTATGGAAATAAAGTGACAAAGTTCCTGCGCTTACGTAGATTACATAGTATATATGTAATTAGATTTTATAGTGGTCAATAAACCAGAAGCCATGTGAATACATAGGTGGGGAGGAGCTCTTCATGTTACCATAAGATGATAACAATTTGTCGGTCATTAATACCTTGGCTGACTGTCTGTGCACCAGTGTTTGCAAGCGTACCATTTCCAGCTCCTCTTATCATTAGGCATGACAACATGACTGAGTTCTGTATAATGGAACATGAATAGAATTGATGCATACCTGCCCGTAAAATTCTCTCATGCACTGTCCATATTCTATTTTACTGGTAGAAAAGAGAGGGCTCTGTGAACCTAGAGCTGGGTGAAGCCATGAGTTGCAAGAAATTGAGAAGAAAAATCATCTGCTGACCCATGCTGGAGTGTGACATGAGTGAGAAATTGTGATAAGCCACTGCGATTTGGGGCTATTGCGTGCAGCTATTATTAGCCTACCCTAACTATTCAACATCAGTGCTTAACTTACACAGTGCCAAATCCTAAAAGCCAGGTTACTAGGCCCCAGCATAAGGAGAGGTAATAATAAAACGTGTAATCAAGAAATGTATTCAACTGAACAAAGCATTTTCATGTATGTACATTATTTTGACATTGGATTTTATAATAACCACAAGGAGACAGGGCAAGCAGTGTTATGTTCATTTTGCCAACAGGGAAGCTAGGCTGTTTGTGTCAGTTAGACAGCTTGGAAAGACAGGGTATCGAGATAAACTTTAGTTCATTCAGGACTATACATTATACCAGAATTTTTTTTCCTAACGCAGGCTTAAAAATTGTTCAGAAGTCTTTTTAAATTATTCTATTCCCTGTTTCAATTAGATATATGAGTTTGGGATGAAGGGAGAAGAACAAAGAAGAGGTGAGATAATCCCTCTCAGAGGTCATGGTCCTTCCTTAGCTATGACCCCCTTGACTATCATGGAACTGCTATGAACTCTGGGAGTGCAATATACATAGTAGCCTCCACAACATGGCAGAACTGGGATTTCTCCCTGCCTGGATTATTATAATTATTTGAGGGTGTCCAGATTCTTAAGAGATAACTTCTGAGAGCGTACCCTTTCTCTTTCTTCCATAACCAGTGCAGGCAATTCTAACTCCCTAGCACATCAAATCTTTGTATGGCCTCTGGTTTACCTTTTTTTCTTATTTTAGGGTTACATTGATATGATTTTGCCTTTTTTTCTTCTTACCAAAGATTTCCTCATGCAACAGTTTTATATAGCCTTATAGGGACTCTGCACTGGTATCTACTTCACCTCCCCCGACCCAGTGAATTTTTCTCATTCATTGTAACTACATTAATTTATGGAACTAATATGCCTAGCATTTTCCTAGATACTGGACATTTAAAGATAAAAAGGGCATAATTACCAACCTTAAGTGGATAATCTTTATAGGAATATTGTAAAAAATATTTAAAATCAATCAGTATTAATATTCATTTGGGTTGACTTTATAAATATATGTTCAACACCCTCAACAGACTCCTTATTGTACTACCTTGTTCATGTGGGGATTGGCACAAGTCAAGAATCAACACATGAAATCAGCATGGGAGCTCTGGGGATGAAAAAACAGCTTCTACTCAGGCTTGTCTAGGACTGCAAGCCTACTTTTATGAGTAAGGTACTGTATTAGTTAAGACTCTTTCGGTAGCAAGTGGTAGAAAATGCGATTTAAGTTGGTTTGAGCCAAAGGGAATTTATTAGCTCCTGTGCCTGCAAAATCCAGGCTATAAATCTGGGATTAGAAACAAATTTTCTAGTTTCAGAGGTGGGAATTAGAAATGATTTTTTTTTCTTCTAGATAAGTGGGCCTTTACACACAGAAATAGGATCACTTAATATAGATAAAACATAAGCAAGCTTTAAGGCAACCACTTATTTTTCTTAGATATAGTTGGGAAGAAAATAAAGCATTCTAGCAAGAGGGCAGTTAAAGGTCAATAAATTCTCATCAGTATGGCTAGAGAGGTGGTAAAGATGTCCTCACAGCCTATGGTCTTCAGTCTTTAATAAAGTTGGGTTATTTTTTGTCCTGACAAGATGAGGAAACACTCGTCTGGTCAGTGACTATTAGCAAGTGTAATAGCAGAAGTACAGTCTGGTGTATGTCCTTTTACCTCGGGCTGTCCGGATGAGATGGACCCTCTTTTTTATGGAATCATCTATGTATGAGTTAGGTACCTAAGACATTTTAAGTTTTGCCAAGGCATTTAGGCAATGGGGCTGAATGCAAAAAACAAAAAAAACAAACAAACCAAAACTCAAACAAACCAAACAAACAAGAAGCAAATCCTTTAAATAGATAATTAAAACCACCTACAAACTATTATTTCAAATATAGCAATTGTACCTAAATTCAGATTGCTGTGGTATTGTCGAGTTGCACCAGCCAGAACTGTATCAGTGGCCAAAAGCTTTTAATGATATAGAACTATCTAGGATATCACAGAATTTAGAGGACCTTAGGGACTTGTATCAAGATAATGTTCAGGCCTGGCTGGATTCAAGTTCTCAAGCATAGTGTCATTCTTCTCACTTCTTGGCTGTGCTTTTTCTCTGTGTCGATTCCTTCTTAGGCAGGTTCTTTGTTTAAGGTGCTAAGACTGCTGCTAGTAGCTCCAGTGTGATGTTCCATCCCCTTATTGACCAATAGAAAGAAAAAGTCTTTCTTCCCAACAATTCAAACAAAAGTCCTGGAGTTGAGTTGTTGCGTCAACTTAGGTCATGAGCCTATCCTGAATTAATCACTTGCAGTGAATGTCTGAGATTTAATGATTCAGTTGCCAGCCTCGATCACATGCTACTCATGTGGACTAGGATAACCAAGAATTATTGAATAAACAAACCACTGTGATATTACATAGTTAGGCTTCCCAGGCCAGGATCATGGGATGGCCATAACACCTATTTAACTAGATCGATTCTTTACTTCAGACATTTCTACTTGTAGCATTCTCCTTTCTAATATTTATTTCTTTTTTATTCAAGATTCTTTTGATTATAAGAAATGGAAAGCAAGTTATGGCTACTAAGACCATACACAAAAACCAAAACCCACAGAGTTATTGGAAGGATCCTTGAGTATCTCACAGGATCAAAGCAAGAGTTAAGCATGCCTGTGGAGGAGCAAGGGTACTTTGCTCTAGAGACTTTCAGTCTGTCTCTCAATTAAATATTTCCAGATTTTCAGAAGAGAGCATTTGATTAGCCCATCTTGGTTAAATGTAAACCTTTCAGTTATTGCTGGGAGGCTGAGTCATGTAATACAACATGAAAAAAATACTATCACCTCTTTTTAAAGAACGGGAAATGATGTTCATGGAAATGAACTTTTCTAATATTGTATATTTCATAATAACAGAGCCAATATTTTAATCCAGTTCTGATTAAATCATTAAAAAATTCTGTATGCAGTACCTTGCCTGTTAAATTTACTTTAATAGGATTCTAAGTATGATGACTTTGTTTTTACATTTGTGCGTGTACTTTGTGTTTTGCTAATTCTTTAATTTTAATCAAGTTGTGTTTAAGAATTCTGGTCTGTCCCAACATGGGAATGCTAATAGTTGGCATCAGGATTCAAAATGGAATGTGTTCACCAAGGGGGCAAAACTCTCTTGAACAATTGTTCTTTCAGTGATTCTTCCTGAGAGCCCTTCTTACTTGTAGGATTTTGAGTTTAGTTTAAGAAATGAGTCTCTTATTACACAACCCTAGTCCCCATGAACATCCATGATTTGAAAGTTCCAAACTCTGTAACAGTTTTCTGCTCACAATATGTGGAAAGAAGAGTCAGAAGAACATTTCACCATAAGCATACAATGTGGAAAAATCAGATAAATGCCTGATAGTACAATTCTGTTAGGAGCGAAGAGGCTTCTTCAGTCACCAGTTTTGGACACCAGGTTTTTTATAATCAGTTGCTTTTGACTCAGGTCAGATAATTTTTAAAAATACATTTGAAAGTTAAAAAATATGTATATTTATATGCACACCATACATACAGGCAGCAAAACAATTGAGCTAGCAATAATTATACTTTTAGAAGCATCACTATATTTATATAAAACCAATTAAATACTATATGATTGGATTTTATGTGTTTATTTTATGTATATTTTATATGGTGTAATTCTAAGGTTAACTTCTAACCCTCTTCACTAAGGAAAAGTTAAAGTGCTTATGGTGTCCCTATTTGGCTCTTCTATTTTTACTTTTCTTTTTCACGAATGGGTTTCTTTTGTTTTCAGGCAGCTCTTATCCCTCACAGTTTATGATGGGGTAGTTATTTCTGACTGTTGGAGAATATTAGAGTAGGTAAGATTCATAATCTCTCGGCTGACAGTTGTTCAGATTTCAGTGTTGACTCACAGAGTCCTCATATTTGTCTTCATGTCCTGAGAACTTGTTGCCATTAGTTTTAGCATGGCATTGCCTTGTGCAACATTCCAGTTTTCTATGTGATCTGTGCTCTGTAGGACCGAATAAAGCCATTTCTAAGTGTGGGATCACTTGAGTAAAGCTTCCCTTCTGCAGAAAAAGTTTGCCTCTGGCATAGCATCACATAATACTTCCTTTATCCTTTAACCCCTTGGTCCCCTTCTTCATCCCCATCTTTTCCCTCCCCCTCCCCTACCTATATGGCTAACTGGAGTGTTGTTGCTCTAAGTGTTTTAGGCAAACAAATATCAATAGGCTACAAAAGCACAGATTGACCTGGTCTGCAGACAAGGCTATGAGAGGCAAGGAACTTATCAGAAGATGTTGACAATGCTACGTATCTCTGATGCCTGATCCTATCCAAGGCAATTTGGCTCAAAAGAAAGTAGCCTTATGTTTATGAGATAACTTTCCCAGTATAGAAAGGCAAATTATCAGGCCAACTATAACCGATTAGCACTTTTCAATTTATAAAGCATCTCTACATGTGTTATCTCCTTTAATCCTCACAACTGTGCAATAGATTATGATTCCCCTTTTCAGATGAGGCTCAGATTCAAATGTTCACAGCTGGAGTTGTGTCTAAATCAAGATCTTCTAACTCTGAATCCCATCCATTTTCCAGATGTCTCACAGCTGTACCAAAAAAGGGTGTAGTTTTTATAATTTCTTAATAGAGAAGCATACTCTGCCTTTTATGTGAGTATGGTGGGGTACAAGTCCATTAAACAACTCCCTTAAAGAGAGACCAGACAGGCAAGAAGTGGATCTGCTTAAAGGGCAAATACAAGGAAATTGGCTCTAAATGAAGGGTCAAAGATAAGCTACAGATCAAATGATTAGGAATGGGGCAAAGAAGGACTATTTTTTTTCTGTCATCTAGGAATCCACCCAATTTGTATCTTCTCTGACAAATAGAAGACATCAAACTATTCTTTTGCACAAGAATATTCTGTTCATTTGAAAATTTTAAAATCTATATTCTAAAAAGTATTTGAATATTACATCTATAGAAAAAAACGACATTTTTTAGAATAAATCAGTTAGCAGCGGTATGCCTAGCAAAGGCAGAACAAAAAAGTGGATGGTTTTTCTTGCTGAAACTACTTATGCAGTGAGAGAAGTTCCTTTATAGTGTTGAAAAGAATCCCAATATGTATAAGAGGCCATATTTTAGGTGATAACAGAGGAGAGTGGCTAAGGCCTCTTCTCCCTTTAAGATTTTTGAACATGTGAGTTCATTTTCAGAGAAGCCTAAAACAGGAAAAGCAGCCAAGAGTTCTTTTCTTAGTGTGACAGTTTTGCTGACACACAGCTGGAGACTGATTTATCATCGCATTTAAGGAAAGCCTTTAATAAATGACAACACATATGGACATCAAGCAGTTCCTTTCCCCTGTATAAAATAAAGTGATAAATGGTGTGTGAATTTTAAAGACATAATTCCTCCAATAAGAACTCTAAAACATGTGAGTTAAAACATCCGAGAATTGCGAGCAACTCCCCCATTTCGAATCCACAAAGTGATTCATGGTAGAGGATTGAGAAGTTAGCTGAAGTCTCTTAGTCTCATTTTGACGACAGTCTTACCTTTATAAAATGCATTGATTTTCCTTATAAGACTAAGGTGGGTGGGATTTATCACTAGTCTATTATCTTCTGCATTTCTATGACATCCAATTTTGTTGTTGTTGTTGTTGTTGTTGACAGTTAGAATGCTTTAAGGCAGATCAGATCAAAAGAAGACCCTTAATCCATAAATTTTGAATTTTATTGGAGGAAGTCAAGGAATTTTCCAGTTTTATATGGCATCTGTCAACAAGGCATCTATGGTAACCCAATTACCTCCATTTCATACACATATCTTCTTTTTGTTTAGACATTTCAGTTTGAAATTTGATCCTAAGTAGCCAGCCTTGCACCAAAGTCTAGGCTAGGGACTGATAAACTATAGCCAGACTACTGCCTGCTTTTATAAACAAAGTTTAATTGGAACGCATCCAGCCTCATTTGTTTATGTGTTATCTGGCTGCTTTTCACATCACAAGGCAGAGTTGAGTAGTTGTGACAGTTTGGGCTCCCAAACTCTAAAATATATACTACCTGGCCCTGTACATAAGTAATTTGCTGACCCCTTGTCTAGCCCCATTCAGGCTAGTGGTATAGGGTTGCAAAGAGATTTTTTTCCTCCTCCTACTCTTTAATTTATAAAAAGCTTTATTTTTTTTTCAATTAAATATCTATTATTTGATAGTTTATCAGATCTGGCAGTAGCCCGGATTCCATTTTTTATACTCAAAAGACGATTAGACTTAACAGTCATTTTTCAGTCTGTTGTTCCTCTATTTTTTGTTTTTATTTTAAAATACTTTCAACAGAAAAGTAAAAAGCTGCTTCTTGGCTACTTGGTTAGCTTCAGAAATCTCCCTACTCCCTGCCAACACCAGCAGAAATCTCTAAGTGATTTTTTTCAGTGACTTTACACCACTGAGCTTCTACTGCTCCCCTCCCATTCCCTCACCCTCACTCTGACCACGTTTCCAATGGTCATAATGCATGGTCCTGACAGAAATATGCCGAGGACACAATGGGCCCATTTAGGTAGAGCAGCTCTAATTGCCACAGTAGATTTCCTTGTTGCAGGAGGTGACATTCCAACAAGGAAATACACTCTCTTTAGTGGGTTTGAATTAAGATCCTGAAACTATAAAGTTTCCTCTAAACAGCCTGCTCATTAATTCCTTAAAGCATGCAGCCCTTAGCACAAGTACCTACTAAATTAAATATCACTCAGAGCTCGGAGAGAACTGGTAGGTACATTTGATTATTTTATAAGGTTGGGGGAGAGAAAGTGGTACTGGAGTTTGAAACTATAATTGCTGCTTTTCCCTTGTTGCTCTTCTAGTCTTTTGAAGAGTTGCAGAAAGGTTCAAGCTCACCTCTCTTGGCCACGCATGTTCAGTCTTGTCCTGATTTCTGATGCCAAGCACCAGCTGTTGTTACCTAGAGAGCATGGAGAATTAAGTCCGATTTCCTTTGTATTGTTGAGATTTCTCCTTTAAACAAGGAATGTCCATCTTTGGGGCATTTGGCCACATCATCTGGGGCAATAAAACAATTCAGCAGTGACTCAGCAAAATTCTGTCCCATATACCTTAAGCCTCAATAATTCTGCAAGTCAGAAGTTAAATTCTCCAAATATCTTCTTCCCCTTAATAAGGGGAAAATGAAAATCATCATGTCATCAAAAGAACTGGAAGTGTGAGTATATTTCACAAGGTGAGGTGCTTAGGTTATTTGGACAATATGCAATAATTGAGTCCTAATCCTTGATCTGCCTTTATCTGCTTATGTGACCTGTGAATGTCATTTTATTTTATATCCCTGAGTTTGTTAAATGTAAAAAAGGAGAGAGATTAGGCTTGATTTTTTAAAGTCCTTCTGGCTTAAAAAAGATAATAAAAATAAAGTCCTTCTGGCTTACATATCCAAACTGTACTCAAATTCTGAACTGTGAGGGCTGTCAATCTCTGGAACAAGTTTTTAGAGAGAAGCAGTCTTGGAAAATTTACTGCCCTATGTCATCCTCTCATAGGCTCTAAGTAAACCTATTTAGAACATGCAGCAGGAAAGTACAAATCTTTGAATACCCTTGATAAGCTAAATGGTCCTTCTGTTTGGAAGGTTGTGCTTCTCGACCAAATATATATGTGCGGTAGGTGCCCATGCAGAATGGTGAGAAAAAGAGGATGTAGCTGCCTTTCTCACCAGATCAGCTGAGAACAACCCTTTCCCTCAGAGGAGAGGTATGCAAACAGATGGCCTTTATGATCTTTACATGCCAAAGGGAACCACAGCATTTAACGCATCTTCTCATATAGAGCCAAGGGAATAGAGAAGAAGCTATGCAACTTCCTTCCTAGGCCTATAATTATATAATTTTATAGGTAATGAGGCTCTGATTTTCTTAGGTCTACAATCGAAACTTTGACAAGCTACATTTTTATAGTGATGAAGCTTGCTTTAACAGCTGCAGGTAGGACATGGTTCATTAGGGATCTCTATATTAAAAGACATGTAATCCTTCCTCAGTTTTTATAGAAAAAAAATCTCAACAGTGACACCATAATATTTGACCTTAATAACTGCACCTGGAGTCATTCACCAAGAATACCAGAGGAATTTTGCCAACAAATTTAGCTCTGCACATTAACAGTAAATGATTCTGAAATCACATTCATCTGTACTTTTTAGGAGGTTCTAAAGCAGCTCAGTTGGCCTTGATGAATTAGTTCTTTCTCTGAAATAAAAGATCACATAACTCATTATTAGCACATTTTATGGAAAGAGTACTAATCCAAATTGTTAGTAATTTAAGATGCATATTTCAAAAGTGCATGATTTAATTCAGTGGAATAGATGAGACAAAGAGTAAATTTGCTCCCACCTCTTGTCATGAAATATAGTACATGGAAATGTTATTATACATGAGAGGAAGACTAGGCAATACAGCCGCTTGGGGATTTAAATCAGTGGATGTCTTTTTATCCTGGTATTTCATTCAGGGGTCTTGTGTAGAAGTAGACTGCTGCCTACCGATAGAGACAAATGATTCTTCTGCCTTCTTTCTTTCTTTCTAAGTCTCCAAGTACTTAAAATGCATCATCCTTGAAATCATTTAGAAAAGAAATGTCTGTAGAGGAAAGGAAGAAAAAAAAGAAAAGTAACATTGTCTAAGCCCTAGAAGAAAAAATGTGCAAATACCTTTGTTTTTACACCTTGAACCTTAATATATGAGTAAGATTTAAGATCCATTTTATAGGAGGTCAAAATAAGACCTTTAACCCAAAGGTCTCCCCTACAAGAAGGTCGTTCACTGCACCTGCCCTAGGTCAAGGCCCTTAACATTTTCACCTGGAAAACTAACTGCAATGGCACCGTAACTGATTCTTTGCCACCACTTTGGCCCCTAGCTTGCCTGCTTTCCATATGATCAACAGAGTGAGCTTGCTAAAACAAATTAGTTCCAATCACTCCCATGCTTAAAAATCTACCCAGCATGGTAAAATCCATATTGTCAGAGTACTGAGGCTTCTCTCTCATGATATGGGCTCTACCTGCACTCCCAGAAGAACGCTCTGCTCCAGTCAAGTCAATCTACATGAAGTTTTCCAAATGGTTCTGTGTTCTCATGTCTCTGATACTTTGTACATGCCATTTACTTCTCATTTGAGCTGAAACTAGAAGATGAAAAATGATAGCTAAAATTTATTGGGTACTTAATTATGAGCCAGATGTAATTCTGAGGGTTTTACATTTATTGATGCTTTTCGTACTCAGCAACAGCATGAAATAGGTACTCTTATTATCTTCACTTTATGAAGGAGGAAACTGAAGCATAGAGCAGTTAAGTAACTTGCCTGAAGTTACACGGGGAGCAAGTGTCTGATCTGGAATTGCTCAGAACCCCAGTGCTATGCTGCCTCTAAGTCTCAGAAAATAATTCCTCAGCCTTCAATATTCAGTTGAGAGAGCATTTCATTGGGAAGCTCCCATGATGCCCTCGATCTGAGGGAGGTGCTGTGCACCTGTTCTTTGTATCCTGTCTTCTATTATATCACACAGCATTGCTCATGCTTTGTTCCAGGAGAGGCTGGGATCTCAACTATCTCTCCTGACTTTTTATGCCTAGTGCTTTGTAAATATTTGTGTAATGGCAAGAAACTCATTGTCTCCTACTACAAATGACTTCCTTTTGTTTAAAAATATTTTAATATTTCTAGTGAGAAACTTAGCCCCCAGTAAACAGTAGGCTTTCAGTAAATGCTGGGCAGTTAAATGAAAGAGCAAATGGGTTTATGGACTCTTTTTTGGTGCCCATTGGAAGTAGGAGCAGATCAAATTTCATAAAAATGGTTGTTCCCCTT
Organism: Eidolon dupreanum; assembly: GCA_028627145.1. Classification (NCBI taxonomy): domain Eukaryota; kingdom Metazoa; phylum Chordata; class Mammalia; order Chiroptera; family Pteropodidae; genus Eidolon; species Eidolon dupreanum. The sequence continues at coordinate 86,757,445 of CM053506.1, forward strand.
ATTTTTCTTTTTTTCTTTTTTTTCTTTCTTTTTTTTTTTTTTTTTGCTACTCTCTGAGTTACAAATAGCACTACTCCACACAATGATGACCTATAACATACACTTCTCCTGTGTAAAAACAAGAAATTTCTCTTATGTAACCTTTGACTTATAGGATATAGCACAAAATGAAGAAAAATTATGACAAATTTTTTCCAGATTGCTATTTTCTATAGCAATAAAAGTGAGTGGAACACCTACTGTGTACCTGATCCTAGTGTAAATGTTTTATAAGATTTTCTTTAATCATTGTAACAGTCTTTTAGAATGAGTATTATCATCTCGATTTTACAGATGAGAAAACCGAAGTTGAGAGAAATTAAGTATCTTACCCAAAGAGCAATCTGCAGAGGGGAAACCCAAACTGAGATCTGGCTGACTCCAAAGTATCTCTTTGATTTAAAGCCTGTCCAGTGGCACGATGTCTGAAGCCAGGGTGGCAGGGGAGAGAGGGGTGCCCATAAAACTGACCACTCTTTAAAATTGCAAATTCAAGTAAATTCACCAAAGAAACAAATTCATCCACTTCCTTATGCAGTGGCAGGCTTTGCATATTGAGTTTGCAGCATAGTAGAAAGAAGGCATTACTTCCCAGTGATAAAGAGAGCTTGACTGCTGATTTGAATTCCTGCTTGCTTGCTATGTGTCTTTGGGCAAGTGGCCGAATCCCTCTGTACCCAGTTTCTTCGCCTGAAAAATGAGTGATAGTAACAAATAAAACAGTTTATAATAATAAAATCTACCTTCTGGGGTTGCTGAACTCTGACTCCTGATTTCTAAGAGTGTCCCTACCAGTGTTCCATGCTGGACAAGCCAGAATCTTCATGCCTACTTAGTCTAGTGCTTCTACTGTCTGCTTTTTTTCTGATTTTGATAGGCCACTCATTCCAGGTTCTGCCGTAGGATGGAGGCATATGGTCATGAATTCAGAATATCCCTTGCTAATGTACTTCTTTCCCCAAGAAGTGATGAAAATTTCTTGCTTCAGCTCTAGCAGTCATGTAGTTTATGTATACATCCTGCTATATCAATTGCAGTTAATGACTTAAGGTTAGCAATTGATATTCCCAGTAGTGGTAAAGAAGCTAGCCATTTGTAAGTCATTTGTAGTAATCTTCAGTAACCGATAATTAGACACTAATTAGCTCATTTGCTTAGTGTTGTTTTTAAGTAGTAAGACATTTAATGAGTTAATTACAAGAAAAAGAATTGAATAGTAATTAAATGCCAATTAAAGGGTTTTGTATGTAAGCAAAGTACATTGGTTAAATAATAATGTTTGGAACTAAAACAATGAACTAAATGATTTAAGGTAATGTGTTAAGAATTGTTCTATCCCTTATAGCCTGAATTTCGTGGTACATTAGTCTTGCTTGGTGTACCAAAGGATAACAAGTCTCAAGTTGTCAGTTTCTCAACTTTAGCTCTATTGACATCTTGAGCCTGAAAATTCTTTGTTGTGGGGGTTGTCCTATGCATTGTAGGATGTTTAGCAACATAGTAATCCCCTCACCACTAGAAACAAGTAGTAGTCTCCCATTTGTGATAACAACAATGTCTCCAGTCATTGCCAAATGTCCTCAGGATAAGGGTGGGATGGAGAGAGGATAAAATTGCTCTAGTTGAGAATCATTGGATTATATTAAATACCACTTTTTCTTCTTCTCTCTGTCTCTCTCTCTCTCTCTTTTTTTTTTTTTTTGCTTTTCCTCATAGCTATTTTATTTTCACTAATTACCTGAATTTGATTTTTTAAAGCTCTTTGTAACATCTGTGGACTCCACTGACTAAATATGTTGCTAAAACTCAGTGGTAAGAGCACTGAATTTGGCACCTGAAGACTTTGACTCATAGTAAGTGTCCTGCCTGCTATGCATGACCTTGAGTGAACAATGTTGCATCTTTGAACATCAGTTTCCTCACCTATATAACAAGGATAAGAGAATTGTTTTTAGTTTCATATTAAATAGGGTCCTAGGACTTTGAAGGCAAAGAAATGCTTTGCAATATGATGTTTAACCTTTGATGACAGAGACCATCTAGAGCCTTCCTTGACCCATGTTATATATTTTTCTTTCAAATCTATTTATTGAGTGCTTTTTATATACCAGGTACTGGGGATACAGCAGTGAACCAAGCAGAAAAATGTCTGTCAGAGAGAAAGTATAGAGAGAAGAAGCAGGGAGTGGAGAGGGAAAATTCAATTTTGAGTAGTGTGGTCCAGAAGACCTCACTTAGAAGGAGCAAAGACTTTGATCTGGAGAGGAAGTGAGCCATGTAGATATCTGAGGGAAGGGCATCCAAGGCAGGGAATGGCCAGTGCAAAACTGTTTATTCAAAATTTGAAAAATTTGTGAACTTAAATAGACATCGTTATCGATCTTGTTGCTTATCAAATTAAAATGGGATATTTCGTTAAAAACATCTCACAATTTTTCCTTTTAAAAGATGTTAGTACATGTTTCTATGATGTTTCGAAATATGTATAGTTGTACCCTTTATTATAATATTGTGATAATTTGAAGAAATGGGGACTATCTTTATATATTCCAACTAGGGGTAGTAAAAGAAAAGTTTTATTGAAAGTCTATTAAAAATGGTCAAACAGTGCTGTGTTACTGTCTTCTAGTAACATTAATTAGTTGCTCTTGTCAATTTAAGTCTATTGAGAAAACCTCAGCACCACACGAAGAAGTCACACTATGACTTATACAATTTGAAATCTTCAGGATACCTATAAAGCACCACTCATTTTAACTAGAAAGACTAATACAGAGGGTAATATTGCCTTTAGAATCTTAACCACACAATACAAATAAATCATAACTGTATTAAAGAATATGCACTCTCATTGCTAGATTTTCATATTCTTTTTAGGCCACAAAGTTCAAGGGCAGAGAGTTGATCTTCATATTTGGAAACATAGACATTGATTTGTTTTTAAAGATATATTGCTACTAGTTAACACTATGGTTAACTCTGTGACAGACTGGCAAATGCACAGTGATCATCTGGGTTTTACAGAATATATGTTCTGTATCAGTTTACCAGTCTTTATGTCAATATTTCCTGGATCATTTAGGATGCCTTATTCTCCAGTAATTTTTCAGGAAACAAACTAGAGACCCCAAATTCTAGAAGGATCCTAACAGTTTATCTGTGAGCTTTATACTTAAAAATCAGTTTGTTTGTGTATGAAATTCTTGACTCACGTTTTCTTTCCTTTTGCAACTTAAAATATCATTCTGTTGTTATCTGGAATAACGCACTGGTGCAAAAATATTATTACACTTTAATTTTATTTAACTTGTAAGTGAATTGGTTGTTTTGCATAAATGTCAAAAGGATTTTTCCTTTTTCTTAACAGTTCAGTAGGTTTACTATGCTATCTCACTTTGGATCCTTCTGGATTGATTTTTCTGAGGTAGATTTTGTACCCTTAAAGAATATGGTAATGTCAACTCTTTTATTTACACTTCTACAAAAATTTTCTTCAATTAAAGTTGGTAATATTTGTTCTATTGTGCTGGTTTAGTTCTTCAGGGATTCTATTAGAAGTTTTGCGTCTGATAGTATTTTTCCAAGGATGGCCACACCTATGTATTTATTCTATCCTATATGCTCTTTTCACATTATGACTGATACACTTCTCATCAAGAGATGGGGTCTCTGTACCTTCTCCTTGAATCTGGATCATGCCTTGTGACTACCTTGACTAATGGATTATAAAAGAAGCAATAATATATGATGCTCTTGGAACCCTGCCCCCTGTTGTAAGGAAGCCCGGGCTACTTGGAGAAGCTGTACGTGGGTGTTCCAGCCAATAGTCCCAGCCAAGATCTCAGACAATAACCGCCATCGACTGCCAAGCATATGAGTGAACAAGTCTTTAGTGTTTATTTGCTCCTGTGTTCCTTCTGGTTTCATCAGTGTAGTTTCCATTTCTGAAGTGATTTTTAGCAATTTATTTTAAATGTTTCTTGCGTTCTATCACCTTATTTTACCTATTTTTATTTATGTTATATTTCCAAGTCTTATATTCTTAATGTTTTTTAGCTTGTTTTGAAACAGTAGATTACAGTTTTGATTTGTGTTGTGGACATGTCTTTCTGGTGTATTTTTATTATTTGTAGGGGTGTTCTTTTGCCTCTCTCCTCTGTTTTGCTTATGAGAACTTTGTACAACACTCTAGCTCCATCCTTTTTTATTTCTGACTTCTATATGAAACCAGTTTTCCTGAACGTTTAGGAGGAAGGGTTGGATCTAAGTAGCCATCTTAATTCCATGTCTCTGGAGCTCCTTCTTCGATTCTTTTTTCTCAAAGTGAAATATGTGGTCCATTCTGAGAGCTTCCTCCTCTGTGGTCTTTTTCTTGTGCACCTGGTATCCTTGCCCTATTTAATTGGGATTCTCCTTCTAGCAGTTTCTCTTCATTGTGAGGCTTTTTCCTAGAATGGAAATTTATTTGTTTTAAGAGTTCATAGGGCCATTTTGTTTTCTCATCACTTTTATACTTCTCCATAGATTCCTTGTACCCAGATGACATACAAGGAAGTATTCAAACCCCTCCCAGGGTTTGCTGCTGTCCTCAGTCGACCTGTAGTGTGTGTCCTCAGTGAGTCCTTGCTGATGGTCTTGGGACTCTCCTGTTCTCAGGTGCCCAGTGGGTTTCCTCTGCTTGGTCCTGCATCAACACTGATATCTCAAGGGCCTTTTGGCTCTAAGTGATCATTCCCTACCTGTTTATATTTTGGGATTCATGATGATATCTTAGTTTCATAGTTTGCTGTGGATGTTATCTGTGTGATTATGTTTTTCAATTTTAATGGGGGAATTCAGGGAGAATCATATAGTATATGATCATCACCATTGCTATGATCCCAGAATTCCACCTCTGTCTCACTCTCTTGTATGTATTTCTGAGGCTACCTCAGAGCCTCTTGTCTATAAAGAGATAATGTAAATAAATTTAGAAAAAAATGACATGTGACATGCTACCACCACCTTCCTCATAGTCGACCTCCAGGAAGGTGGCTGTCACTGGAGACATAATCCTCCTAAAAGTGGCCCGTTATTGTTGCCCTCCCCATAAAATTTCATATCTTAGAAGCCTGTAAAAGGAAATTGTAGACTTTGTAACATGAAGGAATACAGGGTTTCTTTCTTTGACGTCATTTCTTATAGACATATCTCTCTTTGTCAGCAGTTTCTCTCAAGCCTTTAGAAACTTGAGAACAATTAGGAATGTGGAGGGTGGAGTAGGAGAAGTGAGGCAAAAAAAAAAAAAAAAATGGTGGGGATTGTGCCAGCATTGGTTTCCTGAGTCACATCACTTTGTACAAGAGCTACATACTGAAAAGTTCCTTCTCCATGTTGACTTTTGCCCAATATTTTAGCTTTTAACAGCTGGAAACATCAGGTAAAACAGAATAACTCCCACCAAGAACTGGTTGAGAGCAAAATCTTGAAGAAAATGAGCAGCAAATGTGATGTCATCAGTCCTGCCCTTATGCCCGTATCCCATAGAATCTTTGCAGAGGCAGGCGGAGTTATTGGAGTCCTCCATTCAGAAACCTGCTGAGTTCCCTGTTCCTTCTAATCCAGAGCCAGCTGAAACTCAGCTGTTTCTGACTTCACCTTACGTTTAAGGTGTTAAGGGAAGTGAGACTTGAATTGCTTTCAAGAAAATAATCTCTACTTTGCTATTATTATAAAGCAAATAAATCTTTAGTGGTATCAAAAGATACTTTAAGGTTTCATTCTGTCTTTTTTTCCCTCTCCACCAAATCTTACTTTCAAAATGACATATTGCTGAGTTAAATGTAAACAAATCAGTAGCATATGGCTTAATCTCCCAAATCCCCTTTGGGCTTGAGGAATTAATTGACAAACTTAGTGGCAAAGCTTCCTTGTAGTATTTGGAACCCCAAACTTAGGCAGCATGACTGGAATCACTTAAGACTCCAATTTCAGTAATGCCTTCTTCTCTGTCAAAGGCTCTTAAAGGGCTGATAGGAATGCAGCCTTCATAGCCTACTCCATCAAGCTCCTGTGTCACAATCTCCCCTCTGTCTAAGATTTTACTAGGGAATGAGCATCAGTTAAATTCAAACCAAAGGGGCTGTTGCCTTCTGTGAAGTGAGACAGTCATGCATGGACCAATGCAGAGATTGGGAAAAATGAGGAGGGCAGTTGCTTTCCTATCTAATCCTTCAGAAATCTCATAAATTCTAGTTATCTCATAGAGAACTCAGAATGAGATAAAAAGGAGTAGGTTTATGATTAATCCCTCAAGATTATTTCTTAAAGTTTCTCACTAAAGCCAAATGTTACAATTCTTTTGTGTTTGCCAGTGTTTGAGGAGAGAAAGTCAGTTGGTATGTAGGAAAGACTTCAGGCTCTAGGGCGTTGAAAGATTGAAGTTCACATCACATCTCTGCCTCTCACTAGTTATGTGGCTGGTTACAAAAGCTGAGCTGAAATGGCAGGTGCATGGCAGGGGCTGTTAGGAACCCCAATGAGCTCTTGCCTGAGGCCTGGCTAGCGGTGAGCTCTAGGGCTGGGAGATTTCAGGCTAAGAAGACAAAATCAATCCAGGCAGCACCCTCTGTTTAGATTTCAGTCAATGTTATAGTTGCTTCAGTCATGTTGAATGTCTACAGTAATTAAGAGTAATAGAAATTACACTATCGGCCACCCAAAGGCAATCAGTTTTCTACTTTTGGTAACCTCACTCCCACCACTTAAGACACTAATAACTGCCCTCTTGCTTTCAAGATAATTTATTTTGCTCTTACTGAACCCTGTACACTTTCACTGTTAGCAGGAGAAAGGAGAGGAATTCTCTGTGCTGCACATGTGGAGACTCAGAGACAATAGATTTTGCAACCACCCTATTTCGGCTATGATCTTAATCTCATAAGTATTCTTATTTTCACCAGAAACATGGATATGGTAACGTGTATCTCATATTATCATATTTGCAGTATTGCGGTGAAAATTAACTAAAATAATATAATACTCAGTGTAATTAATGTCACATCGAAGGGGCTCATTGCTAGGTCTCTTACAGTTTGCTCTCTCCTAGTTTATGAAGTGTTACACACCAGCGATGAGGATTACTGTATCCTGAAGATGATAGGACAGGGTCATTGTGAAGTTCAGGTGGTTCTGCTTGAGTGTAATTTGACATAAAGTTTTAGGAGTTGGAATGAGTCTTGGAAAGGTTATTCCCAAAAGCCCTTTAAAAGACATACCTATCAAAAGCAAGGTGCCCCTGAAACCTTGAGCTGCTGTTTTGTGACACTGTTACATGTGGGAATGGAACCTCCTTCCCCCAAATAACTGCAAAATTCAATCGGTGTAATTACAGAAATCACAGCTGACTCATATTTTTTTCTTCTGATGTTTTATGTTGCTTTAGTTTCTCTGCCACTAGTTGCGTTATAGCTGTTTTATTACTCTCATGTTTTGAGACATCAAATAACTTTTTTTTAATTTGGAAAAAAAGCCTTGAGTAGCAAGAAACATGGAGAATAATATTCCTAAAATCCATGTACCCACTATCCCACTGTAGAAAATTAAATGTGAAATTTAAAGTAAATTTTACGTGACTCCTTTTATTCCATGTGTTTTTATTTTTATTATATACAAAAACAAAACCAATATGCAATACTGTTTTGTATTTTTTAAAATTTATGTAAATGTTCTGGAACTCCCTGTTTCATTCAAGTGTTTTAGAGAGTGATCTATTTGATTGATAACCTGCAGATCTAGTTAATTCACATTAACTGTTGAATTACATTTTATCATGAGATTGTACCAGGATATTCTTTTATCCCTTATCGATGTGCATATCGAGTATTTCCAACTTTTAGCTATTTATTTCCCAAAATTGTTTAATAGTTTGATAACACATAAATTTATAAACCTGCAAGATAAATGCAACATGTTTTGTGCTATGCAGCACAACCCGGAAGAAATAGTCACTTTCAGGATAGAATTCTGTAGGAAGTAGTCTTGCCCACAAGAGCACCAGAATCTTCACTATTATGAAATCAGCTCAGCATAAGTTCATTTCATAGCCATGATTCTCAGATGTTAGTTTTCATCAGAATCACCCAGTCCATGTATTTTTAACGAGCCCTCTTGTTTTTCCTTCGTTTGCATTTCAGGAAACACTTATAAGATCTGGGACTGAAATTTAGCATTCATTTGCATAAAGCAATTTCTTTGAGGTTATTGGTCTCTAGGATCCTGTGGCAATGGTTATTTGCTAAGAACTCTTTCTCCTCGGAGACACGAGAAATACTGACACATGTACAGCCTCTACTATGTACCAGCCCAATGCTAGGCACAACATTTTTTTAATCCTCAGTGATCCTTGAAGGTTCATTTTATGGATGAAGACACTGAGATTCAGAGGTGTGAGATAATGGCCCAAGATTGTATAGTCACTGAGCAGTAGTCTGAGACTTGAACATACAAGTCTCAAACCTACCTCCATTTGATTCTAAAATCCTATTGTTTCTATTCCACATGATCACATATTCTAGTGAGGAAGTAGAACAATATCAATATTAGCATTTAGCTTATACACCAGGACACAGAGTCAAATAATCACTGTAAATTTACTGAGCTTCAATCATGCTGTTTTGTGCAATTACCATAAGAGTTTAAAAAAGAAATATTCACCACCTATGAGGAGCTTTTAATCTATTGAGGAAGAAAAGATAAATATAGGAACAGTAGATAGTACTTTGAACTGAATTTATGCAGAGCTGGGAGGGAGCAGCATGAGTTAGAGAAGGAAAGCTACCTTGGAGGTGAGTGTTGGGTCACCCTGAGAGCATGGGTGGCATTTATTCAGGCAGGAAGAAAGCAGCAAAGGATTCTGATGGGTAGAATTGTGTGAGCCCGGGACTACAAGTGGCCCATATCAACTGTTGCAGAGGATGCATGTTAGAGACATTCTCCAGACGTCACTAGTAGCAAAGTTAATAGAGAGCCTAAAACACGTGACTCCAGCGTTGGAGCTGCTTTTACTCTCCATACCTCTTGCCTCATCCCTTCTCAAATTACAGTACAGTCATGCCCGCATAATGATAATTCAGCCAACAATGGACTGCATATAAAATAGTGGTCCCAGAAGATTATAATGGAGCTGAAAAATTCCTATTGTCTAGTGATGTTGCAGCCGTTGTAATGTTGTAGCCGTTGTAATGTTGTAGCGCCATGCATTATGTGGTGATGCTGGTGTAGACAAACCTACCACTCTGCCAGTCAGATAAAAGTATAGCACATACAATTAGAGTAGTAAGCTATACCATCCAGGTTGTGTAAATACCCTCTGATGTTCGCACAAGGAGGACACATTCTCAGAACATATCCCCGTCAAGTGACACATGACTTTATAGTCAATAGAATTCATCAGGACTTACAAAAGGCACGTAATAGAATGCCATTGTCTTGGGAAAGCCAGAAGGAGGTATCTAAGCAAAGCAAATTAAATGTCCCTGGTGACCAAAGATAAGAAAAGCCAGACAAGGTGAAACAGTGCTTACTGTCTGTTTAATTACCAAAAAGGTCCATGGTATTATCATCTGCCTAGAGGGATCACTTGGAAGTTAAAGCTGTGTGTTCTAATGTGAGGTTTATAGAATAGCCTGTGAGCCAGCTGACTCTGGGAAAGTATGAGTTCAAAGTACACAGACAGCTTCTTTTCTAATTTTCTCCCTTAAAAGAAAAAAAGAAAAAAGAAAAGAAAAGAAAAGAAAAGAAAAAACTTAAATCAAGGCACAGGAAATGTTCTAGGTCTCCTCCAGGGGCAAAGCTGCTGGTTAGCACACTAATATCTGGAGCCTCAGTGCTATCAGACTCCTGCATCTACCCCCTCCCATCCTTACCCATCCTGACCCCAACTCTGACTTTTTTCCCCAGTGCATTGGGAAATTGGGATCTTGAACTTTAGAGTCAAAATAATCTACTTAGAGCCTTGTTTTCATCCCTTATTTGCTGGTGGAGAAGTAAGATAACCTTTCTGAGTGATATGTTCTTATCTGTAACCTAAGGGTATTATCCACTTCTGGAGTTACTGTGTTGCACAGCGCCTTAAGCCTATGTGAGGTGTTATAGTGATCCTCAGAAAACAAAAGCTAAGGGATTTTACCACTCACTCATCCTCATTGAAAGAACTTTTAAAACATGTAGTGTAGGAAAAAGAAAATTGAACTCACAAATGATAATTTTTTAGAATAAATGCTGATCAAAGAAATCAGTAAAAATGTACATAAATCTTAATATCTAGTGAGCAGAGGAGTTGATATAAACAAAGTAAAACTAAAATACTGGACAAAAACAACTTTTAAATTGGGAGGTGTATTAAAGTTTGAATACTCCACAGTTCTTGACTGTTAAAAAATATGTAGAAATGTTGATTAACTTTTAGCTTTAAGTAAAATTTCAGGCATCACCTTTAAATGAATTAGAATGGAATGTTTAAGTTTTCAGACGGTAGAGGGAATAAAAGGAACTTGATCAGTAAAATAGAAGTTACAAAAGAAGAAAAAAATTGTAAAAGAATAGAAATATCAGATAAATAAGAGGTACAAAATAAAGTGATAGAAATAAGTCAAAATGTACAAATAATTGATATATTGAAATAAAATCATCTAGATGTGTTTTTTTATAAGGAGCCCACTTAAACTTGAAGATATAAAGATATGAAAGTAAAATAATGGGAAAAGGCATAGCTGGAATTTACTAACAGAAAGAAAGCTGGTCTGGCTATATTAAATTAAACAAAATAGACTTTAGGTTAGAAAACATTAGAAATCATAATGAAAAGAAAAATTCTCTAGGAAGATGTAGCAATTACAAGCTTGTTTACAATTAATAACATAACCTCAAAATATATAAAGCAAAATATGTAAAGCAGAATTACAGGGAAAAGCTAACAATCTGACAAACATAGAAGGGCATTTTAATAAAAGTCTCTTTGTAATTGGTGGGTTAAGAAAACAAAATTCAAAAAGATATAGAATAAAAAAATTAATAAAATGGAAAAATGAATTACATATCCAACAATTAGAGGATATGTATTCCCTTAAAGCACTCCTGGAGCACTTACAAAAATGTATTAGGCTACAAAGCAATAATTTATCTGCTTCCTGTCTCTGAGATTAATTCACATTTCCTAGAATTATATATGTACATAGAATAATACACTAATGATTTTTTTCTTTCTTTTTTTTTTCCTTTTTTCTTTTTTGGCTTGAATTCCCTCACTCAATATAATTATTTTTAAATTTATCCATGTCAATGCATGTATCAATAGTTCATTTTCTTTTATTGCCCAGTAGTATGCCATAATTTTATTTACCCATTCAACAGTTGGATTTTTCCAGTTTTAGCCTATTATAAATCAAGCCACCATGAACATTTATGTACAAATTTTTATATGAACATATGCTCTCATTTCCATTGAATAAATATCTAGGAGTGGAATGGCTGAGCTGTTTAGTAGAGGTATATTCAACTTTTTACAAGTCACCAAATTCTCTTATAAAGTGATTGTTCTATTTCTGTTCCCACCAGCAGTATATGACACTTCCTGGTGTTCTATATCCTCACCAAAAATTGGTATGTTCTATTTTTAGGTGTTCAAGTAGTGGTATTTCATTTTGGTTTGAATTTTCATTTCCCTGGTGACTTTTGATGTTGGGCTTATTTCTAGATAGTTTTTTGTTAAGTGTCTGTTCAAATTTTTGCCTGTCTTTTATTGGGTTGTTTTACTATTGAGTGATTGGAGTTCATTATACATTCTAAATATAAGCCCATTGTTGGAGATATTTCTTACAAAGATTTTTTTTTTCTCAGTCTATCTTGTTTTTTCATTTTTTCTGGCAAGGTCTTTTGAAGAGCAAAACTTTTGATGAAACAATTTATTGACTTTATTTTCCTTTATAGTTGGGCTTTTTGCATTCTTTAAGATATCTTTTTCAACCCCAAAGCGTCAAGATTTTCTCCTGTTTTCTTCTCAACGCTTTATAGTTTTAGCTTTTTTATTGAGTTCTGTGATTCACTTCAAGTAAAATTTCATTTAATGTATGAGGTAAAGAGTATCTCCTCCCCTATTGAAATGCTTTTATACCACTGTCGAAGCACTTGCGTGTGCCTCTCTCTCCCCTTCCTTTTCTCCCATCCTCTCTCCCTCCCTCCCTCTCTCTCACTGTCTCTCTTAATTGCTGTAGCTTCAAAATAAGATATGAAATCAGGTAGTGTACATCCTTCAACTTTGTTTCTCTTTTTCAGGATTTTGCCTGTTTTTTGTCCTTCGCACTTCCGTATAACTTTTAGAATATTTTTGTCAATTTTTACTAGAAAGCCTGTTAGGATTTTGTTATCATTAAATTGATAGATCAATTTGGAGAGAATTGACATCTTAATAATACTAAATCATCGAATCTATGAACACAAAATATATTTCCATCTATCTAGGTGTTAAATTTCAGCAATGTTTTCTAGTTTTCAGTGTAAGCTCTCGCATATATTTTATTTAAATATTTAATTAAATATTTCACATATTATTTTATGCTATTGCAAATAGTATTTTCAATTTTAATTTTTGATTGCTTGCTGATAGTTTATAAAATTCAACTGAGTTTTCTTTTTTTGTTGTGCTTTTACCCTGAAATTTTGCTATCCTCACTAGTTCTAATAGCTTGTTGTAGATTCCGTATGACTTTCTACAAAGGTAAACATAGCATCTGCAAATAAAGACAGTTCTAATTCTTCCATTTCAATCTAGATGTCTTTTATTTCTTTTTTTGACAATTTGTCAACTAAAACCTTCGGTAAAATGTTTAGTAAAAGATGATCTTTCTTATTTTAGGGAGGAAGAAGTCTATATTTCAATAATAAGTATGATAATAGCTGTAGGTTTTTCATTCATTCCCTTTATTAGGTTGGAGGAAGTACCATTTATTTCTAGTATTTATTAGGAATGGATGCTGGATTTTGTCAGATGCTTTTTCTGCATCTATTCAGATGAACATGGTCTTTGTTTTTATTTGTTAATATGGTTCCTTACATTGATTAATTTGTAAATATTAAACTAACCTTCTATTTCAGGGATGAATCTTCTTGGTCATTATGCATTTTCATTTTTAAATATTATTAGTTTGATTTGTTAACACTTGTTAAGATTTTTTTTTTTAGCTTTCACGAGGGATATTGACTTGCAGCTTTCTTTTCTTTTAATATCTTTGTTTGATTTTAGTATAAAGATAATTCTGCCTTCATAAAATAAATTAGGAAATATTCTCATGTATTCAGTTTTCAGGAAGAGTTTGTAAAGAATGGTATAGTTTTTTTTTTTTAATGTTTTGTAGAATTCATCAGTGAAACCATCTGAGCATTGAATTCCATTTGTAGAAATGTTTTTAGACTACAGATTCAATGTCCTTAATGGGTATAGGGGTATACAGATTATCTAATTATTCTTGAATAAGTTGTAGTTATTTGTGTCTTTCAAAGAATTTGTCTATTTCATCTAATTCATTAAATTTATAGGCATAAAATTGATAACATTTTCTTAGTATCCTTTTAATATCTGTTGGGATCTGTAGTTATGTCTCCTCTTTCAGGTTGTTTTCTTTCTTCAGTTTGTCTAGAGGTTTATCACTTTTATTTACTTACCCAAAGATCCAGATCTTGGTTTTATTAATTCTCACTATTATTTTTATGTTTTCTGTTTCATTGATTTCTGCTTGATCTTTCTTTTCTTTTTTTTTCCTGCTACTTGAGGTTTAATTTTGTCTTCTCACTAATTTTAATATATTGTTTTTATTTTCATTTAATTTAAAATTCCTTCCTCCCTCCCTTCCTGCCTGCCTTCTTTCCTCCCTTCCCTTCCCTTCCCTTCCCTTCCCTTCCCTTCCCTTCCCTTCCCTTCCCTTCCCTTCCCTTCCCTTCCTTCTTCCTTCTTCCTTCTTCCTTCTTCCTTTCTTGGAATGCAGTTAAGTTACACAGAAACTATTTAATCCTTTCTGTGCTTGCTTTTAAACCTTTTAAGGTGGAATCAGAGCAACTTTTAGTCTGTGGCTTATCTTTCCCCACAACTGACCAATGCTTAATGTCTGGTGCATTATAAGGTTCTTGCACTCTGCCTGGTGGGAACACACTTATCTTGGCCCCATGAGAACTCTGGAGACTGTTCCCTCTAGTCTTTTTGAATAATCTTCTCCCTGACTTTGGGTAGTTCCCTTCCTTACTGTTAAGTTCTCAGCTGAAGCCTCAAGAGGGACTTTCTTTAACCCTCCAGAGCATTTTCACTCCTTTCTTCTTTGGTGCTTTGCTCTGAGAATTCTTGCTGCCTTGACCTCTCTGAACAAATTTAGCCCCTTCTCTCAGTGGTCTGGACACTGTGGGTAGTAAGCTGGAGAAATTACAGGGCTCTCACCTTATTTGTGTCCCTTTTTTCAGGGATCATTATCCTGTGCTATCTAACATACAATGTCTGAAAACCTTTGTTTCATTTATGTTGTCTAGTTTTTAAATTATTTCAAGCAAGAGTCAATCTACTCACTCTTCATCTTGCCATGCAGTTATTGTTATCATTTTTAAAAGTGAATATGACCTTAGATTTAAACGATAGAAGTACAGTATACAGAGCATCCGAGGTAAATAATTTAACAGTGCTTGGGTTTGGTTAGACAATATGTAAAATTTTATGTTCAATATATATTTGAAGAAATTCATTGGAAAACTTAGACTGTAGCCAGAAGATTTCATTAGAATGCAAATGTGTTTAGAGTGGGGCATGATAACTGTCTTTAAGAATTTATTCTCTATATATCATTCAGATTCTTTTAAATCAGAAATCAAATCATATCACTAACTTTCTTAAGACCCTCCCATGGTTTTCCATTATACTAGAATGAAATCTAAATTCTGCACAAAAGCCTACAAGGTCCTGGCAAGATCCAGAGTTCTGATTTTCTCTTCTAACAGT
This sequence comes from Eidolon dupreanum, assembly GCA_028627145.1. NCBI lineage: Eukaryota > Metazoa > Chordata > Mammalia > Chiroptera > Pteropodidae > Eidolon > Eidolon dupreanum. The sequence goes on from CM053506.1 coordinate 86,772,497, forward strand.
CTGTCTCACTTGCTCTAAGCTTTACTCATGCCGACCTTGTTGTTTGTCAAAAATATTAGGCTCGCTGCTACATTAGGGGCTTAATTTTTGTTGCTCCCTCCACTTGGATAATTTCCCTCCATATCTACGCAAGGTCAGCTTTTTAAAATCATTCATATTATTATTTAAATGTTATGTCTTCAGAGAAGCTGTCTTCAACTACACTATTTCAATAGCCAACTATGACACTACATTGTTTTTCAGAGAACTCACCACTATTTTTTTTTCTAATTGTGTTTTGTATTTATTTGTTTACTTATTTGTCACAATCTTTTCCCCCACTGTGTAAACTTCACAAGGAAAAGAACTTTATTTGTCTCATTTGCCCTTACATGCTCGTTCTCTAGAACATGGGGTGGACTTGCAATAAGTGCTCATTGAATGAGTAAATAAATGTTGAAGAGTGGACTTTCATGTGTCCTCCAGATAGTATTCTTTAATTACACCAGAGAGTGATCATGATTGAGCACCTATTAAGCACAAGTCACTTCACATATATTATCTCATTGAATAGGGACAGAATAAAATCATTTTATAGATATCAGATAAGGTTTAGAAGGGTTCTGCTCCTTTGTCTAGTTAGTGGAGGAGCAGGATGTAAATCTCAATTTGATTTCCTCCAAATGTTATAATCTTCCTATCATATTCCACTATAGATCCTCAGCCTGGTTGATAGAACACTAATTAGTTCATTAATTTCATTCAAAGAGATCAGTCACATTGGTCACATAGCATACTATGTGGGAGAAAACAACTAATGTTCTTGCTTTGTTGTGTTTGTCTCAGTGCAGGTGAAAGAACTATGCCCCAAAATGGGTAAAACATATGCATACCTTCCCTCATTGTTTCTTGTCCTTTCTCTCTTTTTTTATACTTTATGCTCTCAAGACAGATTTAAAATACTGTCTTGAATTTCAAGAGACAGCCTAGGGAGAAGTTAGTATAGCTAGTGGGAGATATTTGTAATTGAGGTTAAAGACCTTTTTATTTTTTTCCTGGAGGGCTCTCTAGTGAGGTAGACAAACCTGAGGAGAATGACTTCAAACTCGTTAGCTAAAACATTTGTAAAAATTGACAGGCACTGAATTTATTACCAGGAACAGCAGTAACCCAGTGGGTTTTCTTCAGGGTCATGGTCCACAGGGCAGAGCAAGTAACACGGCTATGCTAGCGCATCTCAAGTCTTGACTACTCAGTGGCAAGAAATCCTAGATTGTCTTTATAGGCAGAGAGGCACCTCCCAGTGGGCTGAGTGACCATCAAAGGAGCATTTGATCAGAAAAATAATGAGATAAGAAGTTATATAAATATATTGGACTAAATAGTAGATATTTGGTACTTGTTCAGCAATTCAGCTTCCATTACCCAATTACATCCGTTATACCTATTTGTTCATTTTTGGTAATAGCATTTAATTAACTTTTGAGTAACAATTTCTCTGTGATTGTATGTCATCCTGGTAACATGGTAAATCAATGTTGTCTTCTCTCCCCATCCAAGGAGTGGGCATATGTTCTAATGTTGAGTAATTGAGTTTCTCTTGTGATATTGGTAGTGCTATAAAAACATGGAAAAGTATATAGAGCTTCTTCATTCTAGTGTGAGCAGTTCAGTCAGTTGTCTTAGTGTGGTCCTGCTACTGAGGACTCCTTAGAGCCTGGTTCAGCCTCTAGCTGTTTGATTATGTCAACTATCCAATATCTTTCCAATGATAATCATGTTCTCTAAGTTTGTCAGAGTTCACGTCTGTTGCTTATAATTAAAGAGACTGTTTGCAGTCTATGAATATGTATTGGATGCCAAAGGCATTTTCTTAATTATGACACAAAAATGAATAGAACAGAGAACTAAGTTAATGTGGCATAGCTAGGGATTTCTTTATATGGTAGTTGAATGCTGCTTTGACCTTCTCCTAAGTTCATGATTCTGGGTTCTTCAAACTTTGTGTATTCCTAGATCACAAAGCTGTGGGGTCCCTGTGAGGAAAAATAAAGCATTGTTAAGCTGCCTCTACTTCCTTTTATTTTAATTTCATGTACCTTTTTACACTGATTGTTTGCTAATCTGGCAGCAAACTGAAGTGGTAGCAACCTTAAACCAGATCCAAGTTATCATTCAGCTGCATTTTTCACATGACCTGGTTCAGCATGTTTTCTCTGTGTCTGTGGCAATTAGACACACCCTTGAAAATAATGAAGTTTCCTTATTAAGAAAGCAGTTCATGCTATTTCTTCTTCAGCAAGAAAAGAGGGCACATGGATCTTACTTCAGATTCAGAAACTTTATAGACTTTCAGCAATACATTTTTTAAAGAAGTCATTTAGAGACATTCAAATTTCTAGCATACCAGAAAAAAACTTAAACGCTCAATACACTGGATTGTTTCTCATCACATCTAGGCTAGGTGTCCTATTCCTTGTAAGAATTGAACACAACAATCTAGATCTTTTAGTATTCTAGCTTAATCTGGGATACCTATTGCCAGAAACTAGATTTATTTTTTAATATAAAATGTCCCTAGAAAACAGTGGAATCTAAGAATCACAAATCAGAAGCAAAGGAACGTGACTTACAGATGCAACACTGAAAGACTTTGGTATCATGTATGGGGTCTAGTCACAAAGATTTGGTAAGAGTGGACAGAAAGATGAATCAGGCAAGGATAAAGGCTGAGAAATGTACCTGGAGATGGAGACCAGATTTGGAGGAGAAATGGAAGTGTCCTTCAATTGTCTTTTGAGGAAAGAGGTGAAAGGGATAACAGTTAAGTATCCAAACAGAGGTTATTTATATGGATTGATAACAGAGATTAGTTTGGAGAAGTGGCACGTGGATAGGGTTCAGGAAGAGTTTCTGTTCTATGGTGGGCTCTTAAATTTCTAGAGTGAGGAATCCCAGGTTAACAAAATTATTGGCAGCCATATAAACTCAGCATGGAGGTGGAAACTTCTGGATTCTGATTCTGAAATCATGCTTCGTCGCCAAATTCCAACAAGCCTGGGAGCCAGAGGAAGATAGAGAGTATTGATCAGGTATGGACTAGGACATGGGAGTGTTGGAGATGGGAGATTATGAGAGAGTTGGTGGGGAGAATGAGACAGAGGAGAGGAGGTGGTAGGGATGATAGTGAGGGAGACAAGGAGAGGTGAGTGGGTGATGCAGGGCAGATGGGGGTAAGAATGGGGGTGGTGGTGATGGTGGTGGGAGGGAATTGAGGTGGTGGTGGTGGTGGTGGCAGCAGAGGATACAAATACCGAACATAGAAACATGGAGTGATTATTTTACATTTTACACCTACTGTGATTAGCAATTAGACCCTGCAGATGGGATTCTTTGATAGATTCAACTGAAAGATTCTTGATAAGGCAGAATCAGAGAAAGCAAGGAAAGGGCTGATGTATCTTACAGCCAAAAAATTAGAATGGGATTTTTATCAAATTACCTGCAAAGATTAAATATATGAGTTTATATTCTTTTAGTATTTATGTCAGTCTTTTGTTTTTTAAAGTTTAAGCTTGGATACAATTAGAAATTGAAATACTCCATGGCGAGACTTATTAGAAGTACCATATGTGAAGAAATTTATCCTTAAATTAATATAAATTGACTGGGCAAAAGAGTCAAGAAGACAAGTGGTCTCTCACCATTCTGATAATTTTGGGAGAGAAACACATTTGGGACATCATCAAATGAAAAAAATAGTACTAGATCTTTTTAGGTAAGTGACAGAAAGAAGTAGAGATTGCAGTTTTTTTTTTTCAAATATTTTACCTTTTACCCAGGTACTTTATTTATTATTTGACCTTTCTAATGCTTTATAATAATGTTTTCAAAGAATCATAGAATTAAGAATACTTATTAGTGAATGGAGTAGGTGCTGTTCTGATACTCTGTCAGGAGACAGGATGCTTGAAATTTCTTATTTCTGCTGTCTCTTCGAATAGTGATTGAATCCTCTTCTCAAATTTACTGCTCAAGGGGAGTTTCCAGCCCAACTTCTAGTTTCTAGCAGAGATTTATCTGGTTTGGTTTGCTATACTGAGTTGGGATCTTATCTTACTCCCCAGTGGCTGTTCATGGTGCTCTGAACTAATAGAGAACATAAAAACAACATCAACAATAATAAAAATGAATCTGAAAAACCCCCAAAAGCTTTGTACCCTGCTTTCAACCTACAATATCACAAAGGTTTCCCCCTTCTCTTGCTGCCCCTGGTGTTTTGCTTGTGGGAATGTAACATAAATTGGAAGGCTGCTACCTTTCGACCCTCACATTCTTGTTCTCTTCCTCCACTTCCACCAAAGGATATCAGCCCCAATTTGCAATGGAAAAATGTTTTTGTTTTGTTTTGTTTTTTAAATATCAGTAGTCAGGAGCAAGGGAGGTGTTTAGTTTCTGGCTAGTAGCAGCCCCAGGTGTCTGAGTTAGGGGTGAGGTAGGATATAGGTGGCAGTATGTTTTTTTGTTTTGTTCCAACAGGATTCCATATGATGAGTCAAAGTATGAATAAATCATCAGCCTTATGGTTTTAGTTTTTTAGAATAGTCATATGTTTATGATATTTCCTATGTTGTCACAAGTAAATATCTATTCGTTGGACAGAAAATCTGGAAAGTCTATTTGAGAACTTGTTAGCCAGAGAAAATTTAAAATGTTGTTAAGATTGAAGCAATGGCTGTGACAGTGCTTTGGATAGTAAAATGAGCAATCCTGTAATAGCCCCTGGTTCCTTTTAAAAATATATAATAAATCCCATCTCCTCTTTACCACCAAATATGCACATCTGGGCACGCCTATGATCTAATTCCTATTAATGGAATTCAGAAAGGGATCTTTTGATTTTAACTTTTAATACATATAAATGCAGTAATTTCGTTCTGAGCAAATGAGAATTTTTAGTCCTTTATTCATAAATGGATTGGCTACATTTTAAAATCCCTAATAACACCCATCGGAAAGGCTTGGGATGCTGTAGCTTCTCTCATAAGTCAGCGTGTACTCAACCTGTCTTATGTACATTCATTTCTGCCAGTATAATTCTGACCTAAAAATGCTATATCCTGGAAATGGTTCCATAATGTAGTGGTTAGCACGTCTGCTTTACGTACAAAAGGTCCTGGGTTCATGTCCCAGTGGAGCCATGGTCCATGGTCTAAGGACATGCCACCCTGAACAAGCCCTCAGAAGCTAAGCAGGGTCGGGCCTGGTTAGTACTTGGATGGGAGATAACCTAGGAAGACCAGGTGCTATAGGCATAAATAATAATAAATAAATAAATAATGCTATATTCTGAAGCCTGGTGGAAACATTTTTATTATTCCCTGCTTTGTATTATACTATCCACTACACACTTCTCTTAGGGTGAGAGAATGATAGTTAGTTAATTACCTGTAAGGGAAGCTTAGACTTTCTGTTTCTAGGTAAATGGAGTCAGAAGTGATTTAAGTAGCCTCAGAGTACCATAAGTTAACTCTTGGGAAATGCTAATCCCTGAGTTTATTAATCTGGCCTTTGGATGGTTATGTGGGTCAACTCAACATATCTATTCCCTTTCTTTTCCCGTAACTGTTTTAAAATCCAAGTGTTTTCTTGCTGGGGCATGGATGGATAAAATTAAGCTCTTTTTCATGTTGATTACCTTCTTTTTAGAATGACTGCATCACAGATTCTGTCCTGACAGTAGAACACAAAACAAACAAACTATAAAATGTGCCCCTTCCCAGCTGCATTTCTTTAGCGGCCTTCAGACAGCCCTTCTGCCAATTTGAAGGGGTGTTGGAGATTTTCTGTCGGATTGACAACTCTGAGGCCAAGTGAAGGTGGAAAGGGAGGAAAAGCTAGTAAAAGGGAAGAGCTGTGTTTACTTGCATCACACTAATTCCCTAAGGTTTAGTTTTCTCACTGCACTTGGTGAAAAACTTCAAAAATGCAGTAAGAGAGAGAAAACTCAAATCCCTTGACTGCCCATCTGTTTCACCTAAAAATCAGGCTAACCTCCCCTGGCTGCTATAATATTTTACCTTGCCTTCCAACTTTAGGACTTCAGTTCTCATAAAGGAGTCAAGAATAGTGTCTATAACACAAAAGCTTAATAAAGCAAAAGAGGCAGAATATGGGTTACTGATGGACAGTAGCTGTTTTTGTTCATCATTATTATTATTCTTTTTTTTGCTAGAGGATAAAATTTAAGTCTCAGACACTATATTGTGAAATCTACTCCAGTGAGACCATCAGCCCCTTCCGCAGAGACACGATGCCTGAATGACTCACTCACATTTCCTAAATGGAAAATACAGAAAACAGTGATTCGAGCTAGAAGTGACTTACTTGGAATTGGCCATTTGCTAAGTTATCCATTTTCTGTCTCCATTTTTAAGATCAAAATAAGAAGAGTAAGCAGACTGGCTTTGTGAACATGCAAACTGTGAAGTCACACAGAGAGCCCATGCCAAAAGGGCCTCTTGATTTGTCTAATGCTCTGCTGCCCTCTTCTTAAAAATTTTTAACATTTGTTGCAAATTATCTTGTTGGTCTTGAGGATAAATAAGAAATAATATTTATTTTGATGGTTAATGAGAGTGGTAGCAGAAATACTGGGCTGAAAGACTTTACCTGGGAGGCACCACTAATTACCAGTCATTTAACTTCTCTGGTAAATTCTTGGTTAGGGATTGGCCTAGACCAGTGGTTTAATAGTAAATCATGTGTTTCCTTCGAGGTGTCATTATTTTTATTATGCAGCAATGATGGGGGAAACTGAGTGAACCAGGTTCTGGGCCCTTGTTTCTGCTTTAATATGAAGAATGGTTTTTTTTTTTTTTTTTTCCTCATTTTTGGAAGATCTCTTCAAAGTCTAAAATCCTATGGATAATATTCCTGGCAATCAAGACTCGTGATTGGAGATGAAGTAAAAATAGAGAAACGTATACAAGTATATCTCGAAGACATTGCGGTTTGGTTCTAAACCATCGCAATAAAGTAAATATCACAACAAAGCGAATATTGTAATAAAACAAGTCACAAATTTTTTGATTTCCCAGGGCATAAAAAAGTTATATTTACATTACACTATAGTCTATTAAGTGTGCAGTAGTAGCATTATGTCTCAAAAATGTGCATATCTTCATTAAAAAATACTTTAGTGCTAAAAAATGTTAATCATCATCTGAGCCTTAAGTGAGTTTTAATCTTTTTGCTATTGGAGAGTCTTATCTTTAATTTGTTAAAAAACATAGGATCTGCGAAGCATAATAACACAAAACACAATAAAACAAGGTCTGCCTGTAGAATGATTTTCTATGACAAAAAGTGTTTACTTAAGGATTTGGATTAGAAAAAAGCAGATGCCAAGAAAATTATGATGAAGAATTAAACTCCTCTTTATATGCCAGCTGAAGTACTATTTTCACAAAGAATCCTTCTCTGACTCAACTTCTTGTGACCTTTCTTGCTATGAACTCCCATAGTCCTTATGTCCTTTATCACTTATTTGACACAAACTTGTGCTGATTTAAAATAGTGTTTAGTAATAAAAAATGCTAATATTAATATTGCAGTAATATATTCTTTGTTTCCGATGGAGAAAGTTTTCATTTGTAGCCTGTCTCCCAGCTAGTTATAACTTAGCACATGGTAATTTATCAAAAATAGTTTGAATTCATTTATGGAATGGATGAATAGATTATAAACTCTTCGAAGGTAGACAGAATTAATTTGAATTTCTTATTTTCTTCTCCATGCCTAGTAGAGGATTATGTGTGCTCCACTAATACTGGTTAAGAAGTGATTTAACAGCTACTTCCTTAGAATGTTGCCTAGGAGAAGTTTGATGAAGCTACGCAGGCAATGTCAGTATACTATAAAATATAAAGTCTGTATTCTGTTTAATTTCCTGGAGGGAAACGATTCTTGTGCAATATCTTAAAAAAAAAAAAAAAAAAAAAAAAAAAAAGAGAGAGAGAAAAGCAAACTATTTTCTTCCCATGTTCTAGAATTGTGACCTAAGAGTACAGAAATCCTGAGTCCTTTAGAGAGAAATTATCCTCAAAAAAATGTCTACTTTCAGTGCCCAGGCTATAGAGCCATGGATCCATAGCATTATAAAGCCGTAGCTAGCATTTTGCAGATCATACAGGAAGAAAAAACTTCCCTTGGATATCATTTGATTCAAACTGAGTCTTTAAAGACTACATTAAAGAATTAAGACTTAATCTTCTGAAACAAGAAGTGCAAACAGAACGAGTCAAAGCACTCTAGGTTTCATAAGATCGTCCCTAAGACCAAGGGAAATTTGACCAGAGCTTGAGAATTAACACTACATTGATTAAGAATTATCAGTTCTAGTTCAAGGTGGCCACAGAGGAGGATCCTAAACTCACCTCCTCCCACGGATACAGTGAATCTACAGCTATACATGGAAAAGTTTCCTCTGAAACAAACCCCAAAACAAGTTGAGCAACTCCTACACATAGGAAAAATGAGAAAAAGCCCTCATCCAAGCAGGTAGGAGAGGATAAAACAGAATCTCACCACAAACCTTCCCTCTGGCATGGTGACCCACATGAGATGATGCCTGCAAAGATTATTTGATTAAAAGCTGTCGAAGTATCCCATGGTAGCTTGGTGTAGGTATATCATGTCCCTTCGGAAGTGAAAGCAAACTGCAGCTGAGAGACTGTTGAAAAAGGCACTGAACAGAACATAGCCACTTCTTTAATGGATAATATTTACCAGTTCATAATTAGATGGCGTCATTAATTTCAATAATATGCCATAACAGTGGAAACATGGCTTTAAATCTGAGGTAATTTACTGTAAGGCACTGTTCAGTCCTACCAAGTTTAAGAATAGGCCAAATCGAACTGTTAAACAGAGAAGCAGTGAGGATAACCATTTCTTATTTAAATGGGTCTTGTATAATAGGTCTTTCAAAGCCCTATTTTAATTTACACTGACCATATCAATTGCACAGTCTGTACTGGGCTCACGTGTTTTTATTTGCATTAGCTGGCTAAGTCTTGTAGGCATAGCACTGGAAGCCAGCCACCTATATGAATTAAAAATCCCAAACATAACAAACTTTCTAAGACAACCTTCTCGTCACATATTTTTTTTTTTCAGATTCTCCACAGTAAATTGTATTCTTTTAGGCACACAGCGGGCATGCAAGCAATATATTGAATTTGTAACACCCAGTTCACTTAATCCTTCTGTAACAGTAAACCAGTCAGGGAGCCACTGTAACATAAAGATCATAGAGGTTGGTATCTGAACAGGGTTTGGTTTTTGACTTGGCCCCTTTATTAGCATTGTAAAAAGGGAAAGTCTGTTCCCTCCCTAAACTCCTCATCTATAAAATGGAGGTGTAATAATACCCATTCTAAAGTTGTTGTATTCAGTGAGATTTAGTTCAAAGTGCCTAATCAGTGTGTACCCTCTATGCACCTTCCTCTCCACTTTCCTATTTCCAAAAGAATATTCCCATCTTAGACATCGCCGTGACCAGTAAATCATATGTTGATTGTCTACATGCTGTCCAGAAGGGTCTTCTCCTCTTCAGGCTGACTCTGCCATTGCCTTTTATAACTTAGTTGGCTTTATTTTTACTGTATATAGTTACCTCGACCAGTTATTTCTAGCATTTCCTCTGATTTTCAAGTGGATATTTTGAAGGAGAAATCTGAACTTGCTAACACCTTAGGAAATTAATTTTCTGTGACAGTGCCTGCGGCAGATGGCATCCCAGGATACTTCTGCTCCACTCTGAAGGGTGAAGTTTGTTTGCATTTTTCTCTTTCTATGATGATGCTATTTCTTGTTAATGAAGAACATGAAAATAGGACTCAGTAGCCTACTCCACTTCTGCCTGGAACACTGTCCTTTCAGCTTTGCTCACCCGTATCCATCCTTTAAATCTTTACACAGCCTACTTCCCTTCCTCTCTCAAGCAGCTACACTCTCTCCTTCCACTGAAAACACATCTCCCACAAGCCTTATATAATGCTAAAAATGAAGGAAACTTACACCTCACCAAGTCTAATTTTAAAATTATTTTTCAGATTAAATTGACTTATTTTTCCCTAGCTATAAGGAAAAACAAGATTAGAGGTTTACAGGCCAGCATTAAAGCAAGCATGTATATCTAAATAGCAATACTTTAAGTAAAAGTAATACATGCCTCATATAATAATTTAAGCACATGGCAATATTTAGATTAAAAGTTGATAGTGTTTTCTCTCAGTCTTCAACTCTGCCCTCTTCCATATATCCACTGTTTAAAAAAATGTAATGCTTATCATTCTATATATTTTTTTATTTGTTTATGCAAGATTATACAAATTATATACATATATAATTTTATTATAAAACCGGGACCACAATATATCATTCTGAACTTTTGTCACTCTATTTCATGAGTACACCTTCAAGTCAACAATCGAAAGTATGACTCAGTTTTTAAAATGAGTGCATCATATTCCATTTTAAGAATGTACCATAGTTTAGTAATATTCTCATATAGAGATGTTACTAATATGTTTTATTGCTAACAAAATAATGCTTTCATAAACATTCATATGTAATATCTACATCTCTCTTTTATTTTTATTTAACAAATAAATTCCCAGAGATAAGATTGCTTGGTCAAAGGATGTCTGCATTATAAATTTTAATCCATAGTGCCAGAAGGCTATTTAAAATTTATACTTTATTATTTTTTTTTTTTTGGTATAAATTTATACCTTTCAACAATGCATGAGTAGATTTATTTTCTTCCAGGCTTCGTGAGATGTTAAAATTTTTTTAGTTGGAGGGAAAAATATCACCTTCAAAAAATTCATATCTGTATTTTATCAACTATTCTGTTTGATTATATTTTCATATATTTATTGGCTGTTTGCATTTTTATTTTCCATAATTGCTTCTTTAAAAAGTTGCCCATTTTTATTAGTTTGTTTATATTTTCTAATCACTTTGAAGGAGGAATTCTTTGTAAATTAATGATAATTATTCTTCGTGCTGCTAAGTTTTATGGAATTAAGTCATATTTTAAAATGCTACTAGGTTCCCTGCTTTTGCTAAGAAAACTTTGACAAGGAGTGGCTATTTTAAATAGAAAATTTTACAAGCAAACTCTTATATTTTTCTCATTTAGAAGAACCCATTCAGACTTTTTAAAAAAATTCTTAGGCTATATTTTCATTGTGCACAAAGAGTTTTCTCATCGTATATTCTCATTTCCTTTGGAAATGTGTCCTCAAAAATCCCATTTTCAAATTGATTGCACTAGTTATTAATTTATCACCTCTTAGCCTGAAATCTACACTTATTCACTAGGCTTTGTGATAATGGCTCTGTAGACATTTCTTCTTCCCAAATGGCACAATGTTTGTAGTTGACCGTAAAGTGTGCTGGAGTGATTCTGAGAGGCCAGAGAAGGAAGAAGAGATTTATTTTTCTTCTTCCAATGAGCTGTGGCAGCCAATATAGTGTGTGTGTGTGTGTGTGTGTGTGTGTGTGTGTGTGTGTACAGGTAGTAGTGGGGGGGGGGGTGTGCTCACTTCTGCAGCCTTTCATGGTTTAACTACAGCCTTCACCCTACAGCATATTTTTCCTCTGTTCAGCAGCAGGCTACTCCTGTGGTTCAGCTATAGTGGTTGCCTCTCAGCAAGCTGATTTTCTACGAATGGGTGTTGTGTTCCTGTAGCAGCCATACCTTTCCTCAAAGGTCTAAATCTCAGCCTGTGGAAAGGCCTCCTATAAGTTTCTAAATTGCTTCCTTGCTCTTCTCCCTCAGTCCTAGGAATGGTAGATGCTTCCTGCAATTGCTACTTCAATCTATACTGTACTTTAGAAACCTCTGTTACTCTTTTTTTGTAGTTAACCACTCTTTACTGGTTAATAATTCTTTATATTAAATTGCTCCTGTTCAATTACTGGTGTGGTTTCTGTCTCTTGACTTGGTCCTGTGATAGATAAGCATAGTTGTGTGATTTCTAAGAGAAGTACAGCAGATAGTCCTGTCTGCTTTGCAGCAGTAAGGATTGGTATATAGATTTAGTTTAGAAGACAAAGTTATAAATATTGACCACAATGACAAATGGAAGCAAAATAATGGGTAGATAAAGCTCCTAACTCAGAGACTGTAGTAACTTTTCAATCTGTAGTACTTGAATTTTGCCTTATGATGTTTATCATAACTGTGGATTAACTGTACTGTCATATAATTTTAATTTAACTCTTTTCAACTAAACTTTTTAATAATTTTTATTTTCAGTACAGTTTTAGATTTACAAAAAAATTGAGCAAATAGTATAGATCAACCCATTTTTAAACTTAAGTTAACTTGTTTAAAAATTAACTTTATAAATGGTAGATAATAATATATTTGTCATAAATAGAATGAAATAATAAAATAAGTAATTATTAAAATAGAGTGTGCATATATCAACTAAAATCATATCTTTTAACATGATACATGTATTATACTTTGAGGAAGACTAGACCAGAATATCTCTGAGGCAAATTTCTTCTATCTCTCAAATTCTGGACTGTGATAGTACTATATTTGTCTGTTTGTTCAAGGAGAGTATAAAGATCAGTTGTTCCAAATACTAACTTCTGTAAACAACAGAAATTCCTATCTATCTATCTACCTACCTACCTACCTACCTACCTACCTATCTATAACTATATATATCTACATTTGTATTTGTGAACATATCTACAAATCTCTCTAAATCTATGGCTAATGTGTACACTTGTAATGTCTTGTCTATATACCGTCATTTCTTTCTTCTTGGTAATTTGTTCACTTAATTGATGTATTGGCCTAAATCAGGCCCATCATTATCCCTCAGCTGGTCTTGACATTCCTATTTAAATCATAACCTTGAAAGTACAAAAACAAATTGCTTTCTCCATACTCCGTAAGCTATCACAATCAAACAGTGCTATTCATGATTCATCAGAGCTCAGGAAATGCTTTCAGTGAAGATGATGAGGAAGAAATTTCGAGGATTTTCTATTGTTTGTTGAGTTCTAAGCAAGCATGTGGGGATGCTGTTGCCACAGTAACAGATCTGTCTACATTAGTTCATTGCTTTGTCTTTAATAATAGGAAGCTAGAGTGTGTGTCTGTGCATGTGTGTGTGTGTATGCATGTGTGTACTTCTCAACATTCGATTTGTGGCATTTATTGTAATGATGTATGCATATGTAAATCCATTTAAGGAATAAACTATATTTTTTAGAATCTTTCTAAGGAATAGTTAGATTGTTCCCCATTTTTGCTATTACCAATAGTTTTGCAATGAATATACATGTGCATATCTCCTGGAATGTGTAAGAGAATCTCTAGAGAGCTTAAGTGGGATTTCTGGGTTGAGGTTATATTATTTTTCAACTTTATTGGATGTAACAAAATTAAATTGATTGTATGAATGTTCAAGCAATATGTGTCTGTTTTCCCACATCATTTCCAAAATTTAATTTCAAAAATGTTATTAATTTTATCTAATTAAATAAATATGTGAAACAGTATCACAGTTTAAATCTTTATTTTCACAATTGATAGTGCTATATAGTATTTTTTCAATGTTTTTTGGTCAGTTTTTGTTTTTTCTTTGTATTCTGCTGTTATAATATCCTTTATACATTTTTATGATCTCATGTCAGCTTATGCTATGTCTTTTCTGTTTATGTCAGTTCTATTTTTCCTACACAGAAGTCCATCCATCAGCATAGGCTGGGTTATCTTGTATTAACCTCCAGATCTCAAAGGCTTACTGCAAAAAGGTTTATTTTTTTTCACAGAGAGTCTGTTGTGGGTTCACAGGACTCCTCAGAAAAACTTCCCTGCACGCAACTACTCATCATCAGTCTTGGCTGCTCTGACTTTTCAGTGCCCATCCTCTTCCATGATTCTCGTGGTAGGGAAAGGGAGAGCAAAAGTTCTCATATTGGCGCTTAAGTTCTTAAGTCCAGAAATGACACATTCAAAACGCGTTGGCCAGAACTGGTCACATGGCTTCAGCTTGACTGTGAGTGCTGTGGAAGAGTGATCCTCCCACATACCTAAAAGGAGAAAAAGGCCCATATATGAATGATCTCTAGACATTATTATTATAGGAAGATTTAAAACTCAATGTGTACATTTATTTTTCCCAATTAACTTTAAAATTATTTTAAGTTCTCTCCCCAAATTTCATTGGAATTTTGATTAATATTCCCATACAATTTCAGAGTAATTGGGGATAGGGAGTGAGGAAGAGAACTGACATCTTCCAGTATTAAACATTTCTATTCATGAGCATCACTTGTATCTCCAAATATTCGAAACTTCATTTATATCTATCTCTCAGGGAAGATCTCTAGCTTTAGCTGCATTTGATCTACATTTCTAATTTTTAGTTAAATCCTAAGCATTTTATATTTTTTTGTTATTATAAACAAGCCTTTTTTCTAATTTATAAAAAACCAACTTGGGTATATTTGTTTTGTACCTGACAACCTTAAGACCACTCCTATTTAAATAGGTTTTAGTAGATTCTTTTAGATTTTCCATGTAGATAATAATATTGAAAACAATAACACTTTTACTCACTTCTGTCTCATATCTATGTATTTTTCACATAAATATTGCTTTTCTGTTTAAAAAACAATAATTTCAAGTGACAGTAATAATCACATGGGACATTACCTTGCCATTACAAAGAGAATAACTTCAGAGTTTTACAGTTAAGAATGACATTTATTATCAGTTTGCACAGATCTCATTATTTACGTGATTAAGGTACTAAGATGATTAAGAATAGATATTGAATTTTATCAAATATTTTTTCAGTACCAATATGACATGATTTATATTTTTACCTACTGATATAATAAATTATATTAATAGATTCTCCTGTTAAGCTGCTTTTGCATTATTTAATAAAGGCAACTTTGTCATATTACATTACACTTTTAATTATGTTTATCCATTTAATTTACTATTTAGAATTTTTCTATCTGTGTTTTTAGATAATAATTGTTTTAAACTTTGATTCTCTTTGTGCTGTAAAGATTATGCTAGCTTTGTTTTGCATAATAGACTGCACAGTTACATCTTTATTTGTATTTTCTTCTAATTAAAGATTTGCAAGGAATCACTTATAATAATCTTTGGAACTGGAATGTTTTTTGAATATTTCTCATCTCCTACATTCATTGTTTTCTCATCTTTCTTGGGACTATTTTGGTAGTTTTTGTTTTCTTAGAAAATTTTCCATTTTATTGCAGTTGTCAAGTTCTTAAGTTCAGAAATATAAACTATATTCAACTACTTAAAATAAACCTCTGCATAATGGTTAGTTACATTCTTTCTATACTCCTATTTTGGGGGATTTATATTCTCTTTATATCATATCTTTATTAGTTTTTTCTTCCTCCATTTCTTAGTTTTATTTGATGTTAGTTCTTATAAATTACTATGCTGAATGCTTAATTTATTTTTATCTCATTTAATGGTAACATCAATTATAGTGTAAAATTTCATCACAGTAAATTAGTCTGTATCTCATTAGTTTTGACATAAACTATTACCTTTGTTATTGCTACATGTGTCTTGTAAAAAATCAGCTTTAATTTCTTCATTTGCCCAATTGTTATTTTAAAAAGTCTTTTTTCTTTTTAAATAGTTATTTTCTTGGTTGGCAATTTTATTTTTATTTCATTTATCGCATTATTAATAAGATAATTTGATTATTTTTGCTTTGAAATATTTTGATGTTTATCTTGTTCTAGTATGTGCTCATTTTAATAAGTGTTCTGGGAAAACCTGAGGGAATGTGTTGTCCTTATTTATAAGGCAGAGAGATCATTCTAGTTGGTGTCCCTATTCCCAAAGTTGATCTCATGCCATGTTCCACACTGCTGTTGGGGAGGAGTAAGGGACAGATTGGGCTACATCAGGCACAAGGTTAAGGATCAAATGTCTATAGTTAACTGAGACATCAGAATTACCTTGATATATGCCTTTTTGTTTCTTTGTACATGCCTCAGCATTCTAAATTTTCATTATATCCTAACTTCTCTTGATCTTAGAAAGTTTTACATATTTAATATAATAAGTTCTCTTAGAGTAGAAGACCCATTCCTTACTCTTCTCAGATTTGCTAGGTTGGTATTATCTATTGAAATGTGCATTGAGACAGTGGGGAGAACTCTTTTACTTCTGAACAATTTATCTGATGTCAATGAAGTCAGTACTCTTTCATCAAATTAGGGCTTGTCTTAGATCTTTTTGGCCAAAGCTATCTGAGTTTCCTGAAGACAAACCGTGGAGAATTAGGAGACTGGTACATAATTAACCATCAACAAATATTTTTTTACTAAATAAACATTTTTGAGTTCATATTTTTCATAAATAATATTTAAAGTGCAAGTGAAAAGCTCTACATTGTAAGGTTCATTGGTGGTAGGACTAGAATTTGATCCTAGGTCTTCTGACACAAGGTCCGATTTTCCCAGTGAACTGCATCTTTAAATTTTGTAAATTTCTTTTGTGGCCCTGAGAAGAATAATCATCATTAAGGTAAAATTCTGCAAAGTCAACTGTTGTTTTGGTTTTGTCAGTTTTGTCAGCAGAATCTTGTCCTTTGGGGTCTGTCTGACATATATTAATTTAATTTTTGGTAAAATTATTATATTTATATAATTTACTACAAAAATAGACAGAGGCATGTATCTCTATGAAATCTAATCAGTAATTAACACAACATTTTAAAATACAACAAAGGATTATTAAAAATTACTAAATGGGATGAGAAATGTCTGTAGTTTACTAAAGCATTAATGTATACGGAGTAATGTAAGAAAAAAACCCTGAAGAATAACATAAAGTTTGGCTCTGGGATAAACTTTTATTCCATTTTTACAGAGGAATTGATTAAACCGCAAGTAGAAAACAGTAAAGAGCAACATCTCTTTTTTGGTTCTATTTGGATAGCTTTTTAAAAATTATTATCATTCTACATTTTCTATTGATTCTAATACTGTGTATATTCTATACCAGCTTTTTTTAACAACTTTTTTATTCCCCAAAGATTCTTAATACAAAGTCTAAAGAATTTTCAGTATTTTTTCTCAATCTGTAATTGCTGGAAGTTCAGACTTATTTTGAAAATCATCACTTGATTGTATTCCTGGATTTAGCCATCTCTATTTTTATTAAGAAGTTAGGGAAGTCTTTTATTCTTTCCCCTGCATAGCACAAAAAAACTAAAAGCTTTGTGAGCAAGGAGATATCTACTGTTCACTGCTGTGTATATCTGCAGGTCCAAGCACAATGCCTGGCATACAGTCAACACTCAACATCTGTCCAAGGTCTCTCTATCTTGTGCTCTCTCTGCTTCTCCGTCTGCATTTTCTCACTCTGATTTGGGCCAAAGCAGTAGGTGAGGGTAAAAGTAAACTTTTTTTTTTTTTAAGATTTTTCCAGCTTTTTGTGATTCAGTCTAGAGAGGTTGTATATCTTGTCCATTTCTTCTAGGTTATTGAATTTGGTGGCATATAGCCTTTCATTGTATTCTTCTATGACCCTTTTGTATTTCTGTGGTATCTGTCATAACTTCTTTTTTTTTTTTAATTTTGTTTGTGTCTTTCCTCTTTTTTCCTTAGTGAGTCCAGCCAGGGGTTTGTCAATTTTATCAGTCTGTTCACAGAACCAGCTCTTTGTTGCATTAATTTTTTCTATTGTCTTTTTGTTCTCAATTTCATTTAATTCCTTTCTAATTTTTATTATTTCCTTCCTTCTTTTGACTTTGGGCTTTATTTCTTCTTTTTTTAGTTCTTTAAGATTTAATGTTAGGTTGTTTATTTGGATTTTTTGTTTGTTTTGAGACAGGCCTGTAATAATATAAACTTTCCTCCTATTACTCAACCATAACAAAGGATGAAATTCTGCCATTTGCGACAACATGGATAGATCTTGAGATCATTGTGCTATGTGAAATAAGTCAGACAAAAAAGTTGAGAACCATATGATTTCACTCACATGTGGGATATAAAACTGAAAACAACAAATAAACAAGACAAACAAAAACTCATAGACACCGACAACAATTTAGTGGTTACTAGAGGGAAAGTGGGGAAGAGAGGGTATATAAGGGTAAAGAGGATCAAATATATGGTGACAGAAGATTTGACTTGGGTTGGTGAACACATTACACTCTACAGATGTTGTATTACTAAATTGTATACTTGTAACCTGTATAATTTTATTAACTAATGTCATCCCAATAAATTAAGAAAAAATAGAAGCTGAAAAAAGAAAATAAAGTTTTCAGGTTAGATATATCTTGAAAACAGCTTCCTTGGAGAACTAGTTGACTCTCTTCTATTTCTCTGTTTTATCCTGCACATATAACTTTATATGCTCATTTAATGCAACATTGAAACACTTATTCTTGCTTGTACTTGGCATTTATAATTTTTTATCTTTAAGAATATACAGTATTACATCAAAATCAACATGGTTTTGAGTCTTGAAAGAAACCAAGATGATATTTTCCTGATAAGTAAAATGTTTGGTATACATATTTGGATATCACAAATGTAGTATATGACTTAATTAGTTCTCCAGCCCATGTCCTCTGACACCAAATCTAGAGTTTACTCATTATATCACCTAATATTGTCTCAGGATAAGAGGCTTCAAAACACCTGCCTTCCAAACACTATTGTATTAGTTTGTCCCTTTAGTTTATGGGAGTTGTACCACTTTATCTGTACAAAGTGAGGATACAGAAACATTTCTGTTCTAGTGCTTAGCTGTTCTGTTAATGGCCCATGATGTCCTTTCATGAGACTCTGCTTTGCTTTTTTGCCTATTTCCTTTAGTTTCTAGGTAGGTCAGGTTGGTTAACCTCCATCCAAAATATACCATTTTTCTTCAGTGGTCATAAGTTGGGAAATTCTCCCTAACCCAATCAATTGTGACAAAGACATCAATACTGTTTTAGCTTAAAGCACATGATTTGGCTTGAGAATTCATTTATTAGCCTGATATTTTTGAGGCTTCTTGTCTGATGCATTCCACCTCTGACCTTCTAGGTCATACAACTCCCTTCATTGTGATTGTATAACTCCAAGGGTGTTCTTTCCTAACACTGTACAACTTTGTTGTGTACAATTAAAATATGTTAATCCCTTTCTAAATGGATTGGCAACTTGAAGTCACATCCAGTTACTCCATCCAGAGTTGGTGGCTTGGTCTTCCTTACATATTAAAAAGTAATGAGTTCTAGTTAAAAATTGGAAGCCTGTCTGATGCCCTACAAGGCTGGACTTCTCCTCAATAATATTGTAAATTTTGTAATTAGTCATAATATTTTCATTTTATTTTGCCTAGGGAAATCCAATGTAAATGTGTATCTCCATTTGTAAAAATGCGCTAAATGTTCTAATGTAAATTTTTATATCAATCATATCTTTGACTTCTTATTTTTTTGCCTCATTACCTTTTTATACTCATCATCTCACATTTAAAGGCTTTATATTGTTGTTTATGTTTCTGTAAACTGCCTCAAATTTCTCCCCCTTTTTGAATGAAGTAGATAAGCATCTATAAACTAAACAAAAATTTTAATATTCAATAGTTGGTTTAAATAGTTTTAAATACTTTTATTT
The DNA here is from genome assembly GCA_028627145.1 of Eidolon dupreanum. Classification (NCBI taxonomy): domain Eukaryota; kingdom Metazoa; phylum Chordata; class Mammalia; order Chiroptera; family Pteropodidae; genus Eidolon; species Eidolon dupreanum. Next base: position 86,792,204 of record CM053506.1, read on the forward strand.
GAATAAAATTGAACTTAAAAACAGATCATAAAGCACTTTTGATGTTATTTAAACTCTTAGAAAGCATTACAATCATACTATTTTAAAATTTATGTCCTGTTAAGTTAAATATATATTTTTTCTACCATTTAAATTGCTCTTAATTTTTTCCAAGTCACAGCATTTTAAAATTATTTTAACTTTTTTGTCACTGGATTATCATTGCATTTTCTTATTACATGGGGAGATTCATTCTGGAAATATGTAGATGAGATTTTATGTTTCTCATTCAGGGTTTTAATTTCTACATTTAGGAATTTGCATATCTATATTATCTGTTCCTTGAGATTGAAACCTCTCCAAGGTCAGGGCCTACAATGACTCTATTTTTTATTATTACTCAGTAATAAAGTACCCTCATATTTTGTAGCTCTGTCATCTAGAGCAAATGGCATCTCCTGTCTCGGCATCAGTTTCCTGGATAAATGGATATCTGATTTATGTTGGATATACAATCATAATCACCATTAATATTAAATGAAAATTACAAACAGGTCCTCTACTGTTGGAAGTTTAAAGTTCCAAAAAAAAAAAAAAAAAAGAACTAGTCCCCTTGTTTAGCTTCACTGAGTATCAATAGTCTGAGAAAAATAAGCTATCTGGATGTGGATGGATTAGTAGAATAATAGGTGCTGCCATGGCAGTTAATGACAATGTGGTTGGCCCCTTCAACATATTGTATAATGGTTGTCACTGACTTCCCATTTCTCCAGACCCTTTTGGAAACACTCAATAAAGCTAGATGTGTGGTGCAATTTATCAATGATTTTGTAATCTAAAATCAATATCCAGAGTTATTAGATTGACTAAACTTTCTTCCACTGCTCTAGGCTGTAACACCTGCTCTTCCAGTTAGATTACATTTAATCTAATGGGGATGCGATATTGAACCAGTTTCATGTTTCTTCACTGTTTTTTCCTCAGTCCTTCTATTAAAATCACAGACGAGAACTCCAGCAAAAGACAAATAACTCGTAGTCTATCCTCTGCTTTCTAAGAGCCTTGTATCTGTATCTCTCATAACATGTGATACTTTCTCTTTGAAAAGGAGGCAGTGGTTTGGGCCAGGGCTGTAGAGGGAAAAGTGGCATGAGCTGCTTTGTCAGTATTCTTTTGGAGCTTTCACATCAACTTCTTCGTCTTCTGGTTATTCGGAGGCCAGGGCAGAAGAAAGGTTCTAGATGCTAGGGTAAAAGTCTTTTTTGTTTAGTTCTTTATATTTTTCTTGTGATTTGTACATGCACTGTCTTATAGCAGCCATCCAGATATTAGCTCTTCTTTGGATGTGTTAATGGGTTCTCCAGAGGCCTCCTATGGGGACATCTCTCATGCACAGGTCCCTGGTACTGATGCACCATCTGCCTGACCTCTTGACACCCCCTATCAGTTTTTGCCTGTAGCAGAATCCCCCACAGCTTTTTACCACCTGCTTGTCCTATTCCAGCAGAGCTTCCTCTTTGGCAAAATCTCCTCAACACAACTCAACCATGGTTAGTTGGCCTTATGGACACTCATACATCCTTATCCAACCAAATCATGGAAGAGCAGTTTTCTCAGAATCTAATAGACCTCTCTTAAGAGTGTAAACAAGGGATGATCCAGCCAGCCTCCCACCTTTAGACCTCTTCAGTAACTATTATGTGCATTTATTTGTGCCCTTAAACCCCTGGGGATACAAATCTGACTCTTAAAATATCTCTCTTCCTAGCTTCACTCTGGCCCCATGGCAGCATGGAGCAGGCCTATGAATTTTTATTACTAAAAGAGCATTAAATCATATTAACCTCCCTTCTTTTCTGGTATTAACCCAATCTTTAAGCTCTCTTTCTCTTGGTGTAATAGGGGGATGGCATCACCCTTCCATGTCTCATCCTGAAGGGGTGGGAAGAAAAAGAAAAAAATCTTCATGGGTGTGAAAATTCCTCTACCAATTCTATTCAATAACCATTTGAATTTTTTTTTTCTTGTATAGGCCATAAGCATAAGTAATAGAAGGTCTTACAGTCACTGCATTGACTCTTTTATCTTTCAGTGCAGCATGGATTCATCTTACATACACTAAATCTCTGTTGAAAAATTTGTACAGTTGTCACACATCGAGCCATTTCGGACTCTGTAATTATTTTAAATTCCAACATCTCATACCAAAATGATCTTTGTAGCTCCCCTGACTCTCTTTATTATATTCTCATTTTCATGTGTTTTTACATTTTTCTCTGTACGTGGACACTTTTTCTTTTCTTACAATCATGTAAATATGTGTCTGGATTTAATTTTCTTTGCAGAATCCAAGGATATAAACATATGAATATATATGATGAAAATCTGTTGTTTTGCCACCAACAAAGAGGTTATGATTCTTAAAAATATAAATAGTAACTTGTGTAATTATGTTATTATGGCTAAATTTTTCTATATTTATAAGTTAGATATATTGCCTTCTGAGGTTGAATGATATCTGTTACCACTTGACTCTCCTGAATCAGTCAATACATCATTAATTTCCTAATCCAATAATGATCGTATCATTCGTGATGGTGCTTTGATAGTTATGCAGAGAGAAAAAAGAATCTAAGAGAATGCTTTATCATTTTCAACATTAGGGCTTCAGCCAAAATCCTGAGATAATAGCAAATGTTCCATTCAATATTCTGTTACTCTACCAAGAAATATAATGGTATATTTTCTTTTCTGTAAAGTATAAAAGAAAATCTCAAGTGACTTACCTAAGACCCTTGACACATTATCATTCACATGACAGTCATTTGGTAACCACAAAGCTGAGTGAGATGCAGATGCTGGATGGTGGGACTAAGTGGTCCTTTTTCCACACCAGGTGGACAGTGGACACATTCAAGAATTCTCAACAAAACTGTGCATGTCAAAATGACTTATAAATATTTAAAAATCTCCCAGTGTTAAATATGAAGATACCTAGGATCTGCTTTATGGAGGTAATGAGATTACTTCAAGGATTAAATTTAATTATATATATTTTTTCTGACCCTGAAATCATAACTGTCTCCCCTCCTTGACTAAAATCTTTCTGACAACTGGTACTCACTTTCTCCATCCTCTTCCACCGACCCACTGGGGTTGAATATATGACCTTTAAAACGTTGTCAACTTGGATTTTGCTGTGAAATCTAATGTGATCCTGAATCTTTTGTACTTTCTGTGGAAAGTAGCCAGTGGTTTAATCCCTTTGTCAGGTTTTTCTTTCCTTAATAGAAAAAGTCCTCAAAAAGAGATGTCTGTATTTGCTGTTTCCTTTTCTTCTATTCTCAGTCTCTTTTGCACCCCCATTAATAGGTGTTTTGCTCCCTCTTCCACTGAAAAAGTATTGCCATAGTCCTTGAGGATTGCCATGATATCAAATCCAGTAGGTGATTATTATTCCTCATCCTATTAGGTCTCTCAGTGTTAGGAAAAGTGGATTTCTTCTTGAAACACTTTTTCACTTTGCTTCCAGGAACTACCCTTTCTTAGCTTTTCTTCTACTTTACTCAATATCCTTTCTCCATCTTCTCTGTTCATTCTTCCTCATCTTCCTGAAGCCCAGTCTTCAGACCTCTTATTCTCTGGTTTTACTCCCACTCCCTAGGTTATCTCTCTCAGTTTCAGGGTTTTACTAGCTGTGTGAACTCTGACAACTCCTAAATTTATATCTACAAGCCATACTTTTCTCCTGAAGTCATTCTCATATATCCAACTGCCTACTCAACACATCCCCCTTACATGTAAAGTAGTCATCTTGGACTTAATATGCCTAACTGACAACTCTTGATTTCTAAACTACCTATAGGCTCCTCCCACGGAATTATCTTAATGGCTGGCAGCTTTATCCTACCAGTTTCCTGGGCCATGAATCTTAGAGTCATCTTGAGTTCTCATTCTCTCTTATATTCCACATTTAATATGTTAGAAAATTATTTAAGTGGTACCTTCAAAATACATACTAAATCTAATTACTGATCAATACTTACTTTACTACCTATTTTATCTAAAATGATATTGCTATTCACTTCGGTTATTTTAACAACCTCCTAATTTTCCTGTACTACCCCCTACCACTTGGTAAGAGTAGGCATTCAAGTAATATGAACTAACTGAATTCATGTTAAATTTGAATTCAAATTTTTGCTAAAGGAATGAATGAATGAATGGTGGCCTATTTTTTTTTTTACCAGGTCTCCCTCACCAATCAACACACACACACACACACACACACACACTTCTTTTCTCTCTTAATAGGCTTTAAAACTGCCTTTTAATTCCTGTTAAGATTACTCCAGTGAGGCAGTCAAATGTCTCTTCAGGTAGAGGAAGCTCTACCTTAGAACAAGATATGGGACTAAGCTGGCTAGGATATTCCAAAGGAATAGAAGTGGGCACATTTTTTTCTTTTGAAGACTAATATTCTTTTATAGTAGATGATGGTGTAAGAAATTGACAATGAGTGAAATCTGGCCCAAATCAGCATTTCTGCTGACTTGGTTTGTTTCCCACTTATTCTGACCCACTCTATTACTTATTGCCACAGGTCTGAGGCTTGAATATTATCTCAGTCCTGCTTTTTTCATTGCCCTAGTTTTAGGCCTCATACTATGGAGACTTGATCTGCCTTTAGCTACAAGTTCATCAAAATTTTTCGGCTTTCAGTAATAACTTTTAGTTCTTTGTGCCAGGTGCCCTAGGACCTTTAGATCCATAGCCAAATCACAAAAATGAATAAAAAAACAACTTTTCCACTTTTACTAATAGGTGAACAAACTTCTCATCATACCTTCTGTGGAGTTGGCCTTTCATCAAAGTCTTTTGTTTGGGGCGATTGGATCTAAGATTTAATCCAAGGATACCTGGCTCACACAGAAAGGTGTGGAATTATTAGTACTTAACTACAGCTCTGTTTTTAGTATTCAGATAATAATAATAATAAATAATAATAGTTACAATTAATACTACTCTGCTAGGCAACATGTTGTATTCTTTACATTTAACCTCACAATAGCCTTATGAAATACTGACTATTTTAATCTCTTTGTAATATATAAAGATATGAGGTTTAGAAAGGTTAAGTGAGTTGCCTAGAGTCACAGAAGAGGCAAATTGCAGAATGGATATTCACACAGGTTATCCTGATGCCAAAGAGTATTATTTTAAAAGCTTCACAATACTGTTTCCTTAGAACAGGGAGTAGTAACTATGGAGCCAGGACATGTCACTTTTTCCTTTTTCTACAAGAGAAAGGGCCCAACACTTTTGAATTCTCTCCTAATCATATTCATTTCTGTCCTGGAGGAATAAGGTAGGAGAGCAGTTTCAAAGCACTTTTGGTGCCCAAGTTGAGACAATAAACCAGGCTCCCAAATGACATTAATTTTCCCTACTTGATACGAGTTTAGGGAAGCTACTAACTAATTTATGCCATTGAACAGACCATGAGATAAGAATATTTTATGTCCTAGCAGATTTAGAAAAAAAATGGAGCCGGAAACCTTTGGAGGAAGAAGCCATATTTGAGTAGCAATCTCCTGAGTTATCCTGTCCTAAGTGATTCACAATCTTGCTATGTATTAAAAGTGGCTTTGACTCAAATGCTAATGTTTAAATGAGATTTTTAATATATCAGTTTCACTGGTTTTGGGAAAAAACAAACAAACTATAATTTCACCTCTGGGCTTTTTTAGCTACATTAATAAATCCCAAACCTATATAAATAACTTTTGATTGTCTGAAAGTGAAAGTACTTTATGAATCAGATTGACAAAAACAAAGAAATCCAAACTCATTTAATCCTATAATTGAATCATTCCTACTTTTGGCAATCTCTCATATATTTCCCAATAAGTTAATATGATTACACTTGAGACCCCGATAGCATCAATTTTCACTTTAAATTAAAGAGAAGGTGCTTTGATAGATCTTTTCTCTGACCAGCAAGAGGTCTCCAGAGTCTCTAGGAACTCATTAATATATTGAGCTTTGAAGTTTTTGATTTGGCAGAATATCTACATTGAGTCAATGTTAAGTGGCCTAATGCTCAATTTTCTTCTCAGCTAGTTAGTTCCGTGGATTAGAAAGTGCTGCTAGCAAAGTCACTTATTCTCTGTAGAGTACAGAAAGTTGCTGTTCCAAACTCTTGTTTGGACCCTTAACCCCAGCTTGTAAATGTTTGCAATGTTTCACAAGGCAGGAGCCAGGGACAGCTGAACCATGGCATTCATTGTGCCTTCAGTACTTTGCTAAGCTTGGTCTTAACACCAAAGGAAAACAAACAGTGTCACTTCTCTTCTCCCCCTAGGACTCTCATCTTAGTCAAATCAACTCTACATTTTAAAGTAGAAAGCAGGAGGCTCTTTGTGTTCTACTCAAAGCCATTAACATTGGGGATGGCATAGGTAGGGCATATTACTTTATATCAAGGACCATTTTACCAGTGACTCCATTGTATATGGGAGACCCCTGTAACATCTGGGCAAGCATAGGTGGAGGGAAGAGCTGGTTGATTGGAACTCTTGGCTTCCAACATGATGTGACTGAATTCCGGGTCCATGTATTAAACTGTCTATTCAACATCTCCACTCAGTTAATTAAGAGAAGTCTCATACTTTACATGTCTAAACTGGAACCCCAGTCTTCCCCTCATAGAGGGTTAAATGGTGCCCCTTCCCAAAGATATTTCTCCTTGGAATCTGTGAATGTGACTTTATTTGAAAAGAGTCTTTGCAGATGGAAGTTAAGAACCTTAAGATGAAATCAGTCTGTATTATTTGAATGGGTCCTAAATCAAATGACAGAAGACACAGAGGAGGAGAAGGCCATGTGAAGACAGAGGCAGAGACTTTAGTTATGCAGCCGTAAGCCGAGGCATGCTGGAGCCACCAGAAGTGGCAAGAGGCAAGGGAAGATGCTTCCCCAGAGCCTTTGGAGAGAGTATGGTCCTGCTGACACTTTCGATTTTGGAATTCTGTCCTCTAGAGCTATGAGAGACTAAGTTTCCATTGTTTTAAGCCACTAAGTTTGCAGTAATTTGTTCTGGCAGCCCTCTGAAACTGATACACCCTTCAAACCTGCTTCATTCCCAGCCCTTAGATGATGGCAACTCTGTTCTTCCAGCTCAGGCCGATAACCTTGGGGGCCTTCTTTGAGTCCTTTCCTTCTCCCATACTTCCCATCTCATCCATCAGCAAATCCTATTCGTCTACCTTCAAAATATTTCAAGAAGTCAATTATTTCCATTGCTACAGTCATCATCATCAAAGTTATCATTGTCTCTTGCCTACCATATTACAAAAGTCTCTGACCCATCTCCCTGCTTTGATTGTGCCTTACTATACCTCACTTCCAACGGAATAGCCAGAATGATCCTTTAAAAAACATATCAGATTATGACCTTTCTCCATTTAAAGTGGTTCCCTATTTTACTCAGAAGGTTGGGTAAAAGTTCTTACAATAAACTCTAAAACCCCAGGTCAAGTTCTCCTTACTCGTAACCCTCTGAGAGAACTGCCTAGAACACATTTCTAAATTTGCAATCCCTCTCCTACTCAAGCCCCATCCCACTTAGCTGCTTAATCTCCCTCATGACACTTAACCTTCTAACTATGAGATTCACTTTTTTAAGCATATTGACTTTTTCTCTTCATTAGAATCTAAGTACCATGAAGGAAGGGATTTATTTTTCTATTTTTATCACTGCTGCATCCCAAGCTCCTAGAATAGTAGTCAGTAAATTCTTTCTATAAAGAGCCAGGGAGTAAACATTTTTTTGCTATGCAAGCCATATGGTATTTATTGCAACTGTTTAACTTTGCCATTATAGTGTGAAAGCAGCCATAGAATGGGCATGGCTATGTTCCAATAAAATTTTATTTGCAGAAACAGTCATGGGGCAGGATTTGGCCTGTGAGCTATATTTTACCAACCTCTGTCCTAGAACAATAAATAGCACCTAATGTTTCCTGAATAAATAAATATATGAAATACACAAAAATGGGAAGTTTGCTAATCCTCTGGGAACCTCATTTTCTTTATCTACCTAATAAGGATATTAATGTAATCCTATTAGAGATATTTTAAAGTTTAAATAAGAAAAGAGATCTGAGAACACCTAGACAAGTATCACATGCATGAAATATATAGTAGGGTATTTCTCTCTCTGCCATGTAAGGAGACTAGGAAAAGGAAGGTTAAGTTACTTCAGAGAGCATTATCTTGGTCCACTCAGGCTGCTATTAACAAATTATGACAGATGTGGCTTAAACAACAAACATTTGTCACAGTTCTAAAGGCTGGAAGACTGAGATCCAGGTGCCAGCATGGTTCAGTTCTTGGTGAGGGACATGTTCTTGGTTTACAGCCCACCGTATCCTCACATGCTGGGGAACAGGGAGAGAGGAAGCTAGCTCTCTCACATCTCTTCTTTTGAGAGCACAAATCCCATCATGAGGACTGCACCCTTGTGACCTAATTACCTTCCAAAGGCCCCACCTCCTAAAACTATCACATTAAGTTATACTTTCAATATGTGAATTTTAGGGGAGCACAAACATGCAGACCATAGCCAGCATCTTATATTTGTACAATGTTTTAACATAAAATATTAATATGTTTTCACATATATTATTTCAGGGCATCTTCACAGAAACCCCGATGTAGCTGGAGTAGAGACCCTCATATTCATAGAGTTTACATGATCTCAAAGTCACCCAGGTTCAGGGAAAGGAATTTGAGAATCCTAGCTTGGGTTTTTGATCTCTGATCATGTGCCCTTCCCACCATCAGGGACTCAATTATTTAAAAAGATTCTCTTTCAGAACAATTCTATTCTTCTCAAATGTAAAGTATTTGTTTTGTTCCAGCACCATAGTCCTCCCATCCCTTACTCTAAACCTAACAGTTATACTGAGCAAAGATTTAGAGGATTTTGTCTACCCTGTTACCTGCAAATGTACCTAGTTGTACTTATTTTAGTAGGTGCCATAGTAGGCTGTATTTTTTAGGTTCTGGTATTTTTTCCCCTCACTGTTAATTCAGAGGAATGAGAAGTGAAGGAGCATAGGAAAAGCACCTTATGAAAAGCAGAGGGACACTGAGATGTGGTAGGAGTGAAGATTTTGATTTACATACAGGGCTCTAGCCATCATAAGTTAGAGAAAGTTGCTGAAATGAAACCCCTTTTCCCACTTCCACTTTGCTGCACAACAAATTTGAATACCAAGCACCTATGCACTGGCATTAGGAATGTACTTCCAATTCACTATGGGGCTTTTGGGAAATCGGCTTGTCAATATGGGGAGAGAGAAATCATGATGCCTGATACCCCATCACCAGGAAGACTTCCCAAATGAATGAATTCTTGTGGCTCTCCCATCTTTTGTTTGCATCCCATTTCTACAAAGAGAAAGTAGAAACCATATCACCTTGCTTCTAGTCTTCTGGACACCTGTCTAGAAAAACCGATCAACAACGCTAGTATATTTCTATTTCTCAAATATTATTTTTCACGTACTATTTTTTAAGAGAATTTCTCTCATCCCCTTTCTTGCTTTCTTCCTTTTTCAGCCAAAGGAAATGCTAATTTCATTATTTTGTAACCACAGTGGAGAGGTTCTTTGTAATTCATGGATCATTGCTCCTATGCCACCCTTGTTAATTTTCTGTGTCACATTAAGTCTTGAGACCCATTAATGTCAGGATTATTGACACTAGCATGCAGTAACTTTTTAAGGTATTCATGCACTCTCAATGGGCCTTTGTGTACTAATTTGGATTTAGTAAATGTAGTTAGGGTGGGAAAGAAAAAGATTAAAGGGGGCACTATGACTAAAGGTGGTGTTAGCCAGGAGCTACATTGATAATAAGATCATTTGAATACATTTTGGTAATGTGTAAGTGCCAGAAGTGTTTGAAGGGTAGGATGAAGGGAAAGGATAATACTGGAAATGGCAGGGGGATGATTTTCTTCTGTATCTCAGCTCTGCCAGTAAGGCAACCGGGGAAGGGAGGGGCTGAATAAATATAAAATTTTGGTTGCTGCACAAAATAGGATCAAAGAAAAGGGAAAAATAATTGGAGGTAATGATGGTAATTTGTTTTATAGTTCAGAAATAATTGACCCACACTGAAGACATAATTATGGTACATTAAGGAGATTAAAAGAAAGATAAAGGCAGAGGCATGGAGTGATGACAAATGTGATTTAAGATCCTAAAATTAGATATTTTTATATCCAAGATATTTTGATATTAGCCTTATAACTCACAAAATGCAGGATGAACAGAAAACCAAGCAGATTCTATTTCAGTTATCAGATGTGTTTTCTTTTTTTTCCTTTCTGTTTCTTCTACTTTTGAGTTTCTTCTAACAGCTGCCAATATTTGAATAGTATTTTCTAGTAATAAAGATGTGGAAAAGTAGAGAGAAACGATTGTCTGTTTAAATGAGAAGAGTGTGCCTGTAGTGAGAATTTTTCACACAGCCTTTGCATCCAGTGCAAGCTTAGGTATTTTGGGCTCAGTCTAAAATTCTAGCAACTCTCAGCTGAAATATCTTTCAGCCGGGTATTTCCCAGAGCGTGATTTAGGAAGCACATAAGATAATTCTAAGTTGTGTGTGGACCATTATTTTATTGCATCAGTTATGGATTTGAATGAGCATTAAAAATGTTATTTATGTCTTAAATCCATGCTATCAAGGTTATTTGCTTAGGATGAAGCCAAATAACCACAGTGAGTCAACTTAAGGAATAATACTGTATAAATAATTAGTCCAATGGTGCCCATCTTTGGTACCAATCATGATAGAGGCTAGGGAATTACTGGCGTTCCTGAAACACTGTTTTTGTCCTTCCATTTCTTTTATCTCACAGAACTGTCCCATCACTGCCCCATGGCAATATTAATGGGAGAGAGCTAGGGTGGCAGTTCTGAAACATCATCAGAGCATGAAAATTTTGGTGCATAATCTGACCACAGTGGTATTAATCCAGTAATCTGAAACCTTCAGAAATCTGGATTTGAATTATGTAACAAGTCAACTACTGGCTGCCAGCAGATCAACTGTTAATCTAGAGATTATGCAAAGCAGGGGTGCATATGTTTTGTGGCAGGGAAGTGGGGGGAGGTGGTTCTAGGTTGACTGAAGACATCGGGTCATGTCTCAATGCAGAGTGAGGTAGTATGCAGTCCAGAACCGTGTAGCCTCTTTTATCAAGGTAAGATCTGTCAAGAAAAACATACGGAGCCCATTAAAAGAAATTTTTTTTCCCCAACTCATTTCTCTTCTCACCTAAGCCTCTTCTGTTACAAACATGAAAACGCATACCTCTTCTTTGATCCAGGGCTCAATCCATCATTTTTGGAGGTACAGTTCACTGCTTGCTTAGGTGTTTAGGAGGCTGGTATTCACCACTCACTGTACTTCCTAACTAAACTTCTAAAAATCTTTTCATTTACCTGAAAATCAGAACTGAAATCCAAACCATTTGCTCACGATGAAGTGAGACAATTTTTCTAAGTACATAATGTAAGCTAAGTAAGTTGTTAAGTCTAGAACAAAAGCAGTCTCCAGGCTGGAAAAAAAATAAGCACATATAAGGAAAATTGGTTACAAACCATTCTTAGATGGCAATATCTTGCCAGGTAGACCTTAGAAAAGCTATTTTTTTTTCCAAATTAGTTATGCAATTCTCACATTCCTTTCTTCCTATGGCAAAGGTTTCTGCTTTGGAAGTTGCTATCCACGGCTATCTCTTATTTGGAGCATCCTCCAGGGCATTGGTGCTCTCACCAATTTATGAATCACATCGAACATGACCCCAAACAGAGACAGATGCAACAGATCAGTGCCATACTCAGAAGTTGAGCTGACAGCCAACACCTGGCATTGGCATTGATGTTTTCAACCCTTAACTCCCTGGGCAGCCTGGAATGTGATACTCTACTTTTAGCTTAGAAGTGACCTCAGACTCCTACTTGACACAGTGCTTGAGACAGCCATCACTAAGCAAGGGAAGATAATCTTCAAAAGGTAACTTATTTGTATCTTTAGAAGGAAACCATGGAAGGAAACCCTGTGTAGAGTCACATGGGCATTTGTAGAAGAAAATTGACCAAATTATTAATTGACCATGTAATAATTCCACTTGCTCCCTTACCTCACAGGGCATTTTTAGTAGCTTAATAAGTATTATTTTTCAAGTATTTGTAACTCAAAAGAAGCGCAAGTGCCTAGATCTATTAGTCTGTTTGAGATCTGTAGGGAAAAATTCAATATTAAACCTTCTGAGCTTGACAGCTCCATTTTAGACACACCCAGTTTATCATGCTTCAGCTTTAAACAACCTGAGTAGGATAAAGACTGAGTTCTGTCTTTGTTTGTCACCTTCTGAGCATCCATTATCAGCTTTAACAAGTTGTGGATTGACATTATTCAAAATACATTATCTGCCAAGATGCATTCCAGCCATTTAAAAAAGTATGTACTTTTAAACAGGCAGTGGGAATGACTAGTCTAATGCTTATGCTGTCAGACTTGAGCACACAATGTGACTCACTGGCTATGTAGGTGTGTTGGGAAGATGCAAGATGCAACTTTTTAGTCTCCAGGAAGTTTGCAAGGAAAAGATAAAGACTCCAACATCTTTTAATCAGTTTTTTCTTTCAAAAGGAATTACTTGCAACCCAGACTATCTATATTTATATATGTATGTATGTATATATGTATGTGAATATGTGTGTATATACACATATATGTGTATATATTTGTATATATATTTCTATCTGTTCTATTTCTGCATCTCCTCTTATATTTAGTAGTGAAAGTTTAGTTCATATATATGTATATATATTTTTTAAGTCGAGTTATTCATGAGATTGCAGCTATTTAAAGTCATGTGTTCTAACTCAATAACAACAAACAAATGATCTAATCAAAAAATGGGCAGAGGACATGAACAGAACTTCTCCCTAGAGGACATACAAATGGCAACAAATATTTGAAAAAAATGTTCAACATCACTAGCTACTAGGGAAATGCAAATCAAAACCACAATGAGATACTATCTCACACCTGTCAGAACAGCTATAATCAACAGAACAAGTAATAACAAATATTGGAGAGGATGCGGAGAAAAAGGAACCCTCATACACTGCTGGTGGGATTGCAAATTGGTACAGCCACTATGAAAAACAGTATGGAGGTTCCTCAAGAGACTAAGAATTGATCTACCATATAATCCAGCAATCCCTCTACTGGATATTTACCCCAAAGGCTTGAAAATCCATATCCGAAAAGATATTTGCACACCGATATTCATAGCAGCATTCTTCACAGTGGCCAGGACATGGAAGCAACCGAAGTATCCTACAATAGATGATTGGATAAAAAACCTGTGGTACATATTATACAATGGAATATTACTCAGCCATAAGAAGAGATGAAATACTGCCATTTGCGACAATATGGATGGACCTCGAGATAATCATGCTAAGCGAAATAAGCCAGACAGAAAAAGTTGAAAATCACATGATATCACTTAAATGTGGGATATAAACCTAAAAGCAACAAATGAACAGGACAAACAGAGACTCATGGACATGGACTATAGACTAGTGGTTATGAGAGGGTAGAGGGTGGGGGGAGGAGGGAGGTAGGGTAAAGGGGATCAAATATG
>CM053506.1:86806420-86964655 GCA_028627145.1 Eidolon dupreanum
GAGATAATCATGCTAAGCGAAATAAGCCAGACAGAAAAAGTTGAAAATCACATGATATCACTTAAATGTGGGATATAAACCTAAAAGCAACAAATGAACAGGACAAACAGAGACTCATGGACATGGACTATAGACTAGTGGTTATGAGAGGGTAGAGGGTGGGGGGAGGAGGGAGGTAGGGTAAAGGGGATCAAATATGCGGTGACAGAAAGAAATCTAACTATGGGAGGTGAACACACAGTGAAAATATATTTATGCCTTACTATTAAAAAATAAAAATAATAAAAATGTCATGTGTTCTGTGTGTTACCTCAATGACCACCTCTTGGATCCCTGCATATGACCCCTTCAGTAGTATGCTTGGCCCTCCCCCTAGACACCAGAAAATCACACTAGATTTTACTTCTCCTTCTGTTTGCTGTCCAAAACACCACTATACAAGCTTCAAGAGTTTAACCAGCTTTGCTAAAAGGTTAGAGTAACTAAAGGGAATTTATAAGAGGGATAAAAACGGTCAACGTGATATACAACTATTCCTGTAGTGGACAGCATCCAGGAAACTCAACTTTTGAGGTCTAAGGGTTCGTTCTGAGTGGGGAGTTTCTCTGGAATGCTTTTCGTTCCTTTGTGTCCCTGTTCTTACACCTCTTTCTGGAACCACAGCTTTCTTCTAATGTCTGTTGGGCTTAAGGCCATCCATGCTTTTCCCTACCCACAAGGAGCACATGTGTCAACATTTAAATTGTTTGGCTTAAAATAATATTTAGAATAATGGCTCTGGAGTCTCCAGCAGGACAGAACTCATGGCTCTTTTCTTTTTTCTTTTTTCTTTTTAATGTATATGTATATGTACATGTATATGTATATGTATATGTATATGTATATGTATATTAATTTATTTCTTTTATGGTGACATTGGTTAACAAAATCCAGTAAGTTTCAGCTGTACACTTTAACAGTAAGTCATATATATTTACACTGTGTATTCACCTCCAGTAGTTAGATTTCTTTCTGTCACCACATATTTGACCCCCTTTACCCCATCTACCTCCCCACTCCCGCCTACCCTCTAGGCTCTTGTCTTTTCAATCCCACTGAATAATGTCGTAAAGAGTACCAGTGCAGGATGATGTGAGGTAATTCACTCTATTGTCCTCCAGTGGGAGTTGCAGATTCATCTCTTCATTATTTTGGTTGTCTAGTAGCTATCTGTAAAATCAGACAGAGAGAAATACTTACCTTTTAAAAAGAAATAACACTTAGGAAGAGTGTAGTCTAAGCCAGAGGTAACAAACTTAATTGTTTATATGGCTCAGTAATAAAATTGATTGATTAGGTCAGGATAGGGATTGTAGCAAACCAAAGACTATTTTTCTAAAGTTTTCATTCATAGGTATCAGATCCTCTGGAGTTTCTCAGTTATAAGGGGTAGCACATTTGTATCACATAGGTACAATATCATTGTATTAATTTCACTTAGGATACAAGCTAAGTGATAGTCTTTGAGTTTGTAAGAAAACATGGCCCTGTGACATTATATCTGATTTTGAGTATATAGAAATTCAACCTCAGAATTGTCAGATCTTCCTTCCTTCCTTCCTTCCTTCCTTCCTTCCTTCCTTCCTTCCTTCCTTCCTTCCTTCCTTCCTTCCTTCTTTCCTTCCTTCCTTCCTTCCTTCCTTCCTTCCTTCCTTCCTTCCATCCATCCATCCATCCATCCATCCATCCATCTTTCTCTTTAAAAGAAACCACAATTTTATATGAAATCTCTCAGTTTAAATTTGGGCAAGTAATTCAAATTAAGAACAATTCTGTATAAGCCAACAAAATGTCTGCAGGCCAAATTGGTCCTATAAGCAAAGATACTGCATTCCATCTAAATCCTTAAGGTTCAAGAGAAACATTTTTCTAACTGCCCTAATATGTTGAGAGATTGTTTTTCTTACGGTAGGAATAGAACTTCAAATTGCAGTTAGAATGATTGAATGTCATATTTTACTCGAGACAGTCCTTATTTTATGGCTATAATCATGGTATCCAGTTTCATTTAGCATTTGTTCTAGATTCTTTACATTTTTTAGCCATAATGTTATTACTGATAGCTACATTAGAATAACCAGTATGCATTTGGTCAATTTTATTTCTACTTCAGGCTTCTGCCATGTCAAGTGTTAAAAGTAAGTGCAGTGAACAGAGTTCTTACTTTAACATGTACTTAAATATGAAAAGTGGACTAACGATGGTCTATTTTTCTTTTTTGGCCCTTTACAAATACAAGATAACTAATATCATAACTCCTTTCTTTGAATGAGATCATTAAGAGTGCCTGTTGGTGAAGGAGAGTATACTCTTTTAGAAGCTAGGGATAGCTAACACCTACTTTTAGGTGGTAATCGGAGAACTGTTTATTGCTGCTATTTCTTCTGGCTGCTTGGTGAACTGCTGCGGATCCTGCCTTGGATGTTAGGTACACAAGGCACAAAGCCACCCATTCCAGACAATGTGAAACTTGCAAAATTATGAGTCAGATATATGTGAAATATGTATGTGAAATACAGAGTGGTTAGCATGCTGTTTCTACAGTAATTTTTGTCATTTATTTTATGGTAACCCTATAAAATTATTTTACTGTTTTATTAGCTTTTATATTTTACCATAAATTCTTGGCTGCAATGAACTAAAGCAAAAAAAAAAAAAAAACCACATATTTTTAATAAGAAATAAACATGACTTTGAATTTCTTAGCGTATTGATGAATGTCAAACTTTCATAAAATTTTATTGACAATTATTATTCATTAGGGGGATTGTCAATGATACTGATAACTACATAAAAACCAGGAGTCAAAAATAAGCTTAGGAAGCATAGCATCTACATCAAAAGTTAATAGTTGCTTTGAGAAGACTGTCCTGTTGACAATGATTGAAAACTCTCAGCTAGAGGAAGTGCACTTGCATTTCATTCTGGGAAACATGGCTTTTCATTTTAGATTAAATGATAGTTCTAAATTAATTTCTTTTATTGTTGATTCCAACATGGTGTGTGAACATACTAAAAGTGAAGTAGCGATTGCTAATATGATAGCTTCATTAGCAAAAGGACCTTGCAAAGATTTAAATGGTACCAGTTTTTGTTCCTCAGTGTCAAGAAATGCTTCAAGTAAAAAATGAATTTAGAACAATTCAGTAAGTTTATGTTAAAATCCCAGTTAATGAAATCAAAATCATTTTGTCAAAATTATAACATCTGACAGTATTGAGAGTGTTATGATAATTTTAGTTAAATATATAAACATTTACTATAAATATGTGTTTTGTGGAAAAAATATGAACACAGATTTTAGTGGTGTGCAGTGTGATAGTAAAAATAATTGTTCTTATTAAATTAAGAGGACAGAGAACAGAATTGTACTCAGAATTGGTTGTGCTGCACACATAATTTATAATTGTATCTAAGCAAAATGTGCTATTTTACCAATCAAAATGGAAGCTGTAAATATCAAAATAACAAATATTGTCATACATGTCCACTTAGGATAAATAAATTACAACTTTTTTTTTGTAATGAAGATGGTATTAAATTTTAAGATATACTTCAGCATGGCAGCCCATGATTTCCTTGCTCAGTTACCCAGAATAGTCAGAAGTGTTTGAATTTGTGATGAGCAACTTTGTGAAACAAACTAAACGTTCCATGATCATCATGGTATTAAGCTTCTTTTTTTTAAAAAAAGTAAATCCTTTAATATTTGGTTGCAGTTTGCTCAAAATTAATTAAAGATGATTAATCAAAATATTTAGTACATGAATACCAAAAATCGCAGCTTTTAAAGTACTTAGCAAGCTTGCAAGTTGAAGACAGTGAAACTGGTCTCTCAAAAGGGAAAGGAGAAACTGAATAAATAAAACAATGAAAGCCTAAACTGTAACTTTTCTTTTCAAAGTGTGGTCCCAGGTAGCATTGGCGTCACCTGAGAACTTGTTAGAAATGCAGACTTTTACCCAGCCAGACCTACAGAATCAGAATCTTCATTTTAATAAGATTCCTGGGGCATTTGTATTTCCATTTGAGAAGTGCTAGTGTCAAATATTTCATTTAGAAATTTGCTAATTATAATTTGGAATATCTTGACAAACGAGAATACTTTGCTGACATGTTTTTATTAATTGGAAATTTATATTCCCTGCTAGGATGACATGAAATTGAAAAGGACTATGATGCAATATCTAAATTTGGCAAAGTATACAAAATAATCACAGAAAAATATATAAATAGAGGTTTTATGATTATCTAAGATAAGTATCTAAGTAGAAACAAAAATACTGTATCCATATCCATAAAAATATTTGTTCTGAAATATTTACACATCAATAGGATAAAAAATTAAAATTGAGAATTACATCCATTTATGAGAAATTGCTCTAACCATAACAGAAACCTCAACATCTGTAAAGAGTGATTTTCTCAATTAAAAACATTATGGTCTATAGAGAAGAGGTAATTAAAAGTGCCAACAATTTTCAATCTATTACATATAAAATGCAATGTTGAAATTCAACTTTATAAATTAAAAAATAATTAAAGCACTTTGAAAAAAGCAACTTCAAGTGATAAGACGTTAGAGATAGATATGACCAAAAAACTGGTTAAAGTAAATTAATTTATGCCAGAATGATTATTCTACTTATTATTACTTTTTTTGTTTATAATGTCAATAATCAACATAGTAAAGTTTTACTGCAATCAATACGATACTATTTTATTTGAATTTACATGGATTATATATTATTTTAATTAAAAATACTTTATTTTTCAATTACAGTTGACATTCAGTATTATATTAGTTTCAGGTGTACAACATAGTCATAAGACATTTATATAAATTATGAAGTGATCCCCCAATAAGTCTTGTACAAGTTATTACAATGTTATTAACTATATTCACTAAGTTGCATTTTACAACCCTATGACTATTTTGTAACTGCCAATTTGTATTTCTTAATCCCTTCACCTTTTTCACCCAGTCCCCCAGCCTCTCTACCATCTGACAACTATCTCTGTATCTATGAGGTTTTTTTTTGTTTTATTTGTTCACTTAGTTTTTTTTTTTTAAAAGATTCCACATAAAAGTGAAATCATATGGTATTTGTCTTTCTCCATCTGATTTATTTCACTTAGTAGATCCCTCTAGGTCCATCTGCATTGTTACAAATAGTAAGATTTCATTCTTTTTTATGGCTCAGTAATATGTCATTGTATTTATGTACCACCTCTTCTTTATTTGTCTTTTGATCGGAGCATTTACTCCATTTACATTTAAAGTGATTATTGGTAAGTCTGTATTCATTGCTATTTTATTGTTTTCTGATTGTTTTTGTAGTTCTTTATTTTTTTTCTTATTCTTTTGCTCTTTTCTTGTATGTTGACAACTTCCTGTAGTGCTGTGTTTAAATTCCATTCTCTTTATTTCTTATATATTTCTTGTGGATTCTTAGTTTGTGGTCATCATGTGCTTTGTATATATACCAAGCTATATTTATAGTAGTCTATTTTAAGTTGTTGGTGGTTAAAGTTTGAACACATTCTAAAACCACTACCATTTTTATTCATCCCTTCCACATTTATGTTGTTATCATTTTTTATTTCTTTGTGTGTATGCATTTGTGTGTATCTATTAATTTCCCGTTGTAATTATACATGATCTTCCTAATTTTGCTTTTTAACCTTTGTACTAGCTTTAGCATTTGTCAATCCACTACTTTTATTATATGTGGGCCTTTGTCTGGGAGAATTTTTTTTTCTTTGAGATATTTTCTTATTCATATTTTGGATTTTTTTCTTATTAAAGAAGTCCCTTTAACATTTCTTATAATATTGGTTTGGTGGTGATGAACTCTTTCAGCTTTTTCTTGTCTGGGAAGGTCATTATCTCTCCTTTGATTCTAAATGATAGCCTTGCTGGGTAGGGTAATCTTGGTTGTAGGTCCTTGCTTTTCATTGCTTTGAATATTTCATGCCAATCCCTTCTGGCCTGCAAAGTTTCTTTTAAGTAATTAGCTGACAGTCTTATGGGAGCTCTCTTGTAGGTAACTAACTTTTTTCTCTTGCTGCTTTTAGGATTCTTTTTTTGTCTTTAACCTTTGGCACTTTAATTATGATGTATCTTGTTGTGGGCCTCTTTGGATTCATCTTTTTTGGGACTCTGTGCTTCCTGGACTTATATGTCTATTTCCTTCACCAGGTTAAGGAAGTTTTTCGTCATCATTTCTTCAAATAGATCTTTAATTCCTTTTTCTCTCTCTTCTCTTTCTGGCACCCCTATGATGCAAATGTCGTTATGCTTGAAGTTGTCCCAGAGATCCCTTAAACCATCCTCATTTTTCAAAATTCTTATTTCTTTTTTCTGTTCTGGTTGGGTGTTTTCTGTTACCTTTCCTTCTAGATCATTGATTCAGTTCTATGCTTTGTCTAATCTACTGTTGATTCCCTTTAATGTATTCTTCATTTCAGTTATTGTATTCTTCATTCCTGACTGGTTCTTTTTTATGTTTTCTATCTCCATTTTTATGTTTCTTATCTCTTTGTTAAACTTCTCACTACAGAAGACCATCTATTCTTCCCTAAGTTCACTGTGCATCCTTATAACCAGCGTTTTGAACTTTATATCTGGTAGATTGCTGGCCTTCATTTTGTTTAGTTCTTTTTATGGGGTTTTATCCTGTTCTTTCATTTGGGACATGTTTCTTTGTCTCTTCATTTTGGCTGCTTCCCTGCATTTGTTTCTATGGGTTGCAAATGGTGTTAGCCAAATTCATGGAGACTCAGATATGGTGCTTGCCTGCGCCTGCTGGCTGTGCGTGGGGAACACTCAACAAAGGAACAGTGGCACCTTTCTTAGCAGCTGTCCTCACCCTGAAACCAGGCAATTCAGTCCCTCCCTATATATTTCTGGAGCTTTTAGAGCTGCTGTCCCTTCACTGGAGCTTGGGATAAGTGTTTGTGTGAGAGTGAGTTTGCTACTGGGCACTTTAAAAGGATGCCTGTGTCTGCAGCATCCTGCTGGCTCACCTGAATGGAATTTCTCCACTGATTTGCACCGCCATCTGTTATGGAGACTCTTCTTTCCAGCACTGGAAGTCTTGGCTAGTAGCCCTGTGTGGGCCTGGGACCCCTTGCTCCTCAGGGATATCCCTCCCAATTTTTAATCTCAACATGTGAGTGTGGGAACAGTCTGTTTAGTATTTCTGCCCCTCCTACCAGTCTCAATGTGGCTTTTTAAAAATATTCTTATTTATAGGACCTGTTTAGCTAGTCTCCAGGTAGTTCTCAAGGGTTATGGTTTTGTAATTTAATTGTAATTTTGTAATTGAATATGTGTTTACGGTAGGAAGTGAGCACAGCATTTACCTACTCTGTCATCTTGCATGGAAATCCTGGTTATAATTATTTTAATTTTCAGAAAGAATTATATTTTGAAAATAATTTAAAATAGAATCATTTTGAAGGTCAAGCAATATAATAAAACCAATCATACATCGTTTCAAAAATTATACAATTCATATTATCCCTCAAAAGTGTCCTGGTTTGGACAATATATCATAATGCAGAGCTGTGTTAGTTTCTTTCCATTTGTTCCTTTCACCTTGCTGTTTCCAAATTATTCCTCATCTGACCTGTTGGAAACAAAAAGGTGTCTGTTTTCTTATATGTGGAAAACCTGTCAAAAGCCTTGAAACTATCACTTTTAAGGGCTCAAGTAAGTTGAATTTTCAGGCAAGGACAATAATCCTCTCCAGTTTTGAGTGGTGGGAAAAAAGGAGAATATAGAGAAAATAGAGATGAGTGGTTTCATAACTGAAGTCACATATAAATTTATTTAAAATATGATTTTATTAACTCAATGCATTTATGTTGGCATTTTACCTATTATGCCACATTTCTATGTAGTACTCTTGACTATTTCTTTTGTTACCATCTCTCACCCGGATAATTGAAGCAGCCTTCAAATAATACATATCCTCTTCCTATTACAGTAAAATGTTAATATAGCATCCAGAGGACTTTTTTTTTTTAACATTTTAAGGCCACTTTATAATACCCTTCTGCTCAAAACCCTCTAAAGGCTTGCAGTCTCATTCAAACGAAAAGCCAAAGTCCTTACAATGTTCTACAAGATCCCTCATGTTTACTTTCATCTGATTTTGTACCCTCCCCCAAAATGTGATAATGTGTCAGCCAATCACTTACATTTTATCTGGTTTCATTCAGAGATCCTTGATTAGGATTTACCTACATGGACATATCATTGTTTGTTTGTTTGTTTTTTTTTCATATCTACCATTCTTGGCTCCTCATCTCATGCTTTGCTCTCTTTAATCTCTCCCACCATGAGACTCATCCCACTTAGTCTCCAACTCTACCTGCTTCTCTTTGGAGAGAGTTCCATTTAGCCAGCCAGCTTTCCCTGGCTGGGGAATACATTTTTCTTTCCCATTTTACTACATGTGATTATTAGCCAGTGATCTATTTTGCTGGTAGATGGATTTTTGGCAAGCGTTTGTTCCCAGTTAGACTTCATCTTTCTAATCTAGGAATTGCCCTTATGGGTACCAGTCAATGAATATTAGAACACAGATCCACTTGAATATGAGAATGAGCAAAATGCACAATGACAGTAATTTTGCTGAGTCTCAGAAATCATCCAATTTCCATTCAAAGCCCACAATGCCTTTTGTTCTGACCTTTTCAATGATCTTTATTGTGAATCATTCATGTGTATATTTGAGAATTGATTCTGCTACAAAGATAGTCTTCCAAGAATGATATAGCTTAATGCACTCTCTCCATATTTTAAACTTAAGAGAAACTATTTTCTTACCATACATTTGGACAATACAATACATACTGCATTTTCTGATGCATAATTGTTTCATTCATTTAATATTGAATTCCTACTGGGTACTACAGATTTAGCACACTTAGGATTCAGAGCTATTTTCAGGGTACCATTAGTCATATGTAACTTTGTATTAATTAGAAAAATGCACCCTTTCTCTCAGAAGACATAGCTCTGTGTCAGGTTGCAAACTTGATGAGCAGAGCCTGGGTAATTTCTGACCTCCACTTGTTCCTTTAGCTGGGCACCTTTGGGCAGTGAACAACCTGGACCACAGTTTATGATATCTCTGGAGATGAAAGGCTTTCCCTCACGGAGCTTCATTACAATTGGAAAGTTACTGAGGAGGTGGATTCTGGTTTGATCTTTATTCCCACTTATACCTAGAGGAAGGGCCTGAACATGATAAGCTATTAATAAATACTTTAAAAAAGTATTTATTTTTAAAAAATCTCTTGCCACATTTGTATTAAAAAAATTAAATGTTAGTAGAAATAACAGGATAGTATACTCTAGAAATCAGCATATGTTTTCAGCAGCTTTTATCTGGCTGTTGCAAAACTTTTCACTTGGGGAATATGAAAAAAATTGAGAGAGAAAGAGAGAGAGAAGTGTTACTTGATGAATTAAATTACAAATGGGTTTATATTGTCAATATTAAAATACTATATAATTTCATTTAGAGAACGCAGGAACTTTTTTATTGCTTTCAGAGATATAAATCCCTGTCATATCATAATAAAATAGTATTCTTTGAAATATGAATGATGATAAAGATTCTTTGATTTTAGACATTTATTCAGCCTCTTTTTACTGCTCTCTCTGTGGAGCAGCAGTTATTCTCATTAGCAGAGATGTCAGAGGATCCATTTGAATTTTACTGATACCTTTTTAACAATCTACTCAACCAACCCTGGACAGATCTTTGTCTAATAATTATGCAAAAAGAGATGTCACTTGCAGTAACACCAAAATCCCAGAGCAGAGATAAACCACTTCCAGTCCCTGATACCTTCTCTCCTTCAATGAGACTAAGAACAGATCTCTGAGTAGCTTTATCGCTTGTTTATCATTTATACTTATAACTGAAATACACTGATGTGCCAGAATATCAATGACTTTCTGGTAGACATAGCATCTGTTCAACCCAGCTTTTCTTTAGCAGGTTTGTGGCAGTCATGAGAATGCTCCTTGCAGACTTTCAATTTTGGAAGATATAATTGAACAAGAGCACCAGCTGCTATGATCTGAAATCTATCACCACATTTGTACTTAGGTCATGCTTTCCATGGTTGCTTCCGGCCTGTGGCTGAGCTTGGCGGGGATACTAAAGTGGACCCATTCCTAGGAGACATGGGATTTCTCTGATTAACAACTTTGCCCCAAGGAATCTCTAAAGACCTTGTCAAACCTTTTTTAGAAAGCATGATGGCCTGGAATTCTTCTACTGAGCTTTTCTTTTCCTCTCTATCCCCTGAGTTTTAACTTGCATCATTGTCCAATGGCTCTTCTATCATTCTCTCTCACACAGGTATTTCTCTAATAACTCCTTACAAACTTAATCTCATCTTGGCATCTGGTTCTTGGACAATCTGGACTAACACAGGACCCAGCTCTGAATAGCAGATGCCCAGAATTATATTTGAAAAGAAGGCATGAAGCCAAGTTTATTCTACCTCAGGTAGACTATTGGTAACACATTGAGTAATAATCCTCATTTTCTTCATTTAAGCTTATTTCTTCATCTATTGCTTTTTACCCATTTAAACTCTAACCCGAGTCATAACTGTACTCTAGAAAAACACATTTGCCCATGCCTGCCTCTTGGGTCATTTGATCTCTGTCTTTGTATGTGATGCCCTAAATTGACCTTTGTGTGACATACACTTCCTAACAGCAAACCGTCATGTGCTCTTGATCTTGTCTATATTCTCGACTGAGATGAAACCCTAGGCTAGCCTCAGGGCCCACGGAATCTCTACTTAATGGTCACATCTGTTATAGCAGCAATTAAAAACTTCTTTGATATTTTTAAATGGAAATCTTCACTAAAATCTATAGAACACTTTATTAAATGCTTCTTATGTTCTAGGCACTGTGTTAATTGATATGTATGCATTATCTCCATCAATTCTACTAGGCAAATATAATTACTGCCCCATTTTACAGATAAACAGCTTACCAGAGGTCTCACACAAATGAGTATTAGAGTCAGACAGTGTAATTGGAGAGTTTTTGCTTTGGATTTTAATTTCTGTATTACATTGCCTTACAATTAAAAGCTGTGTGGCCTTGAATAATTCGCTAAGTTGTTGTAAGCCTGGTATTTCACATATGTAAAATGAAGCTAATAGTATTACCCATCCTTTATTAAGTTTCTTATGTTTTTATAGTTTATATAATACCTTATCTTATTTAGCCCTCATTACAATCCTAGAAGGTAAGCATTGTTCTTGTACCAGTTATCTACTGCTGTGTAACAAAACACTGTAAAACTCAGTGGTATAACACAATAACAGTTTATTATTTCTCATGATTCTATGGATGTATAATCTGAGTGGTTCTTTTCCTGGCCTTACCAGGAATGACTCATGTGGTGAAGGTCATTTGATGGTTCCCCTGGTGCTAGAGGTTCCAAGAGGTCCTCAGTCACATATCTGGCAGTTAAAGCTAACTGAGGCACTCAGTTCTCCCATCTGTGGCCTCTTAACCTTCACTGGGACAGACTGACCTTCACAGAATGATGGCCTTAGGATTCCAAGACAGTGAAGGTGGAAACAAAGATATCTTAAAGCTTAGTTTCACTCTCATAAATTACTTTTGTTGCTTTCTATTGGTCAGAGTAAGTCACAAGCCCAGCCCTGATAAGAGTAGCAACAATGCCACATTTCAAAGTGAGTGCTGTTGTATTCATTAGGGATCCTTATTATTATAAGACCTCATTTAAAGATGAGGAAACTAAATGGAGAGGCAAGAATTAAAATTCAGATATAAATTGTCTCCTTGGTTTTCTTTTCACTCTGCCATGCTGTCAATAGTACTTCCTTTTCCACAGAGTTGATATTAGAATTGAATGAGTCTGATGCTAGAGAAGCACTCTGCAAACTTGACTGTGTCATTCAAAGTCAGAGTCCTCTCAGATCTGTATGTTAAGTGAATTTTTATTTAGTATGTATTTATTAAGTGTAAGATACTGTACCAGGACATAATAAAATGATAAGATTTGAACTTGAGCACAAATCCTCTGACTACCAATTCATTACTCTTTTTACCATATCAAGAAAGGGCAAATGCATGGCACATGTGCCGCTCTTGCCTTACATCCATGTCTCTGGCAGATAGCATTAATTGATCAAAGTTAACACTCAAGATGAAACCTATCTAATATGTACAACAGGGAAAGGATAGTCTCCTCAATAAATCGTTTTGGGAAAACTGGATATTCACTAGTGCAAAAAAAATTAAATTGGAGCCCTATCTTATACCATGCACAAAAATTAAAGTTGATTAAAGACTTAAATCTAAGACCTGAAACTGTTAAACTCCTAGAAGAAAACAGGGGATAAGCTCCTTCACACCTTAGCAAAGATTTTTCGGATTTGATGCCAAAGGCAACAAAAGCAAAAATAAACAAGTGGGACTATATCAAATTAGAAAGCTTCTGCACAGCAAAAGAAACCATCAACAAAATGAAAATCCAACCTATGGGATGCGAGAAAACATTTGTTAACCATATATCTGATAAGGGATTAACGTCCAAAATATATAAAGAACTCATACAAATCAATAGCAAAAAATACCCCCAAACAATCCAGTTTAAAAATAGAGAACTGAATAGACATTTTTTCAAAGAAGACATACAAATAGCCAAAAGGTACATGAAAAAGTGCTCAGTATCACTAATCATCAGAGAAATGCAAATTAAAACCACAGAGATATCACTTCACACCTGTCAGAACGGCTATTGTCAATAAATCAATAAATAATGTGTTGGCGAGGATGTGGAGAAAAGGGAACCCTCAAACACTTGGTGTGATTTGTAAATTGGTACACCCACTATGGAAAACAGTATAGGGTTCCTAAAAAATTAAAACTAGAACTACCGCATGGTCCAGCAATCCTACTTCTAGGCATATATCCAAAGGAAATGAAATCACTATCTTACAGAGCTATCTGCACTCCCATTGAAGCTTATTTGCAATAGCCCAGCTGTGAAAACAACCTAAGTGTCTATATATGTACAATTGAATCTTATTCAGCCATAAGAAAGAAGGAAATCCTGCCATTTGTGACATGAATCGAACTCGAGGGCATTATGCTAAATAAAATAAGCCAGACAGAGAAAGAAAAATACTGCATGATATCATTTAAATATGGAATCTAAAATAAAAAACGTCAAACTCGTGGAAACAGTAGAAAAGTGTTTGCTGAGGGCTAGGGGGTTCAGGATATAGGGAGAGGTTGGTAAAAGGGTACAAAATTTCAGCTATGAATAAGGTACTAGGACCTATGTATATAGTAGGGTGATTATAGTGATAATACTGTGTTATATAATTGAAATTTGCTAAGAGAGTTGAAGTTAAATGTTCTCACACATAAAGAAGAATGTGTTATTTAACTAGTTAGGAGGAATCCTTTCACAGTGTATATATATCAAATCATCATGATGTATACTTTGAATATCTTACAATTTTCTTTGTTAATTATACCTCAATAAAGCTGAAAAGAAAAAATCCAAAACTCAAATGGAACCTGTTTGAAATCCCTGCACTGAATCATACGTAACAATATTTTCATATAACACACACACAGACATACAATAAAAAATCATTGGTTATTTCTTTCTTAGAGAAACTACCTGGTTCATGTTCCTAAAATACTTGACAGAGGGTATTTTGCAGTCAAAAGAACTCTTCTTCTCCTTTTTTCTTTTTTTTTTTTTTCCAAATTAGGTATTTCCTATCCTGGTGGGCTGGGCTGGGTAATATTCAGGGTTTTTTTGTTTGTTTGTTTGTTTTTTTTACACCATTATTCCACAGATCTCTTTCTGATTGTGTCTTCTTTTCCTCAGCCTCTCTCTCTTTCTTCATTTACTCTATTTCCCTCTTTTTTCTCCCATCTTTCTCTGTTTCTCTCAAAGGCATAATTAATATAGCTTGCATTTAGAAATAAAATCCTGCAGAGAGCACTATTATACTGAGAATAATGACTCCTCCCCAATTGCAGTAAAAGTGCCTTTTGGAGTAAGTTTAATGCTTTGCACATCTGCAAAGAATAAATCAAAAGAAACTGTTGTTGATTTTGTGTCACGATTTCTGCAACAAATACCAATTTTGACGAAAGCAGTTGCTTAATGTTTTCATTCCAGCCATACCTTACAGCAATAATGAACACAAGCATTTGAGTGATGTCCGTTGTTTTTCACAACGCAAAAGAAAACGTGTCCATTGAGTTCCAGAGGTCTGTTTGTACACAGTCTCCACTGACTTCAAATATCAGTTCAAGGATGCTGAGACTGTAAAGGTGTCTGAAAGAAAATTAAAATCCTCATTGGTCAGAAAGTTTATCCAGTCAAAGTGAGCCACATGTGTATATATGTGATAAACTGGATGAAGCTAATCAGGAAGTCTAAATTAAATCATAAATCCATTTTTACTTAATGATTTTTTGTTTGAATGAACAGGAAATTTTACTTTCATTATCACTTTTAAAATTGTAGAAACCAAAGTGAATTCTTGGGATTATTTTATCTAGTACCCTGTCTCTAGAACTCCAAGTTCTGCATACAAAAACATTTATTATGCTTTATAACATAGACCCTGGTAGTTATGAGGATATTTCAGGATGAATAGAATGCAGTACCTATTATTATTAGCTCTGAGCATTCAGGTCAGCTAGGTATTTCTACTTTTAAGTATCTTTAGGAATAGAAATTCTGTGACCTCTTTACATATCCAAATGTTCAAAGCAAGCAGTTCTACACTTATATTTTTATGCAGCTCTAATTATTATGAAGGGATTAGAGGGGGAAAGAAACCCTTAGCTCTCAGCTTCTGCACAAAGAAATTAATTATTTCCCTCTGCAACCAAGGAAATATTCTATTGAACTAATAAATAGAATCAAAATGCATTTGTTTCACAGTTGCTTGGAATTAAATCTATTTGGCATAGATTCAATTAGTCATTTATTTGAGGGAAATGCACTTCCATCTGTAACAGTAGAACTGGCCATGTCAGTTGAATAAGCTACTGGGAGTCCACTTACTATATTCCATCTATAGTTATTTTTACTTTCTCAACCTAGTTAAATTTTTACATATACCTGTTAATCACTATATAGTTATACAGTTATTTGTTCACTCTTTTCTCCAGAAGGATCTCAGTATTTTGTACCTTCTAAATAAATGTGTGTAATTTTACCTAGTCTAAAATCACACATACACAGATACACACACACCCTCACACACAAACTCACTCATTCAAATTTATCAGTGTACTTTAAGCAATAAATATGATGTATATTGTTAAGTGAAACATGAGTACTCATTTTTTAAAAAAAGTGGTACCTAATCGTTCCCTATACAGAATAGTCAGAGAATACTGTCCACTGGTTGTTTCTGTGGCAGGACAGCTGTCAGAGAGAATAGAAACCACCATTTAATTTACATTTTATAAATTTCAAAGTAACTAAAATGATACTTCAAAGCAATGTACCTCTGGAATTTTCAGCCAGTGTAATGCACAAAGACGAACACAGGGTCACAAAAGAGCTGATGTACAGTAAATTGAAGAGTGGAATCAGATGGAAATAGGAAGGTGAGTCAAAATCATCTCTATTGTACATGGGTAATACAAATCACTCAAGTTCCTATAGTTCTGTTTTCTTGACAGTATTTGAGACCACAGGAGCCTGCCCAGTCCCCTTCTCTTTTCCACCTACCCTTCACACTTGGGCTCAACCCTTCAGCATGCTTGCCTTTCCAAAGACTGATCACATTACAAATGCACAGGGTTCTCTTTGCTATCACAGGTGTCTTTAATCACCTTCATTCATACATCTGATCAAATATATTAATGTTTCCTTTATCATTTGCAAAAACAAATTCATTTACCATTGAGAGGTGATATAAAAATAAATTCAAATGTAAATATATAGTCTGATACACATTACTCAGTCTATTCCAAAAGTGTATCTTTATGTTTTTGAGCAACGGGAAGCTTTTGTTTTTCCTTCTCGTTTTTCTTCCTCAATATCTGTTGGCTTATGCTTAGCATCTTTTGTAATGCACCTGTGTAAGAAATGGCAAATTCAATAGAGACGGGAGAAAGGTGGACAGGAATAGGAAAGAAGTGACAAAGGCATTTAAAATGTTATCATGTTATGAATACCAACATTTCACTTTTTTTTATAAAAAAGTACTGACAATGCATGTCTGAATGTGCCTGTGTATATTGTCTTTTATTCACCTGTTCTTTTAATTAGGCAAACACAAGATCATTTTTAAATGTGTGTCACAGTCAAAGGCACAGTTGATGTTTAAAGTATAGCTTAGTTTTGTATGACTCCCTAAATCCTTTTTGCTCTCCAAGAATGCCCACTCTTCTGGATGTATAATTCCTTAGGGAGCAGTCTTAGTTCCTCTAGTCTACGTTCTTTCAGTAGCTTTGAACCCTGTCAAATCACTGCCTCTTTTAGGGCTTCACATGGGGATCAAAGAGTTTCCAGTGAATCTTGTAGTGCAGAGACCCCCAACCTTTTTGGCACCAGGGACCATTGCTCCTATGAGAATCTAACTCCTGATCATCTGAGGTGGAGCTGAGGCAGTGATGCTAGTGCTGGGGAGCAGCTGCAAATAGAGATGAAGCTTTGCTAGCTCACCAGCCGCTCACCTCCTGCTGTGTGGCCTGGTTCCTAACAGGTCACGGGCTGGTACTGGTCTGCGGCCCAGAGTTGGGGACCCCTGCTATAGGCATATATTACATACAAACCAGACAAGTGCCCTTTCCAGGTCATCTCTTGGTCAATAAGTTGGACTGATTGCTTTGGGTGCAATATATTGGGAGTCCCTAAATAGTTTGACAGCAAATTAAGGACACAGAAGAGGTGGTGGTGGCAGGGGAAGAGATAGGTAACACCCTTGGACTTACATAAAGAAAGAAAAAAAAGAAGCTAATCCAGCTCTTAAACTTGACAGCCCTTTGCCCTATACCTTTCACCTTAAAGGCTGGCTTAAATGTTGACTTAATCTGTATGAACATGTTGGGCAAAGGGCAGGCAGGAGGGTACAGATGCGAATGACATGATTTGCTTTTACAGATAGAAAGTGAACTTGCACATGACTGGGAGTCAGACTTGAGTTTAAATCTTCACTCTGCTCTTTGCTTCCTTGGGCTAATTACTTTTTTCCTTTTCAATGCCAGGAACTCTCTTGCTCTGTTTTCCTAGATGACAGCCACTCAACCATTGGGTCTCAGCTTAAATATCAGCTTTTCTGAGATGCCTCCCCTGTTCCCCTAGTCTAGGTCAAATTTTCCTCCTTCAATTACAGCCCGTGATAACATCCTTCGGTAACATGCATCCTTCTCAAATGAAGGCAAGGATATGCTTTTATTTATTTGTTTGTTTGTTTGTTTATATTTTATTTCATCACTGTATCTTTAGCATCTAACAGTATTTGATATCAGACAGGTTTCTAAATTATAATTTTTGAATGAAGAACTTAAATTAACCTTGAATTTTTTCAACTGTGAAATGGGTATAATGATACCAATCCTGAGAAATTTAGCAGAATGACATATGAGAAGCACTAGCACTGTGCTTAGCAGCTAGAAAAACACATTTAAATTTATTACATATTATAGATCCTAAGATGCAGTTTTTCCCCAGTTTAAACATTTTTGAGCTCAGAATATATCTTTTAATTGAGAGGATATCAAAGATTAATAGTTTTCATTCTTTCTTTTTAATGCTACATAAAATAATTTCTTAGTTTTAACAAAATGTGTTTACTCCTGGTCCCTACAGTGAATGGTTGTAAGCCTTACCATCCCAAAAGTTTTCTTTTTAAATAGGAGTAGGCAGCATCTGTGCTTCAAGCACTCAATAAAATAACTACAAAATAAAGATGAGCCTAAAAATTAATAGGAAATAATGTGAATGTATAGCATGCATATTAGAATATGCCATCTTAATCCTCACAATGATCCCATGACCTCGTCTTACAGATGAGGGAACTGAGGCACAAAGAGAGTCAGTAACTCACCTAAGTTCACACACAGTCAATTGTAGAACTGAGATTTCATCTAAGAGTCAAATCTTTATTGTTGAAGAGAGGATCTTATAAGCCTGAAGCCATAAAAGTCAACTAATAAACTATATAAGCATTTAAAACCTATATTCATCAAAAATTATAATCAGAATTAGAATGTCAACAAACTGGAGAACAATGTCATGCACTGTATGGAAATATTTTTGAAAAGGAGTAAAGTACATTTTAATAATTGACATATTAAAAATGAGATAACTGAACTCTATTTCTTTTACATATTTAGAAAGTAAAAGAATTTCAAATCATTTAAATTCACATAGTAGTAAAGGAATTCTTGTTTGTTCTAGAGTTATTTGGGATGGCCTATAAGAATTATATAATATACAGAAAGCTAGCATATTAGAAATCAGAGACTAAGAATATTAAATAAAGCCAAGAATTAAACCAAAAAAAAAATACAGACACTAGAATGTTATATTCTTGTAAACAGGCTATGAATTGTCTTCTGAAATATTTACATTATTACAACAGTGACTTTCAAAAATCTCATTCCTATACAATCTCTGTAGGTGAACACATCTCAATGGAACACAGTTCCACAAATGCACTCCATATGGTATCAGAATGAATATGCACATTCAGCTAGATACAGAGCAAATGTACACAGTCAGTAATTATTATAAACAACCATTAACAGAATGTAATGGGTGAACAAAATTCTTATTGCATAACTGCAACAAAGAAGATGAAAACACAACAATAATCTTAACATGGCATTTCTGTCAAGAAAACCTATAAACACATCTGAGAGACATTAAAAAAAGACTTAACTATAGAACGTCAAACTAAATAAGTGAAAAGTTTAAATATAATAAAGGCGTAACATATCAATGAGTGTATTTTAAATTCTAGATTCGTATATATATGTATATATACATAAAATATGACTAAGTGATTCTAAAGTTAAACTGAAAAATACATATAAAATCACTATTTGGGAAGGAAATTTTATCAACCTAAAGCTAACAAAGCAGTAAAAATCAATTAATAAAATACATAAATATTTAAAACATATACATAACCCATTTATAAACAAAGTTGGAATATCAACAAATTGGAGAAAATATGCCAAAAATATAACTGATAAATTGTGAAAATGGGCATTGAAATGTCTATTGATAGATGATTGGATAAAGAGGATGTCGTACATATATACAATGGAATATTACTCATCCATAAGAAAAGATGAAAGATTGCCATTTGCAACAACATGGATGGATCTTGAGATTTCCATGCTAAACTAAATAAGTCAGACAGAAAAAGTTGGGAACCATATGATTTCAGTCATACCTGGTATATAAAACTAAAAGCAACAAACATGAAAAACAATCAGAGACTCATGGAAAAGGACAGAGGATTTGTGGTTACCAGAGGGAAAATGGGGACGAAGAGTCGGGGAGGTAAATAGGGATAAGGTTGGGAGAGGTCAAATATTTGGTGGCAGAAGAAAATTTAACTCTGGATAGTGAATACACAATGCAATATACATGTAATGTATTATTGAATTATACAATTGAAACTTATTTGATTTTATTAACCAATGTCATCTCAATAATTTAATAAAAAATTCAATCAGAAAAAAAATGGGCATGGAAAAAAGGGAAGCTGGAGGACCATTAACCGACCAGTTCCGGTCCCTCACTCTTTGAGGGTGCCCCTTGGGAAGGTTGAATCCATGGTTCTTTGGGGCTGCTCTGCAAACTCCCAGGCACCTGCAGAAAGTCTTCAGCAGAAAAGCAGGAAGATGCTAACGATGGTGATGGACAGTGAGCTGTCCCTGAGACCTCAGGTGAACTCAGAGATGATGGAAGCGATGTAGGGTAGGAGAAAATCAGCAGTATCTACTACAAAGAAGACATGAGTTGCTTATGGAATTCAATGAGAAAATGCTGGAGAAAAACTATATATGGAGAACAATCTCTGTTATGTAAAAACTGCACAAGTAAATATTAGAAGGAAGCACAACCAGATATTAAAAATAAATGTCTTAGATTCTAGAAACATCACCAAATTTTATTTATAATCATAGTAATAATAATATAGAATAAGAGTTGTCATAATTATTGTTACTTTTGATTAGAATGAGTTGGCAAACTATAACTCAATTTCTCTTTGTAAAAAAGTTTTATTTGATGCATAGCCTCATCCATTTATTTACATATTGTCTGTGGTTGATTGTGCTACAGCTGAAGAATTGAGTGGTTGCAGTCGAGATTGGAAACCGCAAATATTTATTGTCTGGCTTTTTGCAGAAAAGCTTTACTGATCCCTGGTTTAGAACAAGATACTGAGCTAATAGGATAATCTGAGCACAATTTGAGAAGGTAATAGAAGTATTTAGGGGAAAAAAAACTGACAGGCCAGTAAAGCACTGTATTTATTTAACATACATTTTGGCATAATGCTTAACAAGCATATAGAGGTATAAACTACTCATAATTTCTTCTCAGGTAATAAATTTAACTTTTCTACCCTATATTTTGGCTGCTAATCTTTTTTAGCACATGCTAGGAAAATTTCAGAATACTGACCATTCCTCTTGAAACAGTTCAGTCAGTGTTTGAGTTTCAAATCAATACCATCTTGAAATTATGTAAAGACAATGAAGTAGCCCACTAGCAAATTGGTTCTCAAAATTGGACTTGAAAAATTGGAATTAAAAGGCTTCATTAAGAAAACTGGGCTCCTAAATATCCAATAATAGAAAGCAGGGATCTTTTGAGAAATGGGTAATTCCAGGATTGAGGCAGAGACAGTACAAGGTGACCCTAGGAATGTTTTGGCGCCTGAAAGTAAGGAAATGTTTAAAAATCACTGAAAACATGTCAAATGGTTGCAAGAGTTGAATTGATGAGCCTTCACTGTGGCCACATTTGGGATAATTTGAGCATGGAAAATAACAACAGAAATGAAGTATAATACAAGTAAAATATAATACATGAACTCTTAATGATAACAAAGAAATGGGGAAGGAAGATTGAAATACTTATCTTTATAGAAGAATGTCAGCTAATGCATGTGAAAGAAATCAATAGTATTACGATATAACAGTTTTGGTACCACAACATAATAATTCAGGCAAGAATCATCAATGGATGCTAAAATTCCTTAGTGAAAGAGTGTTAGGGAACAGGATATTTTCATGGTCTCAAAATATCACCCTACTGATTGTTTATTAAATGACGTGGAAAGGATACAGTACTTTCATAATGGAAAGATCTGGCAGATACCACCTTAATCAAGTAGTCAAACTAGTCCACCATTAGTAGAACAAATTGACAGCATGTGTCTTCTAATGTGATTCAGAGGAAATTATACAATATCATCTATGCAGTATTCCTGCCAAAATGTTTAATCTGAATTTAATCATGAAGAAGCAATCAGACAAATCTAGAATATGGGACAGTCTAATAGTTGACTGGCCTAAATTACTAAAAATGTCAATATATTGAAAGATTGTTCTAGAATAAAGGTGATTTTTTTTGGTTTGAAGGGAACTGGAACTATATAACTAAGTGCAGTGTAAACTTTGATTGGATTATGAACTGGTTGGGGGGGGGATAAAAAGAACATTTGGGGAAATTTGAATATGAATTTTATATTAGATAACATTATTGAATCCACGTTAAATTTCTTGACTTTGTAATGACATTGGGGTGATGTAGGAGAATGTTCTTGTTCGTGGGAGATAACATGCTGAGCTGTTTAGGGGTGAAGTGTCACGATATCTGTATTTATTGTATGTACATAGTTCAGAAAAGAGAGAGAAGTGGAAAATGTAGCAAAATGCTAACAAGTATTCCAAATTATTTTTATCTAAATTAGCTTTTATTTAAGTTTTGTTTATTTTGTTTTATAATATTGTTATTCAAGTATTTATTATACAACTACCATGTTTGGATAACAGATCACACCTTCTTTCGTTGTTAGACCACGAAGAGGCACAAAACATAGGATCCAGTTCTCAGGAAGGTGTCTACTTGCATGGCAAACATTTCCCGTATAGCTTGATTGATATCTCTAGCAACAGGTTTGGAAAGAGTTCAGAGGAGAAAGGAGTTTCTCAGGATGAAATAATTTGATAGGCTGTAGGTAGCACGTGTGTCTTAAAGAAAGCAGCTCCCATTTGCTATGCTGAAAAATTCCAGCTAAAAACTTATATTCACCTTTCATGGTAAAATTTCTAAAAACTAAATTCTGATGAACCCATCCTTACAAAATCTCCAATGTTTTGTCTTATTCCTGAAGTTTTCTATCATTCTTCCTCTGATCAGATGAAGAAAGAATAAAAGTGAAGAGTGAGTCTTTAATCATTTGGTGTCTGAACAGCCCTCATGAATGGACTTATTTTCTGTTTGGTAAGGGAGGCATAGCAGGTTGATCTCAGCAATATTCCTTCCCTTCTGTGCTTTCGTCTTTGTCACAAAAGGCTGGATGTCTACGAACTCCATTTCTCAGATTTCCTTGCCAGCTGGCCTCTAGTTCATTCCTTCCAATGGACACACTGAAGGGATATTGGAGAGCAGAAGAAAGGAAGAATTCAGATCCTTGTTTAAATGAGTCTCTCAGACATCAGAAGTCCAGGATCTGGAGGTCCTGTTCAGGTAGAGGAGTTCCATGAGGTGCAGGGGCAGAAGATGATCCAGCAGCCTCAACAGTACAGTGTCTATTTACTCTGGCTCTGATGGGGACAGCATGACAGCAGCATAGCTTTTGTGGGCTTTGGCCCTGACAGTGTCAGTGTTGGCAGTAGCTGAGTATGCCTTTGGACTCACAGCAACATCACCAGAAAGATAGTGTTCTAGCTTTCTGCCAAGTAGCAGAAATGAGGTTTGACTAACAGCAGCAGATGCTCCAGCAACCTCGGTGATACAGCAGCTAGGGTCTTGGGTAACAGTTTTCCCATTTGCTCCTCCAGTCCTCTGAGATAATAGATCCTTCTTATAGTTACTGATATCTGAACAAACGAAACATTTCATTTTTTTCTCCTCCAGTTATTTCAACATTTTGGAAATGCCTGTATTGACTTCTCCCTGCTTAAAATACCTACAGCTATTTCTTTTTTTTTTTTTTTTTTTAATTAGTTTTAGGTATACAGTATCTTGGTTAGACATTTATATAGTTATAAAACCATTTTTTGTTTGTTTTGAGCAGTGACTGGCACATAGGTGAATTTAAGCATTCATATTAAACTGGGCTTCAGGACTTGGGGTCCTGGGAGCAGCGGGTTTTAGGTTACAATCTTATACATTTTTCTTTATGAACTGCCTTATAGATGTGTAAGAAATTCCCATTTGATTCACTCATGGAGATGGCTTCCTAATGCATTTTCTGCTGGTGGCAGCGTCAGGAACGTGTTAGAGCATGGGAACTGCAGAGGTGGTGGTGGTGGATTTGGGTGGATAACATCTGTATACCTTTGGGAATTACTCCAGGCATTTATTAGCACCTCAAAAGTGCCAAATAACATCACATATGTTATCTCATTTGTATTCTCCTTCCTCCCTCGGCCCTCCAAAACTCCCTGGTCCTATGAATATTATCATTTCCTCCTTAAACATAAGGAATAATTGATTTCTAGAGCACTGTTTCTTTAAGTGAGAGTCCTGGACCACCTGCTTTAAAATATCTTGAGGTGCCTATTAAAAATCAGGTTCCAGGAACTTACCCTGTACTTACTAACAAGAATCTCTGTGGGTAGTACCTGGGAATCCACATTTTAACAAGCATCCCAGGTGATTCTTGTGCAAATTTGAGTTACACCATCAGAAAGGATAAGTAACTTGCTCAAGGTCAGAGTCATAGAGATAACCTTGGAAATTTAGGTCTAACTTGAAATCGTATGTTTTTTCCATTCACTTCACTTACATAGACCCATCATATAAGGGAGGAAATGGCTGAGTAAAGGTGAGAGGCCAAATGCTATAAACTGTTATATTAATATTTTACATTTGATGAATATTTTTAAACTTCTACATATTTTTACCCAACTTCCCCATTTAACAAAGCATAATATGGTTTGATTAAAAAGGCTTTGTGTTCAAAATTATTCTGAGAACTGCTCCATCTTTCTCTTCTCTTGGTAAGTGATGAAACAACTCAAATTATCCATCATTAAACACATAACACATTTCCAGAGCATACTCGTGTCAGTTTACTATACTTACTAGTCCTGAAATGGAAGGAAATTTATTTTCTTTCTTTCTCCAATAACGTGCTTGTCGTTTGTGACTTTGACGTTTCTGCTCTTCTCCATTTTAGCAGTCTTGATTTATTTCAATTCAGTAGACATTTATTGAGAGGCTAAGTTTTCACACTGATTTGGATCTTATTGGAGAAAAAAATTCTGGCCCCCTGGAGCATGTTCTCCAGACCTCGTGTTGGTGTAAACTCACATCCATATCACACTGGTTCAGAATGTAACTGATAAAAATCATCCTCTCTTTAAAATTATCCAAATTCACAGCCAATAGCTCAGTTTTCTCTCAATTAAGATGTTGGTGAAATGTCACAAAATGTGCTAGGCCAGAAAGTTAAGGTTTCCAATATTAATTGTAACTGATGCTGAAGATGTTGCAATGCAAATCTCTTCTTATGACACCTTCCCCAGGAGTGTGACCACAAGCTGATTCATTGTCTTTCCAATTATGAAAGGTAAGCGCAATCTTTTCAGAAATGGAACTGTCTACCATAGAAACTGTCTCATTTTTAAGGAAGAGGTTAGCACACGCTTTACCTTATAGAGCTGTTGGGATGATTAAATGAGGTTTTACATATAAAATGCTCAGGATGGTTTCTAGCTCAAGTAAGAGCTCAATAATTGTGAACTATTTTAAAATTGAGCGCTGTGCTGATAGGACGAATTTTTTAAATGCGGGAACAAACTTATAAAACATTTAATAAACATTTCAGCACACATTTATGGGAAAGTGCATGGAGGGAAGAACACAAATAAAAAATAAGCTGTTTTTAACTTAACTATCAAGTTGCTTACTACCTAGGTTTATATAAATATATACATAAATATTATATATGAAGTATTATTTTTAATGATCATAGATGAAGGCTCAAACTCTGAACATGTCCAGATCATGAGGATGATGATAAATACAACAGATGACATATTTTTATATAGCTTTACAGTTTAAAACGCTTTCACAAACATTTTCTCGTTTAAT
The DNA here is from genome assembly GCA_028627145.1 of Eidolon dupreanum. Classification (NCBI taxonomy): domain Eukaryota; kingdom Metazoa; phylum Chordata; class Mammalia; order Chiroptera; family Pteropodidae; genus Eidolon; species Eidolon dupreanum. Next base: position 86,831,824 of record CM053506.1, read on the forward strand.
CCTCACAATAACTTAGTAAGGCAAATGTTCTTCGAGATAATTTAAAATTGATGAATTGATAATTTGTTCATGGGTCTAGCTCTTAGGGGACATAGTATATAAACTAAAGTTTAATAATTTTACATTTTGTGTTATTTCTCCCATGTTCCAAGACTGAATTTGGTTGAATAATATGAGAGAGGTATGAACTGTCCCTTGGATTTTAAGGGCCAGTTCTAAGAGAAAAAAAATGCAGTTCCTTTGACCAAATTAAAAGTCAGGCTTTTTAATTGGCTGAAGGAGGCACACACACACTGAAAACATCTTCTTCTCTGGGCTTTTTACACCATCTAACACAGCATCCTACACTGCCTGTTAATAAACCAACATAAAATTTCTAAACCATTTTCAAGTGTGATTGATGATTATGTGATATTATTATGAAAATAATAAGTTAATTTCATTAATTAGTTGCTAAGATCTCAACTTAGTTCTACTAATTGGAAAATGAGCTTAGAAATGTTGGTCAAAAATAAATTACACCAATACGGTCATACTGTTTTGAACCCAGTTAAAAGAATTAAACATTGAAATCATTATATTTTCTAATTAAGGATCACTAGGATACCCTTTAGAGAAAATACTGAGAGGAGGGATATGTTCTTTGTTTTTCAAGCCAATAATATTTAAACTATGTTGTCTTGTAGGAAGAGAGGGAGAGAGGGGGAGAAGGAGAGGGAGAATTTTTAGTTTTCAATTCATATAATTTATGACATCTGCATGATATTGATGCTTAAAACTTTCTAGAGAAAAATACAAAACTAAATGATAGCACCATCAGTGTTACTTTAATAAAGAACTTCTGTGCAAATGTTGCAGAGAATGGATGGCATTTTTTTTCTTCTCTATCTTCAGCCTTCATAGCCTAAAATAAACAATGATCTCCCTTCACAATAAAATTAGGAAATAGCTACATATTCACCAGCTATGAAGGGCATTTGCTAAGATGAACATAGCAGCTAAAACCTGATATATGATTCACATGCTCAGACCCATGTGATTCAGCCTTGGAATAATATCTTGGTCTTGCAGACAGAAACAATTAAAAATTAATTCTTTTCTAAAATTTTTGCTCTTGGAAACGTCTAGCTCCTCTGTTTTGTAACCCGAATTTCTCTTAATTTCCTCTATCCTCTTAGAAGATTTCAGTGCTCCAGTTAACCCTTCACTTCCCTGCATCATGTGCTCCCACCCTAATGGGATCAATCTAGGGAGCATGTGAATGAGTTAGTCTCAATATCATAACATGCCCTGGATCCCACAACACTCCCACTGTACCTCATTTCTTGACCTTCTCCTCAAAGAACATTTTTTTTGGGTTCTTTCCCCCAGCTTTATTGAGATATAATTGACATATAATATTGTGGAAATTTAAGGTGTACAATGTGATGGTTGGATGCACATATATATTACAAAATGTTTACCACAATAAAGTTAATTAGCACGTCTTTTACCCCACGTAATTGCCATTTTGTTGTTGTTATGGTGGCAACATTAAAACTACTCTCACGGCAACTTTCAAGTATACAATAAAGTATTGGTAAGTATAGTCACCATGCTCTACAGTATTATTAATTATATAACAATTCTATTTTTAGTTTTTTTAAGAACTCCCTACTATTTTTCATAGTGGTTGTACCAATGTACATTTCTACCAATAGTGCATGAAGTTTCTCTCTTCTCCACATCCATGCCAGCATTTGCTGTCTACTGCCTTTTTGATGACAGCCATACTAACATGTGTGAGGTGACATCTCATTGTGGTTTTAATTTGCATTTCCCTGATACTATTGATGTCAAGCACCCTTTCATGTCCTTGTTGGCCATTTGTATATCTTTTCTGAAAAGATGTCTATTCAAGTCCTCTGCTTATTTTTTAATCAGATTGTTTACAGGTTTTTTGTTTTGTTTTTGTTTTTGTTTTGCTATTGAGTTATATGAGTCCCTAATTTTAGATATGAACCTTATATCAAAAATATGGTTTGCAAATATTTTCTCCCATTCTGTAGGTTACCATTTCATTTCATTGATTATTTCTTTGGCTATGAAGAAGCATTTTGTTTGATGTAGTCCCAGTTGTTGATCTATGGTTTTGTTGCTTATTCTTTGACTATCATATACAAAAAAATCATTGCCAAGACTATTGTTAAAGAGATTTTTCTCTGTTTTCTTCTAGAAATTTTAGAGTTTCAGTTCTTACATTTAAGTCCTTAATCCATTTCCAGTTTATTTTTGTGAGTGGTGTAAGACATGGACTTGGTTTAATTCTTTTGTAGTGAATATTCAGTTTTCCCAACACTGTTTATTAAATTGAATATCCTTTCCCCATTGAGGGTTTTTGGTTCCCTTGTCAATTATTAAGTGACCATATATGGGTGGGTTTATTTCTGAGCTCTTGATTGTGTTCATTGGTCTATGTGTCTCTTTTTATGAGACTACCACCCTGCTTTGATTGCTACAGCTTTTTGATATTGTTTGATTAAAACAATATTGATGCCTTCAGCTTTGTTCTTTCTCAGGATTGCTTTGGCTATTCATGGTCTTTTTTGATTACATATGAACTTTAGGATTGTTTTTTTCTATATCTGTGAAAAATGCCATTAGAATTTTGATGGGGACTGAATCTATTGAATCTATAGATGGTTTTGTGTACTGTGGACTTTTTAATAACATTAACCTTTTAACCCATGAATATCTTTCCACTTTTTGTGGTTTCTTCAATATCTTTCATCAGTGTGCTATAGTTTTTGGTAAACAGATATTTTGCTACCTTTGCTAAATTTATTCCTAAGTATTTTATTGTTTTTGATGTTATTATAAATGTGATCACAATTGTTTTCTCTATTTTTTAGATATTTCATTTTTAGTGTATAGAAAATTAAATTTACATTGACTTTGCATCTTCAAACTTTACTGAATTAATTTATTAAGTCTAACAGTTCTTCAGTGGTATTTTGAGGATTTTCTATATAGCAGATAATATTGTTAGCAAACAGATAATTTTACTTCTTCCTTTCCAATTTGGATGCTTTTTATTTCTTTTTCTTTCCTAATTGCTCTGGATAGGACTTCTAGTACTGTGTTGAATAGGAGTGATGAGAATGGGCACCCTTGTCTTCTGATCTTAGAGGAATAGCTTTTCACCTTTTACAGTTGAATACAATGTTAGCTGTGGTTTTCCATCTATGGCTTTTATTATATTGTGATATGTTCCTTCTATATACAAGTTTTTTGAGAGTTTTTATCATGAAAGGATGTTGAATTTTGTCAAGTGTTTTTCTGCATCTATTGAGATGATGATTTTGGTAATCTGATGTATCACATTTATTGATTCATGCATGTTGAACCATCCTTGCAACCAGGGATACATCCCACTTGATCACAGTGTATGATCCTTTTAATGTGTTGTTGAATTTGGTTTTCTAGTATTTTGTTGAGTATTTTTACAACTGTTTTCATCAGTGATATTGGCCTGTAGTTTTCCTTTCTTCTAATATCATTATCTGGCTTTAGTATCAGAATACTTCTCACCTTGTCATAAAAGTTTGGGAGTGTTCCCTCCTCTTTGATTTTTTTTTTTTTTTTGGAAGAGTTTGAGAAGGATTGATATTAATTCTCCTATAAATGTATCATAGAATTCACCTGCGAAGCCATCTGGTCCTGGGCTTTTCTTTGTTCACATGCTCACTGGATTGATCCCATTAGAGATGGGGGCATATGATACAGGGAAGAGAAGGGTTAATTGTAGGACTGAAATAGTCTAAAAGGATAGAGGGAATTAGAGAAATTAAGATTAGAAATGGAGGAGCTAGACTTTTTAGAAAGAACTAAGTTTAGAACTAAATTAATTTTTAAGTGTTTCTGGCTGTGAGAATGAGATACTGCTCTGAGGCTGGACCACATGGGTTTAAGCTTACATCATCTGGCCCCTGCCTGCCTCTCCCACTTCCCTGTGTACCACTCTGTCCTCACACATCATTTTTTCATCCTGCCCCACTGAGGCATTTCTTTTACAAGTTCACTCCTCAGATGAGGCAAGTTATTCCCGGTTTTAAGGTTCACATTCTCTGTCTGGAACAACCCTTTCCTAGCTTTTCAAAAGGAAGCTCTGTTTAATCATCAAGATACAGTTGAAGTGGTACTTTTTCCAATGATCACCTCACCTGACCCTCATCTCATTACTTCTTAATATCTTATTTATTTCTTCTTTAGAATTTACCACAAGCCAAAAGTTAACCTTATTTCTATTTGTGTTTGCTTATTTATTGACTAACTGCACCAACTAGAATATAAGCTTGAGAAAGGAACCTGATGGATTTGTTTAGTGTTCTGCCCTCAGTACCTGGACGAGTGTCAAATATATAGAAGAAGTTCAATAGATATTTGACGAATAAATAAATGGATGAACAACACAAAAACATCTTTGTAATACTTTGTAAAATCTCCTCTCCTGCTTTCTTTTCCCAGTTTTTCCCGTCTTCTACTACTTTTTCATTCTGCCCATCTCTTCTAAACTCTTAGTCGCTCATTACAGAAGCCTAGAAAGTGGTCTAGCAGAAACAAAACAAAATAAACAAACAAACTAACAAACAAAAAAAGTCCAAGCTCTCCTCAGAGTATAGGAAACTGGAGAATCAGTGATTGGTAGTTCAAATATGAATATGTTTATCAACTGATCCCCTTTGTAGACTCACATTTTTTTCAAATCTAAACAATAGTAAAAAATTCCTAAAAATTAACCCTAAAGTGAGCTTATCCTAAAATCCCTAAACGAAATATCCCTTATTAGAAATGAGGACAATCAGAGTGTGCATGAGCTAGGGAGAAAAGGAAACACATCCTTAGGATGGGAGTAAAGTCAGAGAGGAAAGAAGATGCAATGCTGCTGGCTTCGGAAGTGGAGGTAAGGGCTGTGAGCGTGGAATGTAGGTGGCTGTCAGAAGCCAGAAAAGGCAAGGAAACGAGTTCTGCCCTACAGCCATCAAAGGGAATATGGTCCCGTGGACCCACGTGAGATTTCTGTTCTCCAGAACTGTAAAATTGAGTTGCTTTAAGCCACCAAGTTTATGGTAATTGGTTACAGGAACAATAGGAAACTAATACAGGTGATATGTTTACATATCTAGAAAGCCCAAGATTATCGATTTTAAAAAATCTTAGAGATGAAAAATTCATTAATATTTCTACTTATAAACAGATGTGCTGAAATTGATAGTTTTTCTATATGTCAACAATAACCAGTTAGAGAATAAAATAGAACAGATCTGATTTACTACATTCACACAGAAAGATAAATTTCCTTGGAATAAACATAGCCTAGAAATGGTATACTTCAATGGTTCTCATATAGGAAAATTAAAAATCCTAATTCTCAGACTGTGGCCCAAAGTAAATCAGAATTTCCAAGGGAGAGCCCTGACATCAGTCTGTTCTTAAAAGCTCCCCAGGGATTTTAAAGTGCAGCCAGGTTTGAGAACCATTGGTAAAGTATATTTTGGATTGGGGTGAGGGACCCATGGAGTTAATGTCTAAGATAGGATAGTCAAGCCCATGCTTGAGGATTGAGCATCTGGACTGAGATGCTGATCACAGCAATAAAAAGAAATGAATTCTATAGGCACTTTGGACAGGATACTGAAAAGTCTTGGAAAATGAAAGTTAATTCAGTGATTACTTAAAGACTTCAAAACTGGCAGAATTTGATATCATTAATTCAAAGATGTATGTAGGAAATAGATGTCCACGTTGAAGGAAGAAAAGATGTTGACATGTGGAAGTTGAAGTGATGGTAAGGGAAAAAATAAGTGCATTCTTTAAGCAATTGACGATAGACATTTGAGATGCCAGGAAAATTGGCATAACTAAGACAAAAATTGGGGCATCACTTGCCCAAAGATAATAGAGTGAGAGAGAGAAAAGGGAAGACTGTAAGAAAAATAAGAGAGATCAGTGACCAAAAAAGAAAAATAAGTAGAGATAGGAAGAAGTATGCTACTAGGAGGTAGAATTGCTATAACCAAGAGAAAATGTAATTTTGGAAAAGGGTGTACTGTAGGCTCAAAAACAAATATTAAAATAAAGAAAGAGGAAATGAGGTTAGAGAAAAGCCATTGGATCCACCACTAGCAAAGCTACAGTCTATAAACCAAGTTAAATGATGTTAAATATAAACGAGAATATGGAAGTATTACTGCAAGTACAAAGCATATTTGGAAATACCGATAATTTTAACCAATTGAATCGAAATTAAGAGAAATGGATGTTTCTTCCTAACTGACCAATTAATGCGATTTTAACCAATTGAATTTAAGAGAAATGGGTGTTTCTTCCTAATTGATCAATTAAATTCAATAAATATGTGTTGTGTATGAAACATAGTGTTTAGTGCTATGGAAAACACTGAGTTTTGAAAGCATCATTCACATTGCTATAAAGTGTTTATAGTTTGAAACATGATGTTTCCGTTGCTTTGATGGCTATTTTGGTGGCTTTGTAGGTCACTAGTCACTTTGAATAAATGTCAGTGGGAAACTGCTGGCATGTGCCAAAAGCCCAAATGTAATCAAAATTCTAAGTGTCATCTGTTGCATCCTAAAATGGCCTCAAACATGCAATATTTATTTTCTTTGATATAACAACTTTTTGGCCACACTTTAGAAATGCACTTTAAATGTTTCTGAAGATGTTTTCTGTGGGCATGTCTAATAAATTTACACTCTTGGCAGATGAAATTGGGACTGGAAAGATTAGATGACTTGGCTAGGATCGAACAGCATTTGGGAAGAGAAAGATCAGGTTTCCAGACCTTTTAACTGGCCTAGAAATAAGTCTTCTAATTTTTGGTAATATATAAAGACATACATAATATTCAGAGAACCCCAAATCTATAACTCAAACCCAATAAAATCTATTTTCCTCATGAGACAGACAAGGTGGGTATCTTTGGTCAGTACAGTTTTACATTCTCCCTGTGGTGACTCAGGGACCCAGGCTCCTTCCAAATTGTGCCCCTCCCCAATTCTGTAGGTCCTGTGACAATGTTATCTTCTGTATTCAGCTGATGGAAGGGGAAATAGAGTGGTAAGGAGGAACACATTTTCAAAATCCTTGTCTGGAAAGTGATATAATTCACTTCTTAACTACATTCCTTTGATGAGAATTACTCACATGACCACACCATGACGAAAGGCGGGCTGTGCAAGAGAATAAATTTTATGAGCAGAGGTCTCTCCCACACTTCACATATGATATTTTTAAAGTCAATAATTTAATTCAGTATTTTAGTAGTAATTCTGAGTTGACGCATCTAGAAACTAGCTGCTAAGGTAGATCACTGCATGATCACTAAGCTCCTTTGATTGTTTGGTTTCATTTTGCAACCTGATGATTTTTTCATGGTACCTCTAACCTAGTATCTAAATTATTGATAAGCACAGTTTCTCACTGTTTGAATACAGAGCACAAACACAGTAACATAAATTCTGCAAATGTCACATCACTAATGCAATTATTTGTAATGTTCTCACCGTTTCCTGAGCCTGTCAATGCTTTATTATGCAAAGGAGATATTTTTGTTAAATTGTATTTAAGCAGTTTCATTAACAATAATAAAATACATCTCCAGATTTGTTTTGGATAGAGGAAGACCAGCATGGACTTTCTACAGCTAGTAAAATGCAGATCTGAAGGACAAGGGGCAGAGACCAAAGCTTAGGTTATTGAGCAAGTGGCTGTATTTGTGCTGTTATTCGCCCAGGGTGCTTGACTCTGCAGTTTTGCCTTATGACATGGTAGATGCCAATTTTAATAAAGAAGAAGGGAGACAAGTAGTGCTAATATGCAAATATCTGAAGCATTCTAGTGGAGCTGAGCTGATTAAATTGCTTATTAAGCTGAAGACTCAAACAGAAGAAAGAAAGAAGCAATAATTTGCTCCTCAGAGCAAGTCTGATCATAGACTTATACCCTCTAGGTTGAATATATATCCTGAATGTTTTCTCCAAGCAAGAGTAGAAACTGCTGGGTTTTTTTCCTGCACATGTCCGCAACTGCAGAGTGAAGGTGGATGGGCTTTTGGTTGCTTCCCATGGGTCAAAAATTCATTATTATTCCCCTTTTTATTGCATCCATGCTGATGTATTTAATTTAGCAGAATGAAATGAGATGAAAGGAAAATAGAAATTGTGATAAAAATAATTTGCTATTTCATGAGAGCCTTTATTTTCAGAGTTGTAGTCTCTCAGGAGCCTTGAACTTTATTGCTTCTCTCTCAGTGAATGTGACTGTGAAGGCTGAAAAGGGGAATATTTTGTGCACAGCCTTTGATATGTAAGATTCCTTGTCCATAAAATGAAAATATTAGTGTACGAAGGAGGATTATAATAGAGAATCAGGATGAGCTATTTGAATTTCCAGCTTTAAGGTCGAATCTGAGGCCAGCTATACAATGAGTTCTCTTATTTTTCTGAAAGTTTTTTTTTATTGCTCCTGAACATTCTGCATTTCATTATGCTATAGTGTGTATGCTGGTTATCAACTCATTGCCTCTCATTTCCAAATGCACTTTTCTTTGTCTAGTAATATTGGAGTTGGGGCTGATACACATTTCTCCTTTGTCAGCTGAAACTGCTAACCCTGGTCAGTAGAGGGCGCTGGAGGAACACTGCAAGAGGACGAGGCTTATTCTGGTTCCGGTGCTTTTTTCCCTCCTGTCACATGCCCGTTACTCCTCTTGGCAGCTTTCCTGTGAAATGTCCCCAGCACCACCACAGTGGGTGGCTTCTCAGGGAGTCTTGCTGGTACTCCAACAGGCTCTTCCTACGTGCTAACATCGATTGGCACCTCAGCAAACATCTTTCTAATTCAATGAGCCGCAGCTACAATCTCTCCAAGGAGCTCCAAACCCCAGGCTTGAGGAAGAAGAATCTTTTCAAGTTTGTTTCTTCCTTGGGTACTCTCTGTCAGCCCTAGAGGTAGTGGCTGTTCCCTACGCATGCTATTCATGCATTCCATAGAGTTCTTTTTAACCCTCTTAATAGTTAATCACCTTTCATTAAAGTTCTTTATATATTATTTTCTGTGCAAATTGCTCATGTAGTTTCTGTCTCCTTAAGGACCCTGACAGATACTGAGTGCTTCTAGAATTTTCTTTCATAACGAGGGTTGTCTGAGCAGGGACATTAGGATGTTTTAGGATATTGGGAAACAAACATACAACGTGTTCTAAATTATACCCTTGTCACCAAGATGCCAGGAGTACCCGAGTCTAGTAGCATCAGTACATTTGATGATAATGAGTGGGTATCATATATTATTGGATATTGAGAACCTATCGTGAGGAGATTTAAAGAAAAACACTGGATAAGATGCCAGGGGAAATTTTCATGTCTAGGTTTGTACTTCTCAGTTCTCTCCCTGTTGTTCTGTATGAAATGAATGGTTGCATAGTAGCAGGAGGAAAGTGAGCTGGGGGTTGAGAAAGCTGTAATCAACATGCTTTGTTCATTCTTTCTGAGCTGAACCTATGCATCCCACCATCTCCTTCCATTAAGCTGATGGACACGTCTAAGAATCTGAAATACAGTGTTCTCTGTCTTCACGATTTATACTGATGACAACTAGGTGACCCAAGTCATGTAACTTATCCTTAAGACTGAACATTACAACACATATAGTAGAGTATTTGAAATGTACAGTGGAGTGATTTTTGTAAATGACATGACATAGTTACATTCTACGTTTTCAGGTTATTGTAAACAAAAACAGTCTTATACCAAAGAATGAATTTACTGAGATGTATAGATGGCATTTTTGAGGAAATTATAAAATTAAAGTACTGTATTATCTATCTCTGTATAAAAAATGACCACAACTCTTAGTTACTTAAATCTATAACAATTATTAATTATCTAACAGTTTCCAAGGGTCAGAAACTTGGGAGAAGCTCAGCTGGATATTTTTGGCTTAAAGTTTCTTATAAAGTAGTAATTAAGATGTCAGCTAGGTCATAGTTATCTCAAGACTTGATTGGGACCGAAGGATCTGATTTTAAGATGGCTCACTTATGTGGCTGGCAGATTGGAATTGGCTGTTGACAAGAGGCCACAGTTCCTCATTAACTGGACTTTTCCATAGGGCTGTTAGAGTGTCCTCGCAACATGGGGACTGAGTGCCCCTAGAATGAGTAATCTAAGAGAGAAAGCAAGGACAAAGCCTTAGAAGTTATTACTGCCACTCCTGCTTTATTCTGGGAGCACTCGGAGCGACGCCAATACAACATACAAGTAGACTGCGTTAGAGCATTAATAATCAGGAGACCATCTTGGAGGCTTAGCTGCTGCTAGCGCTTAAGGAAGAGGTGAACAAATGAACTCATTTCCCATTTGCCCCGAGAATACTCTCCAACAGCGCTTGTGGCTGCAGTGTTTACCCCGAGATAACTTTCAGATTACAGTCCTAACCTTACCCCCAAAGTTTGCCATGAAATATCTCACTTTTATTATTATTTTCACATTGCTCTAATATATTGATAGTCCTTAGAAACAAATGATGTCGTTCTATTTATAGCATTCTGTTTTTCTGAAGTGGTACTTCCTTTTACAAAATATAGTAATTCTTGATTGCTGAAAATGTCAAATCCTAGAGAATGTAGCATTTCTATGCATGACGTTAAATGAACGCTGGCACCCAGCTGCACTTTTTTTTCCTAAATGGAAGAAGGGCTAAGAAAAGTACAGTGTTTCTAGATGGGAAGACCAATGCTCTTAGAAACGTCAGTTCTTCCTGTATCCACATGTAAATTTAATGTAACCGAATTAGTTACTTTTTGGTCAAGGATTTTGACAAATTGGTTGTACTACTTCATCTGGAAAAATAAATGTATTAGACATATAAGGTAGTTTTTGAAATTTGAAAAAAGTTAAGTGGAATTTGCTCTGTTAAGCTGTTAAGCTTTTTAAGTTACAGTAATTAAAACAATGTAGTGGTGCTGGATCAGGAATGATTTAATAACCTAGTGAAAATTCATAGTTGTAGTATTCATTTTTGATGATTGATTGCTGATAGTTTGTAGCTCCACCACTTTTACAAAGGTAATCAAGTTAAAGTAAGGTTATTGGAGTGGGCCCTCAACCAATACAACTGGTGTCCTTATAAGAAGGGGAGATTTGGACATAGACAGTCATACAGAGAGTAGGAACATGAGGACAGCCATCTACAAGGCAAGGAGACATACCTGGAAGAGAATCTTTCTCTCAAGGCCCTTAGAAGAAATCAATTCTGCCAATGTCTTGATCTCAGATTTCTAGCCTCCAGAACCGGGAGACAATAAATTTCTGTTGTTTAAGCCACCAGTTTGCAGCGCTTTGTTACAGTGAACCTAGCAAACTAATACAAGCAGAAAACCAGCATTCCTTCCTTCCCTTTCCTCTCAAGCCATTCTTGAACCTGCTTTCGAGTCTATTGTGCTTTCCCCAGAAAGCTTTATTATGTGAATAATCCTTTCTCATCTTCTTAGAGAGAGAGAGAGAGTGTGTGTGTGTGTGTGTGTGTGTGTGTGTGTGTGTGTGTGTGTGTGTTTTGGTACGGGGGTTTCCATCCCACCTCTAAAGTGGCAACAACAGGAGTCTACTTAGAGATTCACGTTTGGACAGGCTGCATAATACAGTGGTTAAGAACTTGTCCTGGAGCTAGATGCCTCGGTTCAAATCTACCTCTACCATATACTAATTCCATGACTTTGGACAATTTCTTCACCTTTATAGGCTATAGTTTTCTGGCCTTTATGATGAGAATAATAATAGTAATACTCCATAGAGGTATTTGAGAATAAAGTAGCTTAATTTTTAAAGTGTTAATAAAAGTAGTTGACATAACATTAATTTGTTAAATCTATGAAAATTTAATAAATGATAAATGAAACATTTCAAATCAGTGAATGAAAGAATTAATAAATGTTTAGCTTTCTTCAAACAAATTGAAATGGATTTAAATGTGTATTTCACAGTGTACATACTTCCATATACAAAAAGAAGTTACAGATAGATTTGATATGTAATATTAAAAATAAAACAAGTAATACAAGTAATATAAGAAAGCAAGTATGTATTTTCATATTGTTCCATTCTTTCATAAATAATATATACCAATGAAATATTTATGAAACCAAATGTATAAGAGTAGAACAGTAGATACATATATAGTCAGAGGGTATGATAGAGACTTGCTAAATGGTCATCAATCCTGTTTTCTTTTTTTGGAAATGCAGGAACATTAAATTTCTCAGGCCCCTTTGTATCTGAGGAGATCTTTTGACTATGTGGACAGTGGGATCTGGAGAAAAAGACATAGACTATTTGAAGGGTTGGCCATAGAATGTTTGTAAAGTCTTCTGTATTCTCTCATTCTCCTGCCCATCTGCCTACAAGCAAAGGACTCTGGGAAGGCAAAGCTACACAGTGGGTAACCACTTGCTGCAGAACCATCCAGGAGACCTGTATTGGTCTGTGACATGAAGGAGAAATCAATTTTTATGGAAGTAAGCTGCTGATATTTTGAGGTTGTTTAGAATAGCAAGTAGCATTAAATAACCTATTAGTCATGGGGGTGGCCTCCATTCAAATAGAGTAAAAAATGTTGCCTTATAGGACCAATTTTTGTCAAAGCAAACCAGTGTGAAATAGTATTTAATTGTATACACACTACTGCAAGGTTAAAGATATCTGTGCTGTTGAAGCTGACCATGGCTAGTAGGGAGTACAAACATATAATAATTAAAATGGAATGTTTTTGACCTAGTGTCATAAACACTGGTTGTCTGAATGTCTGAGTATCATCGGCAAGATGGTTTGGGGACCGCATGTGAAACATAGGGAACATCATGTGAAAACGTAGGGAACATCATATAAAAATCAAGTACGTGAATGACAAGGGCTATCTATAATTTTAGGGAAGTCCTCAAATCAGAAACCATCAAAGAATAGATTGCAAGATATTACTATATATTTTTTAAAAAAGCCTGCATGGCAAACTCATCATAACAAGGTTAAAAAATAATGGATAAACTAGGAAAAATAGTTGCATAATATATAACTAAGGTTTACTATCCTTAGTAAACATGCTTATAAATCACTAGGAAAAAAATATCTTAATGGGAAAATTGGTAAAAAGCAAGAACAAATATTTCATGTACACCCACACACAAAAATGTTGTTGACCAATGAAACATTTACTCTCATTTATTATCAAAGAACTATAAATTTAAATAATGATGAGATGTTATGCTTTAAAACTAAAGATTAAAAATAAATAATGCTTAGTGTTGATATTAATGTTAGAAAGTAAGCACTACATTCATACATATTTGGGGCTGGTTGTAACTATTCAGTGTTTTTGGAGGGAAATTTGTGCATGTTCTTTCATCTATCAGTTTTACTTCCATCAGTTACACATTTAATTACATGTAGAATTGTTTACAGTAGTGAAAACTGGAGACAGCCCAAATGCCCTAGGTCAAGTGATTAAATAAGTTATGGGATATTATTACAATTGACTTATTCAAATGTCAAACAAAATGAAGTAGATATTTGTGACTTGATGTAGAAATGTTCCCATAATATATTGTTTATATATTGGGGAGGGGCAGAAACAGGCTACAAAGCACTTTAAAAATATACATATATATTCTATGAATTGTTATACAATGTATTTATAATATAACATCTTATATACATGTAAATAACAATATAATTATTGTAACATTTATATTTCAAGTCTCCTCTTTCTTTTCAGAGTAATTTTCCACCAATATTTTAGGAAGGGGATTTTTGTCTTGTATTCACCCCTGTTTCTCCACTGTTACTTGGCTCATGCTTTCTTTCCAGTCTGTCTTGAGGTATGGTCCCCATTTGGGGATCACAATATTTCTCCAGTGTGATATTTTTTACCATCACATGCTGGCCTCGACAGAGGAGAAATGTAGGAAAAGAACTGAATTCTCAACACCAAGAACAATACTGTTAAACTCAAAGAAAACTGGATAACTTTAAGTCAAAGTAGAGAAAAGGGTTAGTATATACTCATCATTTTCTGTGTTAAACAGAACAAGGAAAGAAACATTTATGTTCATTGACAGACTGGCCTGAAATGTGTTTCCTATGGGAAAATAAAGAGAAAGATGGAACGCTGTCCGGAAGAAGGCTCAATCATCTACCGAGGTCTCTCCAGCTTCCCTGGCTGGTTTAGGTCCAGTATCTTCTCCCTTTTATTAAAACCTGCTTTGACTCTTGGTAAGAATGTCATTAGTGGAAGGGAGGCAAACTTGGTCTGACAGATTTTAGAGTTAACGGTGCCATTAAAGCAGCTGTCAAAGTAAACCCTGACAGAATTCATGGCACTCATGAAATAAGGAGGGTAATTTGTTCAAAATCTTATTATCCAGGGATAATGTGTATTAGGAAAAGGAAAATGAGGTGCTGCTTAATGTTCCTTGTAACTAAGTATATCTCTTCCCTTAATTCTAACTCATGGCCATAAGAAAGGAGTTGACTTTCAATTGAAATGGGTAGCAGGATATTCTTTGATGGGGAAAATAAATAATAAAATATCTTTTTTTTTTTTTTGGTCTCAGTTTTTCCTTAGGGCTTGCCACACAAATATGTTCAGAGAACACCATGATGCTCTTATAAAATTGAGCAAACTCACATTCTTGGCTTTGGAATTAGACTAGCTGTGACTCAGTGGATAGGGATGTACTGCCTACTTAGGATACATGATGGAAAGGGAAGTCACACAATAGATGATGCTGTTGGGTAATGCTTTTTAATCACTGGAACTGTTTTATGATAAATATTGTATTCAGCAGTATGTATTATGCATGCTTTCCACAAAATGTCTGCAAACGAATCTCTGACAAGCACAGATGAGAGGAAATACTTAATGCAGGGCATTGGCAGCTTGTAGACATGCTGAAATTCAGTGCGGGCAGAAGCTCACAGACAGGGAGATAAAGGGTTTCACAAATGGGATAATAATAGTCTTCAGTGCCAAATGCATTTTCATTTATCTAAGGACCTCAAAATGCTTCCCAAAGGTTGTCCTATTCTTCACTGTTTTAATCATTAAAATGAAGCAGAGAGAGGTTAAGTGATTTTCTACAATCTTCCAGCAAATCTAATGTAGGTGAAAGTCCTGACATTAGATGCATATAAATCTAGCAATTTTTCGCATCTCCCAACCCCACATCAAGGAAGTTACAGAGGTGCTTAAGTGCTGACTATAAATGTCAAGATGTTTGTAGGTGTGGATTTGAAATAGTCTAGATGACATAGAATATTGTAGGAGAAAACATGCCCTGAGCAAGAGATTTGAAAACAGCAATGTGCTTACTTGAAAATTAGGAAGAGATAAAAAGGGGGTCAGGAAAGGTAAGGTTCATCATTAGCCCAAATCTCAGAGGTCTAAAATTTAACAGCTCTGAGTCCACAGCCAAAGGGCAGCCGAGAACTGAATAGGAAGGATTCAGGGACTTATACCCTCCAGTGCTCCAAAATTATTGAAAAAAAGAAAATAAATATCATTGATAGAGAGCTGAAAGGAACCCTAGGGAATGTCTCCCTTAACCCCTGTCTCATTTTACAAGTGAAGGCATGGAAGTCTCATAAGCCATAGTGATGAAGCGACTTACCTAATATAATGCCATGAGCTAGTGCAGAACCAGGAAAAGAAACCAATCTAGTCTTCTCTTTCTGCTTCTTGGACATTTGTAGGAGTGAAGAAGACTAGATTGTTGTTTTTAAACCAATTCTTTTCTGGCGATATAGTGAGATGGTATCAAAGCTATTGTTTCTTTGAATATTCTTTCAAACCTACTCTATTTTTTCTCCTTCTGGGATTCCAGTGTCATGAATATTGGATATTGCATTATTGTCCCACAGGTTTCTGAGGTTCTAATTTTTGTCCCATCTATTTTCTCTGTTGTTCTGACTGCGAACAACTGAGTCATTCTATCCTCTGTCATCTCTACTCTACTATTTAGTCCATTCACTGAATTTTTTAAATTTATGCTATTATATTTTTCACTTCTATAATTTTCATTTGGTTCTTCTTTATAGCTCCTACTTTTTGAGATTTGCTAATTTTTAATTTACTTCAGGAGAATTTATAATTGCTTGTTGAACATTTTCATGTAGGTTGCTTAAAAATTTTGGTCACATAATCATAACAACTGATTCATCTAGGCCTTGGTGTCAGTTGATTGTCTATTCTCATTCAAGTTGTAATTTTTCTGGTTCTTGGTGTGAGGAGATTTTATCAACAGTATTCAGGACATTCTACCTTTTATGTTAGGATACTCTGGGTCCTATTTACATCATCTATTTTAGCAGGTGTTCATTTTATAGATGGTCCCTCACTTTTATGGTATATACTTGCCATCAGATTCAGGTTATACACCTTTGGTAGAATATTGTAGACATCATACAGCATTCTTATTGCCTTCTATCAGGTGATGCATCATTTAAATTTGTCACATTACTGATGATATTAACTTTGATAACTTGATTAAGGTAGTGTCTGCCAGGATCCTTCACTTTGTAATTAATATGGATTCTGTGGGAGATATTTTGACTCTTTGTAAATATTCCATTTCTCATCAAACTCTCAATTTATTCATTTTTAAAAATATCAATATGAACTTGTACATTTCAATTTTATTCAAAGGTTATAATCAGTGACTATCATCATTTATTTTGATAGTCAAATTGGCACAGATTTGACCAGTGATACACCTACAAATTGACTGTGTCCCTTTGAGAAGTTGACATTATTTTTGGAACATCACCTTATTTTCTGGCACAAGAAGATATTCCAGGTTCACCTTGTATCTTCCTTGAAATCAGCCATCTTTCCAAAGAGTCCTGATTCCTTTAAGTAGAGAATGATATATAGATATGAATGCTAAGTATGCTTATTGGTATTGGGTGTCACTGTGCCTGGACCCTCTCCGTTGACAGAGCTAGAAACATACACACACACACACACACACACACACACACACACACACGTGCATATCTATATGTATATCTATGTGTATATCTATATCTATATCTATATCTATATCTAATCTATATCTATATCTATACCTCTAGCTATCTATTAATCTAATCTATCTATCTATATCTATCTATCTATCTATCTAATCTATCTATATACATATGCATGCATACACCTATATACACATCTATCTAGCCGTCCATCCATCCATCCATCCATCTTAAAAATCATAAGTTTTCACTGATATCTGCAACTTAAATTCAATATCACAAATTGCATTCCAGTTTTATCTCTTTCCATGCTTGTAGCTCTCTTTTCTGACAATGAGAAATGTTGTGCCCATTATCTTTAATATAGTTACTTCATTAACTAATTCCCTAATCTCTTGTTCCTGTTGTCTGCTATGTTCCCCGCATCTCCCTGGTCGGTCACCACTCTTGCTTCCTGCACTGTGGGAGCTGCTGCTTTTTACCAGGGCCCAGAAATCGGGGCCACTTCTGCTGTACCCTTATTTGGCTCCCTGCCTTACTTCACTTTGACTTAGACACCTCCACTTGTGTCTATCCCTTTCCCCACCCAGCAAGATGTCTGCCTGTTGAACTCCACCAAATGGCATTTGTATTTAATTGTTCTGAAAGGAAAGGAAGGGAAGGTGAGAGAAAGAAAAACAGGAGAAGCTTTAAGTCCAGTCTTAATTAAAATCCTGATTTTCAGGTTCAGATTTTACTTCAAAATGTGACTAGGAGACAAACATAAAATAAAATTTATTATTTAAGTTTTGAAAATTCCATTTTAATGCTGGGAAATTTAATATTCATTCTACCCTCTTAGTTCTTTAAGAGTTAAGGTTTGTTTGTTCTCATTTTCTAAAGACATTTCAGGTTGGTATCTGCTGAGTTCTACTACTCTACAAGTAATGAAGTAGAAAAGTTCCATCATAAAATTAAGATTCAATGATAAATCAAAAAATTTTCAAAAAAATAACTAGATACATATTTAGTCTGTGTTTAATACTAAATGGCTAGTTCATATTTCTGATATCTACTCAGGAGTATTGAGTTTATTGATTACAGCTTGCTAGGCTCAATACTACTCTTAGTAGGATATGAGTATCCTACTATTTTATTCCCTTCTGCTTTAGAAAATACTATCTACTTTTTCTGTCTCACTTCTATAAACTACCTACTCCCAAGAAGCATATAATTTAACTGACTCTCTACTTTACCTTAAGAGATTATCAGGATTGTAGTCTCATCACCTTGGCAGTTCAAGACTCCCATCGGAACTATTACTCTGTCCATTTCCAGCCTGACCGAGTCCTCCAGCCTTCTTTTAGTCCACACTGAGTCATGTGGAACCCATCAACAAATCCATTAAAGCCTCAATTTCCTGTATGAATATTTCCTTGATTTTCTTGCTCTAATTGAAACCTTACTATGTCTAAGGACTTTGCTTCTCTGCAGTCCTGTTATTTGGTGGTTATTTTTTTCTTCCTATATCCTGTGTTTATGTTATGTCTCATTTACACATCTAGATTTTTTTTACTTTTTCACATTGCTCCAAAATCCTATTGCTTTTTTCCTAGTCAGTTCCGTTTTCAACTTTTCTACTTTATGAAGTGGCTATTTCACACATTACTCTCTTCAAATTTTTCTTTCTTCTCCTTCCTCTTCACTATTAGCTGATGACCTTTCTGACATTACTGATAAGATAAAATCAGTCATAGGGAACTACTTCACTTACCATGTAGTTTCCCTATCTCTTATCAATATGGCTATATTTTTTATCTGCTGTCTGCTTCTATCTGTGCCCCCCCCACCCCAAAATGGAGGTTTTATGGAAAGTAACCTCACAGGGTGATCTGATAATAAATTCTTAACTGGGCAGGTCATGGTGGGTAGTCACACCCTTGGCATATAACTTTTTAGTAAAAGGTTTATCTTTGCCTTAAGCAAGCCTTGTCCATTTTCTCTGTGCCTTTAAGTTAACACACCTTTGAAATACCCATGCTCAGGAAAGCACGTGTTCTTGTTAATTATCCTGTAATCCAATTCCCAACTTGTAATCTTCCTTAGTTTCCTCCTTAATTTCAAATGTCTTTAAGATCTTGCTCCTCAGCATATGTTGTTGGTTTGGCTCAAATAAACTCATAAAAATTCTCCACAGGTTTGGACGTTTCTTACATTGACATATCAAATTCTTCCACTTACATGCTAGATGACATTATTTCTTGTTCAAGACTTTAATCCTACACTCATTCTCTCTTCTCCTGAATCCTCTCCCCACCCACCCCGTGCATTTACTTCATTATATGTGGCAGCTAGCCTCTAAGTGACCCTTCCATGATTCTTGTCTCCTGGTATTCATACTTTAGTATGTCCCCTTCTACATTTACAAGAGTTTGTGTGATCTACAAACTATGGCAGAAGTGATAGTATGTTATTTCCAAAATTAGGTTTGAGAAGTCTGTTGTGGATTCTCTCTCTCTCTCTCTTCTCTCTCTCTCTCTCTCTCCACCCCCATCCCCCCATCTCTTGCCACTAAAGCCTGGTTTCCATTGTTCATTTCTTTTCGTTCTTCTTATCTTTAAGTGTTTCAGTGTCCCTAAGAGCTGTGTTTTTTGATTAGTTCTTCTGATTCCCCAACTATTGATCTCTTAATTACATCATATTGAATAACATTTGGACAGTCAAGCAATATATTATGATTATCCATGGATGACAGTGTTAAAAATTTTTTTTTTAATTTGGAGAAGAAAGTGGTTATTTGTTAGTCCTAAATGTTGTTTCTGGTTTTCTCAGAATTCTGTCTGAATACTAATTATGTATATGCCTATGCATAATTGCCAGGCTAACAATAATATATATATATATAGATGTGTGTATATGTATATATATATTATGTTATATATGTTTATCTATATAAAATATAATATATATGTGTGTATATAAAAGTTTCCCTTATATTGAGAGTCCTGGTTTGAAAGAAGTTTCTTTCTATTCAGACTCCAAGAGGCTGATTCTGATTTCATCTGAGTAACTAACTACTCATAAGTTTGAGGCTATGGATTCATACTGACTTCCTATGCAAAAGAATTAGTCCAAACTTCTCTGGTTCCACCGGGCAACATCTGTCCTCAGATACATATATAAACACATGTCTCACATGCTACTTTGCCTTTCTAACAAGGCAGCATAGTTGCACACAGGTGAAACTAGAGGTGGCAAGGGAATGGGTAGCTAGTGGGGTGCTGATTTTTTCAATTCTGACCTCAGTTGTCTCTGATGAATTCTAGACTGCTCTATAAAATAAAAGAACTTTAGAGCAGCCAAAACTGAATCCAAAATAGAGTCAAATGGGAATCATTTATGTGTTTGTTCATAAGGGTCTCTACTTCTGAAGCAGAGTCTGTATGGATCCCTATGTCACAGGTCAAAACTGTATACTCTTTTGTTTTGTCACTAGTCACTCACCACTCCTTCAGTCCTCTTTACACATTGGATTTTTCTTGAGTACCCAGCACAGAAGTAAGAAAGACACAAAGATATGTAAATGCAAAGTTTCATCATCTTAACAATACCATCTGACTGCTTGCAAAGAAACAGCTGTTATGCAGGTCAAAATATTATACAATATGTTCAGAATTAAAATTTGGCATTAAATTTAATGAACGAATTAATGTTTTAAAAGCTGTTCAAAAGACCTAGAATGAGAATATATAAAAGTGCTTATTACTGCAAGATGTAATTGGGTAATAATGCATGTTCTGAAATGTCTTAGTCACATCAATGCTCTATAAACTTTGCGTTTTTACTCCAAAGACCCATTAAAAAAATAAAGGTTTGTCTTGATTGATTCCGTTAGGGCTATTTAATTCAGAGTAAAATTAAAGTGGAACATTCTATTCTGGTGAATATTTTGGGGGTATATTTTCCCTTATTTAACCATGCTTAGCTTTTTCTAACATGAAGTCACTTAGGTAAATATCATTTTAATAGTTCATATTTGTGTTTGTTTAAATTTGATGAAATTCACTTCAATTTATTAAACTTTTTGGAGCCTCATAGATTTTGTCAATAAAACGAGTGAGGTGAGAACATGGAAATTCATGGTGATCCATACCATTCCAGGTATAAAATTCTCATGTTGATCAAATAATTGTATTAAACATACTAAACATAATGTAATGTAATTGTTGCTGGTGGAGATGTGTGGTGTGGGCTACAGACATGAGTTAGCACAGCCCCTGCTTTCAAGGATCTCACACACTGTTTTCAGAAACAAACAAAATTTATTACTATAATATAGAATTAAGCAAACATATTAGAGAGGTACAAGCCATATGCTGTGGGAAGAATAAGATGAGAGATTATACCCAGTTTCATGGCTCAGGCTATATGTCAAGTTGATGGTGGCATTTGAGATGGGTACTAAAGGAGGCATAGGATTTTAATAAAGAGAGACATGTGAAAAAGAGAATGTCCATCTGGAGCAGGCATACTCATGTAGCAATAGAAAAGCAAACAAAGGACGTGTTCAAGAAACCCAGAGAACGTTGTTCTAGTTTTGTTGGAAACCAAGAAACATGCAAAGAAGTAAGTTCGAAATATAGCTTGAGGCCCTGTTGTGAAAAACTGTAATAGTCATATTGAGAATCCAACTTAATTCAACAGGAAAAAAAGCTATTAAAAGTTTTTTAATAGAAAATTGAAATGAATAGGAAGATTATTCTGGCTAAAATTTAGAGAGATGAAGTGGGGAACTAAGGGAAGAGAACAAAGACCAATGAGAGGAATAAGATGAGCAATACTATTTATTCACTGAAAATATTTATTGAACATCCACTAATGTGAGACACTGTTGTAGACAGTGTGTATTTTTTGTTGGATATAATAGAGACAAAATGTGTTCATTAATTTTTAAAGGTATCTATTTAACTCTTAGAGGGATAATAGAAGATCCCTTCAGTACACACATTTTGAAGACACGCCTTATTTCAATATTTGCAAAAGAGAGAAGAGGGTGAGGGTCTGAGTGAACAATAGTAAAAGTTGAGATAAAGTTCATCTAAACCAAGAAGGAATGTTTTACAAATGATTCTTAGTGGCTGATAGTTCTAATATCTTGATGAGATAAGAATATTTTGTCACTTGGCTTGTGTGCATACCTCAATTTGCAGGGAATATAAAACAATCTCTTAGTTATCACTTTAAACAGATTTCTTTAAATGTGATCTATGATGCAGACAATCTCCTGTTTCTCACAGTAAGGTTCATGAGTCAACATTTCTGGGAAGAGTAGATTTCTACTTCCAGTTGCAAAAGACCTTTTTTCTCAAGGTAACAAGAAACAAAAACAGATAATATAAAAATTATGCTTTTCTATGAGACTATGAAGTAAACAAGGAAGACTTGATAAACTGAATTCTTGAGATAGATGAACAGATGAACAGAGAGATTGATACCTGGAAGAAAGTTCCTGGTTTGGACATATCCACGTGGAGGAATTGATCTGACATTCTATGGAACTTTGTAGAATGAAGAGAAACCAGCTGAACCTTTTAATGGCCATGTGGTAAATTGGAATCTGTATATGATCAGACTCAGTATGAAAATAACAGTCCTTTGCTATATATTCTTCCCACCAAAAATTTTGCCAAAAATGTATAGAGGAAGGGCTAGAACGCAGATACATTTTTTTGCACAGGCTTGCACATTTTTATGGTATTTAGATTCTATGACCCTGGTGAATTAGAATTAAATGATGAACCAAAACTATCTGAAAATGTGACTCAGTCCCACTCCCATTTTGAATACTGTCAAGATCAAAGGCACTGATTCCCGATAGCTGGAAGTTGAAAGTTGCACTAATGGGGGTGAACACAGTCTAATTAAAACTGCAGCTGAGCCCAAACTAAACTCAACCCTTTAATATGAATAATATGAGTAATATGAATGCTCAACCTTATACCATAACATAGGAAAAAACTTTAATTTTCTGAAAACAAAATAATATATTTCAGTTTCTACTGTCATTTTATACACAATGTGAAGAATATAATAAAAAAAAATTACAAGACATGTGAAGAAGTAAGCATGGGCCTGGACCATATCTAGGTCAGCTAAATTATCTGTGAACTCCTAGTTGGAAGAGAATACTAAAATGAAAGAGGTTACATGTGACAGAAAGGAAGAAACATAATAGAGGTGAGTAAAAGAACCAAGATTGTTCTGTGTCATGCATGCTGGGGAAGTGAGTGATCTAAGGAAGGAAGTGAGAGGTTTCACATGTTACATGGAAGAAGAAGCAAAGTAAAACTAAGAGAAAATCATACTGATTTCTTAATTCCTTACAAAATAGTCTCTTTTGTCAACCAGAAGTATAGTTTATTAAAACTCATGATTCAATTCATGAAGTTCTAATTTGCTCTTGCAAGTTAACAAGAACTTGATATTTCAAATATTGCTTTTTCTTAAAATGCCTTCCTTCTAAACGGAATTAAGCCATATCTAAAGACAATATTACCTTCTCTTATGCTTGCCAGATTAGTAATTTCTAATAAAAAAAGAGAAACCATAAATTATTCCTTGTGGCTAATCGTACTTTATCAAGCTATTAATTTTAATCAGAAAGCTAATGTAGTAGGCTGCAAGGAATGAAGAATTAAGCACAATCCCATCGATAAGTTGGAAGAGAAAATTCTGTTGGAAAAAGCAATGAATATTTCCTCTATTATCATATTTAAACAGATGTTCACCCTAATCTGCATTCACTTTACTTAGTATCCTATCTTTGACCTTTGTTTTGAAAGTATTCATAGAAGAGAATGTCAGTATTTACCTGCCTGCTGTGCTTCCATCTGTCCAAGCAGAGCATGAATACACACAAATTATATTTCCTTTGTATGACTTTGAATGACAGAAGCATAACCAAGACTTCATAGACATAGAATGTTCAGATATTATCTCTTTAGATTCAGAATAAACTATAAGATCATCTTACATCTGGATAGTTTATACTAGGAACAGATGCCTTAAGTACTTCAAACTAGAAATCCTGATTTCCAAATTTTTCAGAGGTTTCTCAAGACAATTTTTTGTGGACCTTCACATTTGGCCATTTCGTGATTAATTTCCTTTGCCTGGACAGGTGGACTGTGGTAGAAAGAGCCACAGCAATTATTTGTGATCTGCGTTGGTTAATTATTCAGTCAAACGAGTCCTCATGTTTACAGTCTCAGGTGTCCCTCAGTGATTTGAGTTAAACACTCAGTCTGAAAAGAGCTTTGGCTATTTGGAACTTGTTTCATTGTTCAAGTAGCTCGATAATTTTCTAAGTAGACAGGGACCTGAGGCAGATGAAAGTATCTTTGATAAGATGTCTTCCCATATCTCTTAAATAAAAATATATTGCTTGTCCATAGAAAGCTTTAAATTCCAATTTCTTCTTTGGAATAGGGAGGAGACATTGCAGCTATAAATTGTTTAAATCAGAGATCATAAAAAGTCAAGGATTCATCCTGGGGTTATAGGTGCAATCTTGAGGCTCTGGTGAAGCAAATGTATTAACATATTGGGAATATTTCCAGGATGGTCTAATGATATATAGTTCATGACATAAATTTAAGTTCTCATCTCATACTTTATCTCTGACAGGTATGTTGGATACATAGACTTCCTCCATCAGAAAAGGGTGAAAAAATTAAAATAAAAAAATAAACATCATTGCAATAATTCACTTATGATTTGTACATGTTTTCAAATGTATGCCACATTGCAATTTTAGAAGGTTAAAAAGTAAAAATACAATTGGAAATATTATGAGGTTTTTTAAAACAGAAATTTATACTACTTACCCCATACATATATGGACTATAATTGTGATATAAACTGATACAATGTCTCCTAGATGTCCTGACAAATATTTATCAGTTTTAAAAAGGCAAAAGTCTTTAAAAATCTTTTGTGTTGGGATTACTAATGGGATCCTCCAAGCATATTGCAGATTAAGTCCGATTCTGCCTGTTTTTCAGACTTTGCAAGCTTGTTCTCCTCACAGCTGGGTTTTTTGACCTTGCTCCCTTATGGCAGACTGTCAAAGTCTCTTGAACTAATTCCTAAGCAGGAGGGATTTAAGGAGGCTTAACCTAACATTTTGGGATTCAGAATCTGATCATTCCTGGTGTTATTCTAGCTCTGATCATGTGTCCCAATTCTGAAAACACTTCTGTCTTGTTTACTGTGCCTAATTCCTGACTTTGTGACCCATCACATACTTTATTCTTTGTAAGAAGGTAACCCTTCCTCTCTCTGTTCTACTTTCACCTGATTTCCTAGCTGCTGACATTAAGTATCTAAATCCTGGCCTGGTGTTTGAACTCTTGCTACCATCTAACAAACCCTCTCTGTCTAACAGTTGTAATAGGTTTCAAGGTAGTATCTATTCATATTTTACAGATTGCTTTCCCCGCCAACTTTTCTATAGGTGTCCTTTGTTAGCTTTCATGGTCCCTAACACCAGTTGCTATCCTCTATTTTCACTGGTTGTCTGGTTCCAAACAGACCTTTTCTTGGCATATCCGTTTGTTGGACTTCTTCCTGGGTCCCACCTGGGCACAGAATTTATGAATAGGGAATATTATAAATGGAAGGAATCTTAAGAGTATGTATATACAAACCTTTCCTTTTATAGAGAAGGGAGGAAACTGGGGCTCAGATAGATTAAGTATATGTGTGAGCAATATTTTCAGATATTATTGTAATAGAGATTTTAAAACTAATTCCAGAAATGTTTTCCTTTATGGTAATCTGGTTTCTGGTTCCAGAAGGTACCTAGATGTATGAAGCAGATTCCCAGAGCTCTGTAATCTAGAGGAAGATATGAAGAAAGCAGCTAGAGTGCCCAAGTCCCAAAGGGATTGCATAAATTTCCAAAGAACTGATGGTTTGGCAGAGACTTGGAATTGTCACAGAGAAGCCACATTTGGGGACTTAAACTCTGAAGGCTTTGCCAGGGGCCATGGATTTTGGCAGCTGGTGCCAGCAGATGCTTAGATGACCAGATGGGACAAAGCCATACCTGAATGGACACCAGCACTAGATGCCCAGGGACTAGGCAGGGTGTGAAACAACTCAGAGAAGGCTAGAAAGACTCAGAGAATCACACATGGGAGAGAGTTGCTGTCCCACTAAACACCAAGTTATAGATAAGCTTCTCACTGCCACCTTGAGAAGAAAAAGGGAGCAGAGGAAGGTCTTTGAGAAAATAAAAATGGCCTTGATTGTAAATTTCAACTTGGAATGAATTAACATTTTAGTCAATAGGCATAGAATGGATAAAACTGAATTACTATTAGAGTTTAACATTTTTTTCCCCTTTTTTAACCAAAATAAAAATTCAAGAGCAAGATGTGAGCGATTCTAAGAAATTAAATTTTCATGTCAGTTTTGAATGTTTTCACTAGCTGAGGAGACTGGTGTTTGAAACCTTGGGGTCCTGAGGAGACCCCATGGTCCTAGGGAGACAGCAAAGGGGGCGAGGTCATATGCAACTTTGCAAAAACAAACAAACCAAACAAACAAAAAGCACAACCAAAAAATGCTTTGTCTCAAGAATAGGTCAGAAAGAGCAGACTTTCAGAACTTAATGGCTCCTATGGACAGGGGCAGTTTCTCAGAACAGGACTGGCTTATGAACAGATGGCCAATAACACATTTCTAGGAATTGCCATTCCAGATCCAGGAAATGTGGCCTCCCAAATTTTCTGAGATTGCTTTCCACCAATCCTGTGAGAGCGGAGGTTGAGGTCAAATTAAGTTGCTATAGAGCAGTGGGTTCCCAACCTTTTTGGCACCAGGGCCCAGTGCTCCTATGAGAATCTAATGCATGATGATCTGAGGCGGAGCTGAGGTGGTGATGATGCTAGTGCTAGGGAGTGGCTGCAAATACAGGTGAAGCTTCGCTTGCTGGCCCGCCACTCACCTCCTGCTCTGCGGCCCTGATCCTAATAGGCCATGGGCTGGCACCAGTCCACAGCCTGGGGGTTGGGAACCCCTGCTGAAGAGGAAATTTAAAAATGAGACTGAATGTGTCCTTGATTATAGGCTTAAATTCATACCTGTGAAGGTTACCTAGACATAATCACAAAACTCTCTGGCAGAGTTAGAACACTTCCCTTCTCCTAGGCATGTTAAGCCAAAATTAGAACCATGTAGTCTAACTTTCAAGCTAGTATTTTCCTGTAAGACTGCAATATATCTATTTAAACTTCTGATTATTCCAACTGTTTTTTTTTCTTTTGAGATTTCCTATAAAAGTGGATAAAAAAAGAAAAAACAGAAAGATAAAGGCAGACGTGGTTCAAAACCATATGAATAGAAATTTAAATTCATTCTTGACTATTTTGTAAATGGCTTTTGTAAGAGGGCATAATTGTCAGAGATGTGAGTTACTTTGGGTATATAAAATGTGTTTGTTGTCTGTAAATTGACCCCAGCTAACCTTTTTCTACCAAGAAAATTGCAGTGGTTCCAGTTGCAGTTCTGAAATGGAGCTTCTCTTCACCTCAGGGCCCTGCCCGAGCACCACCTTCCCATAATGTGATGAAGATTTATTAAAACAAATAACTTGAAATTAATAACATGGAGCTGTACTATATATTATGTCATATTTGTGAAACTTGCTGCTTCTGGTCTTTCACTTATGCATGATTTTGCTGAAATCAGTAGAGATACTATAGATATCAATATACCCCTTACTCTGAATCTTTAAATAAAAAATGCTTCTGCATCTCCATATTTTGCTTTATTTAAGTTTTAATTGCCAAACTACCATTCAAACACCAATGCTTTCTATTTAGGCCCCAAATTGGTGGAAGCCTAACCAGACAAACATGGGAAATCAAAATGTATGTGGTCCAGTGAAATCAAATCAGGTAGAAGTCCACCTTGTTAACCAGCACAATGTGCCTGTCATTTCTCTCATGTATGAATGCACCTGGGTGGAAATGTGAACACTAATTGTGTGTTTCCTGCCAGTCTTCTTGATTCCTCTGGGCCTTTGAAGAAAATAAAAATTACGCATGCCTCTCAGGAATAGAGTCCATCTGGTTTGAGGAAAATGACATTATCTCTCACCAGGCTGGGAAGATTTTAACTTACAATTGCTGAGAAAACTTGGGCAGAATCCTTTTAACCAGACCCCAAAGAAAGGGGCATGTTATGCAAGTAAATCTTTTGTCATCTTTTTGTTGTTGTTGTTGAGCCCTGAGCTGAGCATATCCAGGCTTATGGTGACCACATGTGACTGGATTTCAAGGCTCTCATCCTGCATCAGATAATAAACAGATTATTGCACACTAGATGATCGCCAGACTAAATCTTTATTCAGTTTCGTGAAGAAAAAAACAACAGTTGAGTCTGCACTGGTTTCTAAAAATGTCAGATCTTCAAAGAAATAGATCAGCATTTATCAGAATCAGTTTGGGAGTGTCTTCAGCATATAAGTGGCCCACCCCAATCTGCTGAGTCAGAATTGCTGGATGTGGGGAACCAGCAGGTAGAGGATAAAGATCCTCCTTGGGCAAAGGACAGCAGAAACACATGAGGCAACATTATCACCACCTCATTCTCATTCTCTATTACATTTGTCTGATGTTTTATAGTTTCCTCTGGCATCCACACCTAGAGTCTCACTTAATCCTTTCAACAATCATATAAAGCAGGGAGAATAGATGCTCAAGAATTTTATTAGTCTTTTTTCTGGTCCACTTAAACTCGGTTTCACCTTTCTAGTCTATCCTGCACACTTCAGTAAGAGTAATCTTTTTAGCATGCACATTTCATCAACTCTATTCCTGCTCAATTATTATTTTTTTTAAATGGCTCCCCATTTCCTTTAGCATAAATCTCACCTTCTTCATAGGACGTACAATGTCAGTGATAGCCTGGTCTCTGAACCTGCCTGGCCTAATCTCCCATCCTCTCCTCATCATACAGGAAGCTTCAGCAACATTGACTTCTCATTTGCCCTACACATGCCATAATCCATCTCACAAACTCAGCCTATTTCTCCCTCCAGCCTCCATGCCTGGTTAATTCTTACTCATTCAGTTTTGTCTTTGCTTAATGGATATCTTGATTCTAGCAGACAGGCTTAGGGGTTTCTTTTATTTGTATATATTTCCCATTTTAGTACTTGACACACTTTAACATTAGTTTTTAAATGTATGTCCTTGTACTATAATGTTATTTCTTATAGGGCAGAAACTTTGCCTTTTAATCTTGTATTCCCAGGCTGAGAACAGAGCCTAGCATATGAATGAATGGATGGATGGATGAGTAAAGGAATTCCTATTCCAGCTACAGTGTAGCCATAGTGACTGGCTCTATGAGATGGTCAACCTCATGTAGGCACAGCTTGACAGCACCTCTCTTTCTCCTATGGGGCTCCCTTGTTACTGCTGAATGATGAGATGCAGAGGGACCTGCTTCCCCCACACATGTGTAACCTGGAAGTGTGGAGAGGCTTAATATTCATGGAGCAAGCATTTGACCAGTGAGGGATGGGAGCAGATAAAAAAAAATGCTGAGAGGACAGTCTTGAGATTCAGGATTTCTTTAATTTTTTTTTTTTTAATTTTATTTTATTATTAGTTTCAAGCATACAGTACACTGGTTAGACATTTATATAGTTTATGAAATTATTCTCCCTGATTATCTTCTCTTCTCTCTGACTCTACACATAGCCATTACATTACTGCTGACCACATTCTCTTCCATGCTCCCCATCCCCGTGCCCATCTATCAACTTCTAATTTGTACTTCTTTAATTTTGCACCTCTTTCTCCCAGCCTCCCAATTCCTCTCCCCTCTGGCTGTCCCCAGATTGTCCTTTATATTTGAGTCTGCTTTTGATTAGTTTGCTCTTTTTGTTCCTTAGATTCCACATATAAGTGAAATCATATGGTATGTATCTTTTTCTATCTGACTGATTTCACTCAGCATAATAACCTCTAGGTCCATCCATTCATTGCGTATGGTAGGATTTCATTTTTTTATGGCTGAGTGATATTCCATTGTATATGTGAAACATAACTTCTTCATCCAATTTTTTGATGAGCATTTGGAAGACGGTCCTGCCAAATCGAAGAACCCCTTGCACTTGATGATAACTGGCAGTCAACTCTGTAATCTCTCCTAGTATTTAGCCTCTATCCTCTTTTCAAATTCTTTTATCTTATGCCTGTTTCCCCAATTAAATAGTGCATATCGCAATTAAAGAGTAAAACATACACTGTTGACGTAGACTTTTCTTCTTGTCTTAGACAGTTATACACTTATGATTGGCCATAAAAGAACTCAGTTGGTACTTCTTTAATGTTTATTTTAAAAAATGAACAAAATATAACAAATTTTCAAACAAGCATTTATATTTTAACATAATGTACTACTTGCTCCTCGATTTTAGAGAATAAAAATAAATCAGAATGTTGGTTCATGATGCCCCTATGAAGAGAAAGTATGAATAAATTTTACTATTCTACTCAAGTAGCATTCAAGCATATCTAACAAAGAGTCGCCTCTTTTTGTTTTTGCTAAATAATACTTCCCATCGGAGCACTTGGGTACTGCCATTTTTTATCTTGGTTTTTGTTTTTGATCTAGACAATTGGCACTATGATGTTTTCAATCATCTAGATGATTTATTAAAAACAGGCAAAACACTTATACTTTTCAATTCAGTTTTTAGTTTGGATCAGGTGTTTGGTGTTAGGTAGACATAGTTGAGCTCAAGTGTTTGTGCATCTCTGGCACATTACAGTTAAGCAGCTCATATGCCATTGGAGTATCACAGAGTCAAACGCAATGTCTGGAATGCAGTAGGCAGACAATAATTATTGGCTGACATGGATAGGTAAAATTCATTTTATAAGCAGCCCAGTCTTTATCTCTCAGGCTATATTTATAAGGTAATGAAAAGATCTAGATGTTACTTAGTTAATTTTAACTGAGTAAAGACCAAAACAGAATTATTCAGATTGCAAAATGGCATGTTTGTCCCTAAGCCAGAAAAGCCAGATGTAGTCTATTATTGATTGATTGCCTAAGTGAGTCACTTTAATTCAACCATTTACACTTAACACTTATTTTCATAGCCAGGGTCGTGTCCTCAGCTAGTGTTGTGTTGCTCAGAATGAGGGCACTCTAAGCTTTGTTCACAGGTAAACTAGACTAGTAAGGAGCGTAGAATCACCTGAAGATCTTGTTTAAAAATGGATTCTGATTTATTGGTCTAGAGTGTGATCTCAGATCCTGCCTTTTAACAAGTTCCAAAGCAATGCCAAAGCTTCTAGTCCTTGGAGGAGCAAGGACTTAGAGAATGCAAAGTTTAAAAACCAAACCAAACCAAACCCTAGAGTCAAACTCTAGAGTTGAAAAACCATTAATGTGCACCTGGGTAAAATTCAGGAAATAGATTAAAATCTTTGGCTCAGGTGTGTCTGTGTTGTTTTCCTGGTGGGTATATCCACATCCACATTAAAGTACAATTGAATTAATTTGGATGGCTGATGATAGGGAAGCTCAGTCCCGAAAGAATGCAAATTGACTTCTTAGTTACAACCTTTAGTCCACCTAAAAGGAAAATCCTTCACTATTATTTGCTTTTAATAGGCAGATGTTTTTATTTGCTCCCAGGTGAAGTTGCCCTGAGGTTGTGTACTTCTCTATCAAGGACAGACAGAATGAAGACTAGAAAAATAGATTCGAGAAAAAGGAAAAAGTTAATAGAGGTTGCAACTATAATTGATAAAAATGAAATTGAAATGGTTTCGTGATTTCCATTATGCCAAAAGGATAGAAAAGCTCAGCTATTATTTTGTGTCCTGCTGTGATCTGAAATAGAAAGGTTTAAAAGTGACCTTAACTAAATTAGGATAGTTTTGTTTTACCTCTGTGAATACTGAAAAAAAAAAATCAATGTTTTGATTTCATGATGTTTGAAATGTGCCAGACAAAGAAAATTAGGCAAACTATACAATCTGAGATTTCTATAAATTGGATTATAGGCTAACAACATTCGCCAACTGTCTACAGTGCAAAAAGCATGAAGTGGGTGTGTGGGTTTCCCACGAGATCTCCATTTTACAGGATGTCATTGTTCTGTATACTCAGAATGGTCTGTGCTTTGAAGTCCTGAGACTTTTTACATGTCAGTGGTTTGTTACTGGCTCATTCTCAGGGAAGAATGGTTCACAGCGATCCAGTGGTAGCTGAGGCATGCTTCCTGGAACACAGAGTTAGTTAGCCCCTTTTAACTTCTGCAGGCAGCATCCATTGACACATTTCATGAATGGCAGTTTTCGTGAATTGTAAGATTAGCATTCTTTTCACTTTTCTCTGGTATAAATTACTTCCTGTTGAAATGTTCCAATTTCCAGATACATAGATACGTTCTTTTTCTAGTTTCCAGCGGCAATTTAGAATTTTCCCCATTATAGTGATTAATCGATTTTATCTGTAATCTTGAAAATAGACAAACCAAAACGCTGAACTTTGAGCCCTATTTTGGATAAGAAAGAGCCTATTTAAAAAAAAAATGCATATGTTTTTTATGCCTGGTTTCACATATTTTCTGATCAAGAAAAATCACTTAAGTAAAGATTTATATGGAATATAAAAGGGCCCCATTACATGCCAATTAACATGATTTAAAAAAATTATTTCTAAGGTTTTTGACAAAAACTTTTATTACATGGGAGAAAATTTACCTACATTTCTCACTAAGTGTTCTCTCTTTCCCTCTTCCTCTTCGCCTCCCTCCCCCTTCTCTTTCCTTTCTGGATTCCCTCTCCCTCTCTCCTTCCCTTGCTGTCCTCTTCAACATTACTCTGTTGTTTATAAAAACTAAGCCTTGATATTTTTCTAAATTTCATTTATATATCATTTAAGCAGAAGTTATGTAGGTTATATGGCTATGTTTTGCCAACATAGAGCTTAGTTTGATTCAGATGGTGATTCCTCGTCTGATTTTCTGGCTTCCTGTTTTACCACATGTAATGTGCACTTACATTCTCTCCACGTAGCATTTTTATACACCATCACTGTATTTGGGGAATGCCTTGTCATATTCAACCTTTTCAGTTTCATCAGGTTGCTTATATCCAGTTCCCAGGCATGCGTCCTGGGCTTCAGCTGCTCGGTACCCTCTGGCTATGGACTGGATTATGTCCTCCCCAAATCCATATGTCAAAGCCCACCATCCTTTCTCAACAAACCCTTTTCTGACCCCTCAGCCATAGTCAATTTTCTTTCTTGTGATCCATAGGATGTACTGGAAGAACATAGGAGAGCAAATGTATACTATTAAGAATGCACGACTTAAGTTTTTGATTGCTAAGTGATTCCACCAAGCTCTTGACAGGATGCTCAACAGAGAAAATGTGTCCTGTATAACTATTATACACTGAAAAGACATATCAATGCAAACTATGTAGAAATTATTTTAGTAATAATTATAACACATATAAGACCTTCTGACTTGTTTTAACTTTCTCAGTACTTTACATGCACTTTATTCTCTAATCCTCGAAATAGTTCTGAATTCAATAGCATAAACTCATTTTTAAAATGATGAATGAGGCAATGAAGTTAGAGATAGCAAGTAATAAATATGAAAAGTTATAGGATTCTGGTTGGATGAGAAACAAAATGCAGGCATCCTGAAGGCATTATGTTATATGTTCATAGATTTCCTCTCTTTACCATTATTTGGTTTTACTTTTAAGGTTAATGGAGCCTTCTAGGAATCACCATTAATTTTTATATTCATAGAGATACTGCTTCCTCTCTTTCATTTCTACCATTTTATACTGTTCACTTTTCACAAATTGGATCAGATCACATTCTTCTACCAATTTCCCAGTTTAAGTCTTAATTCTGCTTATGGCTAACCTGATCATCCTTTACATTTACTAATTAACATGTTTGTATTTACTGTCATGCCATCCTTTGCAATTGTTATTAATAGTAGAATAACAACATTTGAAGAGCTGAGTTTATTTCCTTGCTTCAATTCTTCAGTTAGGTGGGTTAATATTCACAATAATGTTGTCTCGATGACACTTTTATAACATTTCAGGGGACCCTGTTTTTATTAACTTTTAGTCTATCAACTTTGATCACTGATTGCTAGTGTATGAACTTCTAATGATCAAAACTGGAAAAATTATATATGTACAAATATATCTAATTTTGATAATTGCATCAAGTAATTTGATAATTATCATCTAATATGAAGATATGCCCATTTCCTTAAGAAAGTAAAGGTAAAGCAGCAGATGGATGAGCTGTTTGCTTGACTTTTCTTGCTCTCACACTCCACACAAATTCTTCACTAAATCTTTTTGTCTCTAGATGCTAAATATGTTTATGCCAGTTTTGGTCCTAACAGGAAAGAGTACATTCACATCAGATCAGGGGAATATTTAATAAAAGGACTTTTTTTTACAAATTTGTGGGTAGGTTGTTTGGAATCCACAAGTGATAGTACAGTACCCTGGGGCAAATACCTCGGTCCTCCAGTCATCTGATTTATGTATCCAGCCACTACTATGAGGATGTATCCCCCGAAATTCATGTCTTGAAGCCCTAACCCCCTGTTACCTACCCCAATGGCTGAGGCATGTCTGTAGGCCTTTAGAAAATCACTGTTTTAAAGCCATAGCTGTAATCAGTAAAGGATTTTTTATTAGGTGAGGATGATAGCGTAGTCTCCTAGAACTGTGAAATTCAACCAATATTAAAATTCTTATACTTTAAAAATAAGCTTAGTTTTGTTAATTACTTTGCATACTATTTTTAACTGAAATGAGTATTGGAGTTGGGTGATATTATTTTACATGAACATGTTTAATTTATTCTGGTATTCTGAGAAGCATGGAGACTAGTATTAAGCCTTTAAATTAAATCCACAGACATGGCCTATGACAAAGACTATATACCATGCCATCTATTTTTTAAAAATCTAATTGTATTCTATTCTGTTTATATCCAAAATAGAGAAAACTTTAAGGGAAAGTGTCAAACCACACTATAAAGCCAGCTCAAACAGTTGCAAAGAAAAGGGTTTTCAGCATGTGTTTAAAGTTTTTTTGACATTTCTATAAATAAGCTCATCTTACATTTCTGTGCATTTCCTTCACTTAATAAGAATTTTAAAAGTCCGTCTGCAGAGTTTGCTCTTTTATACATTATTTAAATTTCAGTTAAGTTCTCTTTTACTTTTAGATAAAAACTTGGTAGAAATGTTGCTATTGAATTTTTATACTCATTCAAATAGTTTAAAGTGTAACTGTATCTCTTTGAAAAGCAATTTGTCACTAAGGTGTCTCTGAAAATATGTTTGATTAATTTTATACAGCTGCCAAAAATCAGCTGTAAAAGGTGCAGATCTCTTATAAGAAGATCCAAATCATATAAACCAGCACATGCACAAGTTTGGAATAATTAGAAAATATTAGACAACATGACAGAATTACCTGGTAATGTTCCTAGAGTCTATCAGATTTTTTCACAGCAAAGAAGGAGCCAAGGAACAAAGAACATGTAATTACAGGTGCTTCTGACATCTGCAGTGATTTTCTAATTTAGAGTAGAGAAGATTGTTTCCATGATGTGAGCAAATGGTTTCTGTATGTGTTGGGGTAAATAACCATTTTATCAATTTTAAAATAAAAAGAGAATACAGCAAAAAAAAAAAAAATAGACATGTTGTGCATCATCTATCTAATTATCTCAGTTACTTCACTTTGGTCTTCTGTGGTTAATAAGTACCAGGAAGTATGACAGGTGCTGGGAACATAGTAATGTCAGGACAGGATTTCTCCTTGCCTTCATGGAGCCTAAAGGGTGAGAAAGACCCAAGTGAACAGTCACAGATATGATGGGTACCATCTGGGAGGTGTGTGAGCAAAGATCTAATTCGGTCTGTGAAGATTTCCTTGAATTTAAATTTTACTGAAGCCTGAAGGAATGAAGGACAGTGGCCTGGGTAGAAAGAGAACAGTCCAGCATTTTTCCGGAGATGGGAGAGAACTTCCCTTATTTCAGATACACAGAAAAGTCCAGTGTAACTACACAGGACAAAAGGAGTAAAGTAGATGAGACAAGGGTAGAGGAGTTACCAGGAAGAAGGGAACCAAGTTATTTGATTCAAAGCCATAGAATAGTTTTAAGGCTGGGAGAGAGGGAGGACATGATAAGATTTGCATTTAATGTCTTTATAACTGCCTGAGAAAAGAATAATGATTCCTAAAAGGGAATGGCAGCAGAGAAGGAGAGAAGTGGTTGGGTTTTGAGCTATATGGGAGTCTGCCTCTATTAGATTTGGTGATTAAGCAGAAGTGAGAAGTGAGGGAGAAGAGGACAGGGGTGAATCTTAGGTTTCTGGCATGGGCAAGTACCAGATAGGCCAGGTAGTGAGATGAAGAAGACAGAAAGTGAACAGGTTTGAGGGCTGAGAATCAAAGAATTCACATGTGTAAGTCTAGATGACACCTTGGATGTAAAGACATACGCTTGGGGACCATAAGGGTGTAGATGGCATAGAATGTGATAGGGATGGATAAGAATGCCTGTGGAAGAGAAAATGCAAGGAGGAAGAGTGT
The DNA here is from genome assembly GCA_028627145.1 of Eidolon dupreanum. Classification (NCBI taxonomy): domain Eukaryota; kingdom Metazoa; phylum Chordata; class Mammalia; order Chiroptera; family Pteropodidae; genus Eidolon; species Eidolon dupreanum. The sequence continues at coordinate 86,868,578 of CM053506.1, forward strand.
GGGGTTTCTCAAAAGTATGGTAGAAAACAGATTTCTAAGTAAACCACCTGGATTCTTAGATATTTTAATGGGGAAACTTCAAGAGGGAGATATGATATTTCCTGCCAAGATAAGCAATGATGGCTTAGTGATTCACTGGAAAAATAAGTACAGTAAACTACATTTTTACCATAAGGTTATGGCCTTACTAGATAGACAAATAATAACCAGTGAATATAGCACATTAATTCAGTGAAATATTTATTACAAAGAGGTGAAAATAATATAGTTTCTTAGGAACAAATTTGGAAGAAAATCAAAGTATATATCAAGGAAACAAATTTTTTAGAAGGATTCCATTTGAGGAATGTCTAAACTCAACTCCTAGCATGAAAATACGCACAAACACACACACATTTGCTTATTGCTAGACTATCTGGATATAGTCATTCTCAAAACTCTTTATGATTTTCTCTAAAAAAATAGAAATAGAGTAACAACTAGAAATTTTATGTTTTTAGTCTCTATATTGCTAAGCTATGTAAATTTCTATATAATAGCCTATATTAATTTTATAATAAAAACAATGAATACTTTAAAAAATTATTTTTAACCTGAGAGTGATCAGTAATGCCAAGTGCTACTCATCTATTATGGAAACTTAGAAATGAAATGGATTCTTTAAATTTAGCAAAATGAAGGTCTTAGTAAAGATTATTGTCTCTTCGTAGGAAACTGCACTGTTTATCAGTTCTAATAATGCCTAGCATAATTCAGTATTCATTAAATTAATTTAAAAAATAAATGATTCACAAATACTAGCAATATTGAATTGCATATATGTCTGATATTTTTCAGAGGAAAACATAACTTCACGGGATTTTAGAAAGGTTGATAGTTGTTTCAAAGATTATTTCAGTTTATTGAGAAATATATCGAAGTGAATTTGATAAATTTTCTTGTTGATTAAGGCAGCTAAACAAAGAGATACTTGAGACAATAGACTTTTGAGGAGAAGGAATGACAGTAAGTTAACAGTGGTATAAATCCTTATAAATCCTGTGAAATAAGTACAGCAAAAATCCTACCTAAACAGTTGATGTACCTTGAGGTTTAAATAGCGTTATAAATTGTTATTGTTGACCAAAATTTTGTGGCAATGAGAATAATTTTAATTAAACAAATGAAATTATGTTTATTTGATATTTTTGGAGTCGAAAGTCGGTCATATTTTCCACTAAGAATCATTCTTTGGAGGAAGACAAATTTTACCCAAGATCTTTGGAGCAAACATGGTGGTATTAGATGCTGATACTGCATATTCTCATTATTCATGGTAGTTATGTTCTATACACTCACCATACACTGAAGTAATTAACACTGAACCACTGTTATTATATTGATATATAAGGTTAAGTTTCCGCAAGTCTCTGGCCTCATTTTTGTCAATTGATCAATTCATAAATTTGTGTGCATTTTTGTGTCAAGACACTTAACTTAATGTATATTGTTGATTCATAAACATTGAACATAGGCAATGGCACTATGGTTCGTATCTTACCTAACATATGTATTTTCTCCAATAAGACACGTCAAAACCTTCTTGGATTTAGGAACTCTAGGCAACACTTCAGCACTGTGCTTAGGAGCCATTTTAAACAAACAGCAAAATCACCAACAAAAAGCACACACATAAAAATATGGCACTCAATAGAACACAAAAAGAACAATTGTTTACAGTACAAGAGTTGAGACAAGAAGGCAGAATGTCACTTTGATATCTGTTAACTTGCACATTGGAAAACTTAAAATTTTTTACTGCACTGGACATGTCCCTAAATAACTAAAAAAGCACCATGGATATTATTTGGAAGTTACAAATAAATGTTAACGAGTAGGCAAATCTGCAAAAAACCTGCAAATAATGACAATGAACTGTATCTTTCAACCAAAGTCCACCGGACAAAATTTAGATAACAACTTGGAGTCCAAGTTTCCATGCTTTAATCTGTAAGCTTTAAGTATTTATTTTCCTATTTTCTTTCCTTTTCCTCTGATTTTAGATGAACTTTAATTACATTATCTGTTAAACCCCTATTCTTAATACTGACTTTTGCATCCTTAATCATTTCTGCTCTCAGTACAACCCTTGGCTACATTTTAATTACGTATTGAAGGAAGAATGAAATTAACTAACATTCGAAGTTTTATACGTTTTTCTTCAGGAGCCATATAGCTTCCTTCTCTTTGTACCACTTTCTTGGTATGAATCTTTTGGTTTCCTGAATCACTGGACGTTGCCATAAAGTGGCTTTTTAGATTGCATACACCACAACGTGCCAGACAACAAGAAATATAAAATTTAGAAATCTAAAATGTTTATACCTGATTAAAGAAGCATCTAAGGTAAGTTAACCTTAGATGACTGTCATTCTATTGTGGTAATACAAACATCAACTGGCTATATTACCTGTAAACTAGAAATGGATTTGTCACCTTAGTCAACTGAATACCTTGTTCCTGATATCACTCAGGCTTCTTTTTGACCTATCAGTTTCCCTTCCCTTATCTCTTGATAATTAGATTTTTAATTCAAAAAGGAAGCAAACCTGAGCCTTGATTTGGAGACTGAAATACCAGCCATTCAAGGGAAATTCAAAATTTCCCTTCTATCTTCTAGCTTTTTCACTTCATGCTTTATGAATTGCCCAGAAAGTATGGGACTGTTATGTGCTATGGTTCAAAGAGTAGGCGAGGAGCAAGACAATGCCACTAAAACTATAAATAAACTTGCTAGAGAGGTTGATGAAATTGGACAGGCGATAGGTTAGAATAGAATCTTTTTGAATATTACTTAGCCTCTCATGGGGGAACATACACATTTTTAAGGGAAAAGTGTTATACTTATATCTCTTTAAACCTCTTTGGGACCTTTAATATGAAAATGATCTAAGAATAGTAAAGAAAACATAAATTATGTAATATGGTTAATGACCCTATTTTTGGTAGATGGTTCTTCAGATGGGGCTGGGATATGTCCTTTTGGCTTACTTGGAGTATTCTCAGCTACTGGTTGAGAACGGTACCACTTACAAACTCTGATCATAATCCTTTTCTTAGTTTTCCTTTGCTGTGCTCACCTTTCTACTCTCTACCGTCTTTAATGCTGATGCATAGCTGTTGTTCTCTAGTGAGTGTCCCACAAAATGAACCCACAAAAGTATAGGAAAACTTGATATTTTCTAGGAGCTGAAATGGCCATCCCCTAAAACTTCATGTGCAATCATGACAACTCACATAGCAGTGAAAATGTGAATTGCTCTTGTTCCCATATTTAATAACATGTCCTTCAGTTTAGCCCAAAGAATAACAAGGGGATCTAAGAACTGAAACCATCCGCAGCAACAGAGCTAACTATAATAATATGACTTTACCATCCCAGGAAAATTTTGCCCAGGAAAGCAAAGTTGAAAATAACTATTGTTTATTTAGAAACTTACTGCAAATCTATTTATCCAAATAATAGACAATTCAACCAGCCCTCATCAGAGTAAATATTCCCTCTTGAGGACAATAGATCTTTCAAATAAGCTCATCAAACAACCAGTTACTCTAAGACTTGTTTCCAAAGCCTCCCCCTGCTGTATCCATCAATCCCAAATTGTCATGTCATAGATTTGCTTCATCCCTATCAGTCCAACACTGATAGATCCACCTTAACACAGACCTCCTCCTCCAGTCTTTTCAATATCTTGCCTTTTCCCTCCTTTGTCTGAGACAAGATTATGGCTCTGAAAGTAAGCAAAAACCCATCTCTGCTTAATGAGCAGAATTTATTTTATTGGTATTTTTGGAGAGTTGGCAGTCAACAGCTTGCAAATGAGAAACTGAGATACCCCGCAAGGAGAAATTTATTTATCAAATATCACATAGCTATTATGAGCAATTTCAGAAGTTGTAAAAGGGTAGATCCAGGAAGTAGATTAATTTTGTTTTGCTTACAGTGTTAACTCATTTGTTTTTTAAAAATTGGACTAGTAGCTAACACTTAAACTAAATATACCACATAAAATCTGAATTTCTGGCTTTTTTTCAAGTATTGAATTTTGTAAAGCTGGGCCTGCTTTTTTCAACTTAGTAATAATTAGGTGCTACACATATAATGCACCCTTATTGAGTCATTCACTGTTGTTTACATGTGGCCAATTCATTTACTTCAAGGCTCAAATAGTAAATATTTTTGGTTTTGAGGACCATGTGGTTACTGTCCCAACTACTCAATTTTGCTGTTGGAGCAAGAAAATGGCAATAGACAATGAATAGATGAATGAGTGTGACTGTGTTCCAATAAAACTTTATCTACAAAAACAGACCTGAAGGCATGATTTGTGACCTCTGAGATTTGTAACATGCCTAGCTACAGTTGTCATTTGCATTTGCAGCCACTGTTATGAATTAACCAGTTCTTATCTGGCTTCGTGGAAGTACTTATGGATTCTGAACAGAAAAAAAAATACAGGATAAAACTAAACTTCAAGGTTAAAGCTAACAAAATGTATCAGAAAGGTTTAAACCAAATTTATTGTTAGATTTCTCCTTCCTACACAATAACCCTTAATGGCTTGAGAGAAAGATGAGTACCGGAGGTTGAAGTGGGTTAGCTCTATATGTTACTGACATGAAACACCAGCTGTTTAAAGAATATTCAAGCTGCATTTATAAATGTTGTATACATATTGGCAGCTGGTTGCCTCGAAATATGCATGAGAAAATATAGATTTGTTTAAAACTAGTGTTAAATTTTCATGTAGCTAGAAAATAGATTTGCTATAAATAGCAAACTATTGGCACATATAAATTATGATTAGATTTATGAAACTTCAGATTGCAATAAATCTTTGAGCAGAAAATTTAAGACCTAGAGCAATACCAAATGTTATCTGAAAATACCATATCTTAAAACTCAGTGTAAAATCAAACGTGTTCCAATCATCGTAACCAAAAAATAAATAAAAGTTATTGTTACTTTCTGATTCTATACAATATTGTATTATAGGGTTCTTTGAGATTTGCCTAAATAAAATAGATACCTGGATTGTGAATATCAAAATATAAATGTATAAAAACTCATTAATTAACACTTCACTAATTTATTCTTTTTAAAATGTTGAGAACAGGTTGGATAGAATCAATATTTGACTGTGTACGAAAATGACTTGGCAGGAAATGCTGATGTATTACAAGGTCTAGATACATTTCTCTAATTGCATTGGCAATTTTGTGACATTTTCTTTGGTTGCATTGCCAGTCTTCTGAAACAGGAGGCACGTTTTTGCTGCCTTATTTTCTTTACCAATTTCCCTCTTAGGCTCCTGAAAAGTAGTTTTTATTCCCGTAAGTCTATCGAAACTCTCCTCAAGAAGGCAATTTTCTAGACTTCTCATTTTTTCAATCCTTATTTTCCTAGACTTCTCTACTGGGATCTTGAAGTTTGTACCACCTTAACCTTTTACAACCAACAGATCTTTTATCATAATGTTATTCTTTTATCATTTCAATATCTCCTTTTGTTGACTCTATTCTCCTTCTTACAGTCTAGCCAAGTATTCTTTATGAATCTCTTTTTGGCATCTGGTCTTAATTCTCTCTTATTCTTGTTTCTGGAAATTTCAAAGACTTGAAATGCTCAATAATGAAAATACTATCCTCTTACATAGACTATATTCTTTTATTTCTGCTTCCTGAAAATTTCCATTATTGTTATAGAAATTATCTTCACTGTTCCTAAACAAGATAGTAAAAACACTGATACAGTCCTTTTATTGTATCATGTTTACATATTTGCACTGCAGGAGGTAAATAAATATAACTTATAGATTGCCTGGTTGAAATTATTTGTTTAGAGACCTTGCTGTGCATACATTGGTTATCTCAGGTCTAATGAGACTAAGCTTTGTCTAAAGATACAAGTTTTTTTTTTTTTTTTTTTTGCCCCTGAAAGGATTAGAGAGTATTATGACAGCCTTTGGAGATAAATTCTTAGATGCAGGAGTCTCCCTTTGTTAATCTGCCAGTTTGGGACTCTGGTAGTTCAGGACTATAGACGTTTTTAACTTCAGTTAGGAGGTCAAAGGGATGTGAAATACAGTTTTACATTGTGTGTAATATGGAACACAGTAGTTTTTTTCCACATTGCATTTAACAGAATAAAAAGCATGCCAATTTAAAAGATTAAAATCTGAATTTTTTTTCTTAATGCAACTAAAAGGATATGAGTTTTGTCTAGCACACTAGAGACTCCTCCATAGTATAGTAGAATAATCTCAAACAGATGCATTGCTAATATAATAGTCTCATCATATCTAAAATCTAATTCATTCATTTTTCCAAAATCTACGCATCGCTTCTCCCTGGCTATAACACAGCATTCTTTTTTTTTTTTTTTCCAAACAAAGCAATGAATAATAGTGAGAACAACGGGCACGTAATAAATGCATGCTCTTTTCCAGGCACTGTTTTAAGTGCTAATTCTCATCATATCCCTTTGAGATAGAGACTATTTTTATCCTGATTTTACATGTGACATTTAAGTTGAAGTGCTATGCCCAAAATAAAATGGGTATTAGATAGAGCTGAAATATGAACCCAGCCATTCTTACTCCAGATACATGCTTGTTGTTAACCATTCTATTATATGAATTCTCAACACTTGAAGTCACCTTGAAAGACCACTTAGTGAATTGGAAAGATCATGTGGCTACTACCTAGTTCAACTTGTGTTACAATCTATCCATTATTTTCATGCCATATGACTTCAGGCAAGCTGGTTAACCTACCTAAACTTCAGGTTCATTATCTATTAACTAGAAATAATTATCCCAAATTTATGTATGTCTTTAAATTAAGAATGAAATTAGGTAATTTTTTTAAGTACTTGGAAAAAAAGGGTCTTGGAACATAGCTACTCAACCAGTGTTAGTTCCTTCATATTTTACAATTCAGGTATCTAATTAGTTGCCAGGTTCAAATAAATATATATATAGTTTCTTTCATGTGCATTTTAGTCCTTTAAGTCATTATCCTCATCACAAATAAAATAAAAACTATCTTTAATGGTGCTCCATTCTGGATAATGCAGACTCCACATTATGGCATTCAATTTTCCTCATTGTCTGTCTGGTCCACAATTATTTCACCAACCTTACTTCCTATGACTCTCTCCGTGAACTCTCTGTTACATTGGGGTTGGCCTTTTCATCACTGTCTAAATGTGCTTTTGTTATTTCCACCTGATGCCTTGTTCACACTGTGGCCCCTGCTTTCTGCATCCTAGAAGCAGTAGTGTATACAGAATATTAGGAAGAGAGAACAATGTTTTTCTCTCACTTTCTAGTTATAAACCCTTTTGTTGGGGACTTGGGAAGTTCTTACTACAGTCTCAGATCTTAGAAGAAAAGCCACGGAGAAAGTTAAATCAACCAACAGGTTAATTAGGTTTTAATATCTATTAAGCAAGTTGGTTCTATTTTTCCATCAGAATCCCCAGATCCTCCTCATTTACACTAAGCTCCCATGGAAGAGAAGAGGATGACAGAAGAGACTCGCAACCTGTATTCTTGACCTACTTCAATCTGTAATTTCAAGGGATATATACAGGAAAATAAGGTGATGGATTATGCAAGAAAATGAAGTAATGCAACCATACTTAATATATTCCACAATTTAAATGTTCATAAATTGAGATTAGTCTTTCTCCCAATATGGACACTGCTCCTGGTTTGCTGTGGTTTGAATGGTGAGAGGGCGAGGGGTCTGCTTGGTGCTGTCCTGGCAGAAGGAGCATAAAGCAGCATCTCCTAGAATTATTAGATATATCTAAAGTGTTAAGGCAAACTCAGACATTAAAAACAAAACAAAACAAAATCACAGCTGGATCTGCAAGTTGGGGAAATTGGGGAATAACTAAATTTTGATCAAGCTAATCACATTTTGAATTTTCTTGTAAAACTTATACCAAGACATTCAAATGTAATCTTTTTCAAAGGCCAGTCTTTTCATAAAGCAAAGTAATTGTGCAGAATTTTCTATATGCACAGATGTAGGTTTCTAACTATTGACTCTACTCCATGAAAGTTACTGTAGTTCAAGAATCTGTCACTTATTTCAGAGTGATATCAAATCGGAACCTTGGCAACTTCAAAAAAGAAATTATGCTTGAACCTGCACAGGTTTCTCCCCACAAGTGGAGAGGCTATAAACAATCCATATATTCATAGTGGGAACATCATCCTTTTATGACAAGCTGATGCAATCATTATCGCTTAGGCTCCCCACAACCCCCTCCCAATCTTTCTTCACTGTATTCTGAGGCAGAATAATATTACTTATAACTTAAAATTACCAGGAATGACAGCAAAAGAGGAACTGAGTATTTGGTAACTATGTCAACTTCAAAGTCAAAAAGTTATGGCAAATGAGTATGAAATGAAGGCGCCCATTCAGCTCCCACTTTAAAGCTGGAATTAATATTGATGTTTCTGCAAGCACAACTACTGAGAATATGGATTACAGAAAATGATGTCTGAGCTGAAGGTTTTATGTTTGAAGACTACAACTGCTACTAAGGACCGTGTAAATTCATTTTTAAAGTCAGTAGGTTAATTCAGTGTTGACATGGCTCCTGTGAAACTCTTTGAACTATTCGTGTTTGAGAGGCAGAAGAGGTTTTAAAGTCCATGGACATAAGTCTGAGTCCTGATCCCAACACCTCTCAGGTGCAGGGGTTTTGGACAAGTTTTTATGCTTCCTTAAGCATCAGGTTTCTAAGGGAATAATAATATTACCTGCTTTACAGGGTTATGGGGAATGTTTAAAGGGTAATATATGTAGAGAGTATTTTGTAAACTTTAAGCCATATTATTTAGATTTCTCATGAATAAAATAGTTTGATTCATTTTAGGTACATCATCAAGTGGTAGTAAATGTCTTGATTATATTTGTAATCTCTTACTTGCTCCCTTGCTTCTAGTTTGCCCCATTCCAACACATTCCATACTCTCTTTCTCTCTTTCTCTCTCCTCCTGCCTCCTTCTCATCCTTCCCCATCTTGTACCATCTCCTCCTTTCCCCCCTTCTTTCTTCTCCTAATGTAAATACACAGATGATTAATGAGAATAATATAATGAACACTTGTGTCCCCTATTTAGTTTTATCATCCTAACATTTTACCATATTTTCTTCAGAATTTTAACGAAATAAAACTTTTCAGTCGAAGCTTTTCCCAGGTCTCATTCTCCTCTCTTTCTTTAGCGGTAACTACTGTCATATCCTGGTTAGGAGCAGGGTTAAAATTTCAGTATTGTCATTTACCAGTTATATAACAAGGACAAATTATTTACTCTTCACTGTGCTTGAGTTTCCTTATCTTATAAGCTTGAAATAATAATGGCATATATCTTATAAGGTTTTTGGGTGATTAAATGATAGAATTAAATACCTGTAAATCATTTGCAGCAGTGTGTGACATTGATTCTGCTCTCAAAACACGTTACAGTTACTTACTGTTAGCTAATATGGCAGAAGTGTCATGAATTTTTGTATTTATCATTCCCACACATGTTGTTACAAATTGTTACATATTTATCCTACATAATAATAATAGCCATGTTTTAAAACTTTACATAATTAGTATCACATATATATATACATATATATATACCAATTTATAATGTACTTATTTAGTTCAATGTTAAGTTTTTGAGATTTATCCATGTTCCTAAATACCATTTCAGTTCATTTACTTCTTTTTCCTTTTTTTTATAAGCAAGGCAACCCTTGTTTGACTTCACAGATTGCAAGGAACTTATCAATTTACAATCCCTTATTTTTTATTATTTTTTAAAACTTTTTATACCTACAGCACCTGGTCTTCCTAGGTGGTCTCCCATCCAAGTACTAAGCAGGCCCAACCCTGCTTAGCTTTCAAGATCAGATGGGATCAGGCTTGTTCAGGGTAGCATGGCCATAGATGCATTTATCTGTTTTATTGTACTAAAAATGCACCACCATTTTTATGTATTGTCCTGTAAATGGATATTTGAGTTGTTTCTAATTTTTTTGCTGATGCAAATAAGGCTACAAAGAATAGCATTGGTTGTGAAGCCTTTATTCCATGTATTGAAGTTTTCTGAGGGATTATATCCATAAATGGAAATGCTAAGTAAGAGGACATACACATCAGCTTTCACTAGTATTACCAAACTGTCTTTGATGGTGGCTGTACCAGCATTCACTCTCTCCCCTAATATGTGAGAAATCCCGTTTTCTTATACATAGGAGGAATTGTTAGACTTTTATAGTTTTGTTTATTAGAATAGGTATGAAATCTTTTATTGTGGTTTTAATTTGCTTTTGCCAAATTACTAGTGTAGATGAGAGTCTTTTTAAATGTCTGTTGAACATTTCGGTTTCATTTTCTGTGACTTGCCTATTCAAATCCTGTGTCTATTTCTCTCTTGGATTATCTTCTTATTGATTCATGGAGTTCTTGATAATTCTGGATACTAGTCCTTTATCAGTTGCATGCATCTCAAATCTCTCTCACAGATGCTATCTTGTCTTTTAGCTTTATTTTTAGTGTTTTTATTTGAACAGAAGTTTGACATTTTAAAATAGTAAAATATGTCAGCCTTTTTCCTTTTCATTTCTTACTTTAAAAATCATACCCTTCTCTAAGGTCTTAAATGTGTTGTCTTATATATTATTTGAAATTAAAATTTTGCTTTTCATACTTAGATCTTTATCTGAAATTTATTATTGTTTAAATATTAATGGGAATCCAATTGCCTTTTTTTACTACTTGATTATCCAACTGTTCAAACACCATCTATTAAAAAATTCACACTTTCATCCCAAATACACTAAAGCATAATTATGACAATGATGATGCTGTGAAATATATATATTTTAAATATATAATATATACACATGTATATATCACATATACATATACAGTATATATACATATAATATATACACGTATGTGCATATATGTACATATGTGTGTAGATATACAGTGGTCACTCATTATTTGCAATTTTGCTTTTTACAGTTTCAGTTAAACACAGTCAACACAGTTTGAAAATATTAAATGGAAAATTCCAGAAATAATTTATAAATTTTATCAGCATAATAAAATCTCGTGCCTCCCACTCCATCCTGCCCTATTAGTGAATCATCCCTTTATCCAGCTTGTCCAAGCTTTATTCGATACCCACCCATTAAACACTTAGTGGCCACCTCATTTGTCGGATTGGCTGTTGTGGCATTCTGGTGCTTGTGTTCAAGTCACCCTTATTTTTCTTAATACTGGTCCCGAAGCACAAGAGTAGTGAATCCGATAATTTGGATATGCCAGAAAGGAGCTTCTTTTAAGTGAAAAGGTGAAAGTTCTCAACTTAAAAAGAAAAAAAAAATCATTTGCTGAGGTTGCTAAGATCTACAGTAAGAACGAATCTTCTATTTATGAAATTGTGAAGAAGGAAAAAGATATTTATGCTGGTCAGCTAAGAGAAACCACATTCACTTTTATTACAGCATATTGTTATAATTGTTTTATTTATTGGTTATTGTCCATCTCTTATTGTGCCTAATTTATAAATTAAACTGTCATAGGTATGTGTATGTAGGAAAAAAACCTAATGGTATCCGCAGTTTCGAGTATCTACTGGAGTCTCAATATGCAAGCCCCTTGACTACTGTATACGGGAAACCCGACCATATCACCTATCTACTTAAAACCCTTCACTGGCTCATTTCTTGTTTAAAAAAACAAAAATAACATTTCTCAACAGCACAGATAAATTCCTCCGTGATTTGTTTCCTTCCTCCCTATACTTCTTAATCTCTCATCATTTATATCTACACCTTAAACTTCAGCTGAAAAGATCTGTAGATCTTGAACTTGTCTTGCTGTTTTACAACTCCAAACATGTCCACAGGTCACTCTCATTGCTAGACTGCTTGATCTTTTCCTGTCTGTTTTTTGAGACATGGTTTAAGTGACTCTCCTCTGTTAAGTAGCTTTAATGGTTTCCCCCTTTTCACTTAGCAGACTGTCAATGAAATTATTATTTTGAACCTGCCACTCACATATATACATATCCCATTCAGTGCCAGAGATCACCCTGATGCAGGAACGCCTGGAACCCCTGTACGTGCCCCCATAAAAGCCTATATGCACACAAAATATTGTAATTATTTATCTGTCAATTCTCCTACTACATTGGGAGCACTTTAATTCCTGAATCCCAGGACTCAGCACAGTGCTAGGTACCTAATAGGTACTCATTAATATTTATTGATTGAATGAATAAATGTATTTTAAGTGCTGTACGTTAAAAAATGTGAAGTGCGAAATGGGATGCTATTCCCTTAGCCACATTGTAGGAAAACAGAAATTCCATTTTTGACCTTAAAACTATAAGATTTACAACTTAGAATAGTTATTCTTGAGAAATAACACCAGATACAAGTTGGAATTTAAGCTCTGAGATCATTTTATTTGGCTACCTTATGAAGTATCAGGTGAGACAAGTTAATGAATAAGCCTTTCATAGTCAAACAGAAGTGAAGCTTCACAACATGGGCAAATTGCCTAATACATTTGGCGCATATTCTTAATCTTCACAGCCAATGTTTATATGTACAGTCAAAGAGCTCCTGGTATTAATGAGCTTTGCTACAAAGTTTCTAGCTCGTCATCTGCTACATTGAGTTTGTCAGTTGTTTTTGTTTTGTTTTCTTTTTGAGCAAGACAGAGCAAGAACAGAAAGCCAAAAATCCAGAAAAAGAGGATCTGGTGGCACCGTATGACAAATCATATCATATCTATATATCACTGAGGGAATTTTCCAGCTTTGATCTTAACTTTCTCGTCAAATGAAATAAAGACCCTGGATCTGTCAGTCTGTAGCATTCACTATTTCAAAATATTCTATAACTTTAGGATAAAAAGGACTGCATTGAGTTTCTTGACTGGAATGTTCATGCATAGTTTGAATGACCAGATCAAGATGTTCAGCTGGGGAGTCAAGCATGTAGTAAGGATTCAGGCTTAAATGATTTGTTAAAGCCTCGTTTCTCCTTTGGCATGGGGACAGAGACCTGGGAACAGAGTGGGTGAAAAGCAAACAGCAACTACTTTACCACACTGTTCAGAGTGTCCACAGACCTCCTATCAGTTATTTAGGGTTTCAGACTACACCAAAAATATATTTTGGCGATTGATACTTTTCAATTACTTAGTGTCACAAAAATCAAGGGCTCCTGGATTAGAAAGAAGCTCTTTTGATAAGAGTAGGCTTAATCTCCTCAACATAAAAGAGACATCATCTACTTGAGATTAAATTTGGAAGCTTGAGCCAAAAAGGCAAATTAAGTACAAAGAGCTAAATAGACTTTCTATACTGAAGTACTGTGGGGGAGAAAAGGGACCGAGTGTATATCAAAGAAGTATATGACTTTTAATGCATTATGGTCTAGGCATTATTTATCTTTATACAAGATGAAGAGGAAAAGGTTAATGAAAAGATTTCATTCCTGTAACTGAATTTATTATTAGATTGAAAAGATGCATGTATCTTAACACTTAGGTTCATCTGTTGGTCCACAAAAACTATTATCTTAGGTGGGATTCCCAAGAAACAGCATCTGAGGTAAGAATTCCTATTCAAGTGAATTATTGAGGGTAGACTCACAGGAGAAGAGGAGAGTTAGGGAAGCAGGAGAAGTATATGTACAGTCAAAGAGCTCTTAGCATTAATGAGCTTTGCTATAAAGTTTCTAGCTCGTCATCTACTACAATGAGTTTGTCAGTTTTTGTCAGGGGCAAAAAGAGCTAAGAAAGAATGTGATGTTAGCTGGAGACTAGCTTCCATCTAACTGATCCCTTTTGGAAAGTCTGGAGCAGAAATTGGACCCCATACTCAAGAGTATGTCCATCTTGAGCCATGGGAACTTTGGTTATCGCCAGTTAGTTATTGCCTAAGGTCTGGAGGATATGCAGAATGTATTAAGAGGGAAGTTCTCCTTTGGGTAGGTAATTCTCCAAAGGAGAGGAGAACTATAAATCGTCATCAGCCAGCACTTGACAGCCAGGGCTTGGGTGCACCAGCTAGTAAAGGGGATTTTGGTGGGATCTTAAGAGCATCCACTGCTCTGACAGGTCTTTCTTAGGTGATCACTACCTTTTTTATGCTTCAGTCCTACCCTAAATAGATTTTAGTCTAGTTCTTGCCACAAAATTTTATATCTGTCTAGTTACACCTCTGCCATCAACTGTAAGAGCCTTACGTGAAGAAATTTGTCCTTTTAATCTCATGTCCCAGAGTTTGGCAAGTGCTGTTTGTTTGTTTGTTTGTTTGTTTTTGTTTTGTTTCTTTTTGGAAGTAAAATTATTTTCTTTCTAATTTATTCTTCTAGGAACTCCAAATTCCTAGAATTACGTTAGTTTCCATCCCAAATTTTCAGTCGCTAAAAATGAGTGTACTATAAACTGCCTGAATTTGTTTGAATAAATAATTATAATGTTTAAGTTTTATTTTTCAACCCTCTTGGCCACAGTTCATTGCTTTAAACATATATTAATTCTATCCCTTGGCAATCATTAAGAAAAACATACATGCAGAAAAACATTTTACATCCCATCTGTTATTGTTATTTTTTAAATATCCCATCTGTTATTGAGCACTTGGTAAAGTAGCAGGATTCCAGTGGGACTGTCACATTCATCTAGGTTTTCATGTGCTCTGATGTCACCTAAAACTCCTCAGCCTCTTTGTTCACATATGGAACATGTAATTGAGACATATTTGCCCTGCTGCCAATATTTTAATGTGAACTCATTCTAAAGTCAGGCAGAGCTCGTCTTTTTCATCTGGTGTACCATACACCACCCATATCAAAATTGAACCAACTAATTAAGACCATAATTTATGTATGGCCAGCTAAAGAGTTTTTAATGGCTTGTAATATATTTGTCAGCTCAAAGAACAATGGAGTGAAAAGCAGATGGCCCATAGTATTTCCCTTTCATTGGCTTAATCTACTTGATATCTGTAGCTCACAGTTAGGATGAGCTCTTCTAAGTGCTATAAATTTTTTTAGTTGTAATTTTATTTCATTTTTATAACATTTTCCAATGTGAATTGTCAAGTAGCCAACTAGTTAGACAATGTGATTCTCCTCCTCGTCAATGTGCCACCACAGAAAGTTTTTGAAGGAAGATAATCAACAAGTTCCCTTTCTAAGTATTTTAGACTTAGTAATACAGGAAAAACAACAACTTGATAAAAATGGCCAAAGAATGTGAATATTCAGCATATAGAAGGAGAAATATGAATAACTGAAGGTATATAAAAATAGTCAACTTTGCCAATATTCAAAAATATTTTATTCATAAAACGGGAGTGTACCCTAAATGCTATTTTGCAATATATGTTTTTTTTTTGGTCACTAAACAGTCTATCACAAAAAAAGGTAAACTTATACTCAACCAATTAACAGCATTGTATTTGTTGCCACTTTATTGTTCATGTTCATTAAAATGAAATATTTGATTTAGGAAATGCTTATTGTTATTTGCTATTAATTATAGCTAACACTTATTGAACCCTTCCTATGTGACAGATACTATGCTTTGTGTTTACACAAACATCATTTTACATAATCTTTATAACAGCTTTCTTGTTTTATGTATAAGAAAAATAAAGTGATTTTAAGATTTTTTAGAAATGACATAGTTTTTGAAGATGATAGAACTTGAATTTTCAACTCTGGTCTGTCTTCAAAACTCCTACTCTTTCTAAGACACTAATTTAAGAGTCAATATTGTTTTCTGTTGAGTATCCATAGAGAGATATTGCTCTACAGTCATTCAGTTTGCTAAGTCAAGTAATTTATTGTCTCTACAAGAAATAAAAGATTAAGGAAGTAGAGGGCAGTGGCCAAAGTCAGAGAGAGGTGAGGTTCTAAGAGAGACAAAATCAGTCTTTATCACTTGAGCTGGGTCATGGTGTTCTCCTGCAGAACATAAACAGTTTCACAGAACCCAATATCAGAAAAGGTCATTCTGTAACCTTGATGGGGCAAGTCAAAATAATACCGCTCCATAATCTGAGGCATAGACAAACCCAAGAACATACTATCTGGACCACAACAATCATCCAACGTCTCCCTCTCTCAACTAATACGAGTCACTGCTGCTTCTTACCTATGGTTTAGCCTTGCTCCATTCCTCCCACCTATTAGATAAAAATTGTTAAAATACTGTGAGGGTTAATTTTGTGTGTCAGCTTGCCTAGCTACAGGTGCCTAGATTAAACATTATTTCTATGTGTGTCTATGGAGAAGCTTATGGATAAGCTTTAAAGGCTGGCATTTGAGTTGGTGTGGGTGGTCACCATGCCATCTGGTGAGGGCCTGAAAGAAATGATAGTCAGAAGAAGGAAAAATTCGCCCTTATTTTCCTGCCTCACTGGTTGAGCTGGGACATTTTATTTCATCTCTGACCCATGGAACTGAATTTACATTATTGGCTCCCCTGTTTCTCAGGCCTTCAGACCCTTACTTAATCATACACCAGCTTTCCTGGGTCTCCAGGTTGCGGATAGCAGCTCACGGGACTTTCTCAGCCTCCATAACAATGTGAGCAAATTTCTCGTAATAAATCTCATATCTATCTATCCATCCATCCATCTATCCATCCATCCGTCCATCCATCCATCCAATCTCCTACTGGTTTGGTTTCTTAGGAGAACCTGACTAATGCAAATACCTAATCATAGAATTTTTTTCTTATTTCTGGCAGTGCCCAAAGCAGAGCAAAGCTACTTTGTCTTAAACCTACTCCAATATCATCTAACACATTCACAAATAGTTTAAGTCCCCCCTAATACTCTTTCAGAGGCCCCTTACAGTTCCTTGTGGTGTGCTATCACCCCTGTTGAAATGTGCTCAAAAATTCCAACTTTCTTTGACTACAGGTACATTGTTGTTTGTCCTTGGTGGGAGGGCTTTGTAAACCTCCTCTAATGAAGGTCCTGATTCAAGTTTTGCTTTGATATGGCTACTTTCCTTGATTAGGTCTCAAGAAAAGACTGGTTTCACCAGGGGTTAACATACTTTTTCTGTAAAGGGCCACATAGTTATAGTTTTCATCTTTGCGGGCATAGGATCTCTGTTGCAAGTACTTATCTCTGTCATTATAGCACAAAAGCAGCCTAGACAGTAATATGCAAGTAAATGAGTGAGGCTGCATTTGTCTTGCCAGGTGGCTGTGTATGGATCCCTGGGTTTGACTGGCATGACTGTTAGGATCACGCCGACTCAGTTTTCCTGAAGAGAGCTCTTATTTCAGTTGACTATTTGCTTAACTAAAACCTGATTACTCTGTAAAAACTTCTCCCCTTATGGTTGTCATATACAAATGTCCTTTCATACAGCTATAACTCTAAATTATGTAAGATCTATAGAATAATGTTTACATGTTTGGTAGTTCTATAGTGTTCTTTGAAAAATGGACCAATGTCCAATTAAAGCCACGACCCTGTCCTGTACTCTTTTAGGCACAAAAGGTAGAAAGATAATAATCATCTCCCTTTAGGAGCTCAGAGTATGGCTGGAAGGTCAACCACACAGACAATTAATTATGAAGAATAAATTATAAAAGTTTATGAATTTGAACCAAATCCTAAAAGAGATGCTGGAGGGAATGAATGGTTCTGTTAGAGTGAGAGAGAAATTTAGAAATTTGCAGGTTCTGAAGCCAGGGAGATTGGTTCTGGCTAAACCTCGACTCAGCTACTGATTTGCTGTGAATTTGGGCAACTTCTTTAATCTTTCTTTTCTTCCTCTGTTTAATGATGTCAATACCCATTTTAGAAGATTGTTATGAGAATTAGAAATATTTGACATAAGGCCCCTTACTGCAATACTCAGCAAAGAGTATATGATAGACATAACTGCGATTCACCAATATCCAGTTATCCTCTATTTTAGATGCATAGAATTGTTTTTCATTTCTTTAAAGTGAAGCCTAGCCATGTGGCTTTCTCTAACCAGTGAAATACTATAGGAGTGACACACATCACTTCTGAGTTGAAGCATTTAATTTTTTTATACTTTTCCTCTTAGTGGTGATGATGAAAGCATCTACATGGAGGAATCATAAAAACTTGGAATGTTAAGCCAATACTCAGGGAGAAGCCCATACCTGCAGTGAGTTTTATGCTCCAAATTCATTCGGTTGGCTGAGTCAAGTGACCTGGTCTCTCTATAAGAAATAAAGAGAGAGATTAAGGAAGTGGAAAGCAGTGACCAGAATGAACTTTTGTCGTTAAGTTTTTAGGGTCATTGGTTACTGCAACATATTCTAGCCTATTTTGACTAATACAATCATAGATACTTTTTAAGTGGTACTTATTAGTACTCATTATTAGTAGGCAGAGATGGGTGGGAGAGGAGGGCTGGGAGGTAATCCCAAGTAGAGGAATAGAATGGGAACTTGGATTCACACAAAAATTGAATCAAATTACTGAGAGATTAGTGAAATATTTTTGTTCCTTAACTCTTTCTCTAAAGAACTAGGAAGAAATGTAAAGAAGTACTACATTTCATGGTACATATTTCAAGTGACTTAGAAATTTAAAGAAGGGCTATATGTTTAAATATTTGAGAGGTAAAATTCGAAAGGCTATGGGAAATATTTAGACCAGCACTATCCAATGGAAATATAGCACAAGTCACAAATGCGAGCCAATTTTATATATATATAAAATTTTCAGTTTTCCAGTAGCCACAAAATAAAAAGAAGAAACAGGAGAAATTAATGATATATTTTATTTAATTTACTCTATCTAAAATGTTATGATTTTAATATATGATCAACATAAAGTATTAATGTATATTACACTCATTTTAAAATTAAGTCTGAAATCTGGTGCATTTTGTACACACAATAGTACATCTCAGTTTGGTCTAGTCCCATTTTAAGTGCTTAATATTTACA
The DNA here is from genome assembly GCA_028627145.1 of Eidolon dupreanum. Classification (NCBI taxonomy): domain Eukaryota; kingdom Metazoa; phylum Chordata; class Mammalia; order Chiroptera; family Pteropodidae; genus Eidolon; species Eidolon dupreanum. Next base: position 86,887,623 of record CM053506.1, read on the forward strand.
CATCACTAGTGATTCTTGCATTGGACAGTACAGATTTAGAAACTGGGTAAGGAGAGGTGTAGGGAGAAGAGGAGAGATATGGAAATAAACCTAGCGGTAAACCCAAGTAGAGGAAATTCACTTGTATATTCTAATTGAGTGACCTGAGGAACGCTCTAATTTTTCTGGGCCTTAGTTTCCTCACCTATAAAATGGGGATGACACCTCATAGAGATGTTTTAAGGATCACACAAAATTGCGTATATAAAAACACCTAGTAAGGCACTTGAAATGTGTTCTCGGTAAATGGTATATACATTCATTCATTTATCAGATAAGCATTTATTTAATGTCTAATACTGTCTTGGCTTCCGTTGAGGGGACAGTGAAGTGCCGACCCCAGCATAAGTGGGATCTCTGTATCAGACCAACAAAAGTAAAATGAAACAAAGTAAATTGGACTGGGTAGGAAGAATTTTGGACAATTCAGTGAGCTAATAAAGGGGGGAAATGTGGTACGAGAAATGGATTCACAATGCCTATTTCAGGATCCAGCTTTGCCATCTACTGGCTTTGAGACATTCAGCAAATCCCTTATACATTATGTGTTTGCTTCTTAATCTATAAAATTGGAGATAGCAAATAGCAATTTTACTGGATTGTTCTAAGGTCTAAATGAGGTCATATGGGGGAATGTACTTTATAAACTGTGGAGAGTTATAAAAATTCTAGAAAGTACTAAGAGCTTTTACGCAGAGGCTTAATATTTGTTGATATTCTCACTATCCAAGCAAACAGAATATTAGAGTTCTTGAGTTTGGGGATTTCTTTTATTCTATGACGGGCCACATGTGCTTTCTCTGAGGCCTGTTTTCTCTGGGAAAGTAAAATCTTGTTTGGGAAAAGAAATTAAAAGTAATAACATTTGGATTAGCTTATAATCTTTTTTGAGCTCTGGGAAGGAAATTGATTATGTAAAAGCAATGTTGGACTCTCTCTCTTTACAAGGCTGATTTAATATATTTTTGGCCCAAGACAAGTGACCTACACACTTCTCATTTAAAGACTCATATTCCATAACTGAAATCAGGTTCACCCAGGCTCCTTCTCCTCTTTGTCTGTAGTGCACCAGTCATTGCTCTGAGCCCAAGTCAGAACTAGTACCTTGCCAAAACTCTTTTAGAGAAATTTTGCTGGTGAACTAAATTGTCCTCAGTCCTCAGTTTCCAATTTCTCTCTTATCAAAATCTAAATAGTAAGGTTGGTGATAGTGATGACAACCTGAAGGCTCTGTGTATATTTTTCAGTCTAGGTAACCTTTCTTCATCCTTCATCCAGAAAGAGAGCCTTTCTCTTTCTTCTCTAATTAAACAGTTAGGACAGCAGTGATTATTCAACCAAAAGAAAGACAGACCTGTCAAACTTTCCCTCTCTCCCTTTCCTTCAACTCAGATTGTTGTGATTTCCAAGACACTGTCAGGAGCAGATGTTTGCTGGGCTTGGGGGTGGAGTTAGTTCTTCCAAAGTCTCCTTAGGGAGTTCTCTTATTGCCTTCAGCACTTCCACTTGTTCAGGAGCTTGGTTGAGTCCAGATTTGAGCTGAGTTATTGCTGAATCACAAGGAAGGTTGTATTGTTAAACTTGCCAACAAGGAGGGTAGGACTAGCTCTTCTGTGTTTTAAGCTGCATTCATGGAAGAGATGTTAAATGGTTCTTTACCTCTTTTCTCTGGATGCTAACAGAGGTCCAAAACTTGGGATGAAGATGCATTAAGTATACATCATTCTCAAGAAAGAGGTGACAAGGAGCCACAAGAGCTGAGACCACATCCGTGCATCAGGCTTTGTTAAGAACCAGCTGAACTTGCTCACTTCCTTTCCTGCCCTCAGGTCGTATGAGACAGAGAAGAGTTGAAATGACAAGTATGTCTGAGTAGGGATTTCATGGGTGGTGTATCAGTCCTTCTCCCTTTCATGTCAAATAATGGGAGAAACTTAAAAGAGACTTATTTAAAAGATTGAGGGGCACCTATAAAAAGGGAAAACTGGCATCACATTGCCTCAGTGAAACAGTGTTGACTGGTGGCCTTGTGTCTCTGCTCTCTGCCCGTTCACAGAAGGGAAGACGAGAATTAGAATGAGGTAAGAAGGAGAAGAAAGGCACAGTGAAGGAGCAGCCTGTATGCCTACTGTTTTCATGATAAGGATACATGAGATTCTTGCAAGCCACTACCTACCTGGAGTGTTGGACTAAATGATCTATAATTTTGTGTGTTTGTCCTTAATTGTGCATCAATTAGTTCCATTAACAACAACAACAACAACAACAACAACAACAACAACAACAAAATGTGACCATATTATCCTTTAACTCCACTTCTCTTACACACACACACACACAAAGAGAAATGGATAAGAGAAAAATACACCCCATACCACAAGGATTCTTGAAGCAAAGGAAGCCAAATTTGAGAAGGGTTTGTTAATCACCATGCTCTTGGCACTTCCTGATCAACAGCATGTTCTTGACCTTGCCCTTTACTTAGAGTGAAGAAAAATCCCTGGGGTAATTCAGGACTGTGTCGCTTCAGATTTGTCATGGAACTGATTCTGATTCTGGGATCAGAATCTTTAAGTGCTCAACACCATTGGCATTAAAAGCTTCAAGACTCGGAACACTGGGACCCTCTTGTCCTTCCCAGTGCCTGGGCTTGCTCTCCTTCTAATCATTTGGCTGGCTAATGATCCCCTTCCAGCAGGTGTAAATGAGTTTTCACACTCCAACCTGGCTTTTGTCACGGCTTTAATGTAAGAAGCTAATGAGTGCTATTGCTCTGAGTTTTCTCTTGCTAAAGAAGAGTATGTCTAACTAGTGATATAATGACAAGTACACGCTAATGTTATTCTGTTCGGTGGTGCCGAAGAGCACTGAGAATTTAAGAAAGATGAATCCCTCAAACAAAGGCAGACTAACAACATATTAAGCAGAGCTGTGCTGACAGCCTAATTCCATTGCTCCTACACCATCTTGAACCCATTCAGGCATAGCGAAGATATCTCAGAGGCAAGGAGGGGAAGGAGGCAATACACTCATTAAAAATTCACGTAGAGCCTGGAGGCCAGCTCAGCATGGTAAATTGGCCAGACTGGTGAGGAGAGGCTGAGGAGGTAAAAATTGATCAGAACAAACATTTGTGACTTCAGCATTTCAGGGCATGGAAAAGCTCACAGAGTTGACATCCTGCCAAATAGGACTACAAACGAATCGTCTCCTCCAGGACTCTTGATGTTCTTGCAATTCACCTCTCCCTGAACAATAAGTTTTTATTTTGATGATAAACTCCCAGAGCTTTGGAAAGTGCCAAGCCCAACAAAACAGTTTTATTCTCTTTGCAGTTAGCGTGTGATAGCCGTGTTTCAAATATGATGTTGTGCATTTTAAACAATACAGGTAATACTTTTGGAAAGAAACAAAAATAAGCTCTGTTACAATTTCCCCTGTGATTGTTATAAATCACTCCCAGCACAAAATTGTTCACATCACTCAGTAATGGGTGTCAGGGATTGGATGCTATAGTATTTCTCTTTTCTTGTTAAGAAGTAAAGTTCCCCATCTGACTTAGAGTTTTCTTGGTAGTTCTTAAAATGTCTCTAGCATTGGTTTTCTGTGTCTTCCTGATAAGATTATGCTTTGTTTATTTTTGCATCCTGCATTGACTGGCACAGGGTAGTTACTCATTGATGTTTGTTAAATAAATGGATGAATAAGTAGGCAATGAATGAATGAATGAAATTTCTAATTGGTTAATCCAGAAGTCAGTTACAGTAGAGAATCTTATGAAAGCATATATAAACATCTTCATAGTTTTATTTTAACCAAAGGATATAGGTTTTCATTTATTTGCTAGTTCTTTGTTATAGGGTCAAGGGCTTTTTTATGACTATAGTTACACCTGATGGAGTTCCTTGTTTTTTTCTTGCATTAAGCATACTAATAATACATCTTTCATAATTTTTAATTTTGCTATCTTCAAAAGGGGGATGAGAACTTAAAGATAAATGCAAAGCAATTTGGGTACAGAACTCTTTTAGACTTTCATGATTTCTCCCCAGATATTTTACGGTTTGCTTCCTATATCTAATACAATAACCATTTTTAAGCTATTCTATTAGGTTCCTATTGTTGCTGAAACAAATTACCACAAATGTAGTGGCTTAAAACAACACAAATTTTATATATGTAGTTCTGGAGATGAAGTCTAAAATGGGTTTCACTGGGCTAAAATCAAGGTGTCAGAAGGGCTGTATTCCTTTCAAGAGACTCTAGGAGAGAATGCATTTTCCTCAGCTTTTCCAGTCATTTGAAGCTGCCTGTGGTTCTTTGGCTTATGGTATTCCCTTCCATCAAGAACGCTGTCAATGACCAGTTGAGTTTTTCTTGCATTTTATCACTCTTACTGCTTCTCAGTTCTCCCACCTTTGCTTGAAAGGACGCTTGTTATTATGTTAGGCCCATCCAGATACGTTACCATGTAACATAACACACTCACAGATCCTGGGTAGTAGGGCACGGACATTTCTGGGAGTTCACTATTCCGCTACTACAGCTACTTTAAGCTATTCCCAAACATACCATTTATTTTTATTTTTAAATTTAATTTTATTATCAGTTTCAAGTATACAGCACATTGGTTAGATGTTTATATAGTTTATAAAATGATCCCCTGGTTGTTTTTTCTCTCCCCTGGCCCTCCACCTAGCCATCACATTAATGCTGACTGCATTCCCTATGCCATGCTCCCCATCCCTATGACCATTTATCAACTACTAATTTGTACTTCTTTAATCATTCCATTTATTTTTAATGGATAAAATAACTTCTTTTTCATAATCATCTTTCATTCATTTATATCAATGCAATTAAATATAATAACTACAACTATAAATATAACTATCACATATGAATTTAGAAACTTATAATTAATTTAGGCAAACAAAAATCTCATCTGGTGGATGGAGCATTTATAATGGTTGCCTTATCCAATATCCTTTCTCACTAACAGATTACTACATTTATTTGGTGTACAATATATCCAACTCTGGGCAATTAATCATGAAGTCCAATTACCATCCTGTTCTCAGTTCTGTAGCCTTCTTTGGAGCTAATGGCCACATGGAGACACAGTTTTGGCTGATAAAGCCTAAGGGAAAGTCTCCTGCAGAAGATTTCGGAGAACCTTTTGCTTTTCTGATACAAAATAACCAATGTAATTGGTGATACCATTACCCCTTTTTTCCTCCTGTTGTTTTTTTTTTCCTTCCATGCTGAGAAAGACATGGACACGATAGCTGGAACTTCAGCAGCCATTTTATAACACGAAGGAGAGGCCAATGCAATCTCATGTCTTTGATAGTGCCACATATAGTTACTGAACTGTAACTACCTACCTCTTACTTCTTATAAAGTGGGGAAAAAAATCTTGTGGGATTTTCTGATCCTTGCAGCCAAATATATTCCTAACTGAACTAGTGGATTCAGAAGTGCATAGAGAACTATCTATTAGCTGTGAGTATTCAATGTGTTACAAGCATCAGTCAGTAGGATTTACAGAGGGAATGAATGCAGGAGTTAATCAGATGAGTTGGTTAGGTGAAGGTCATTTAAGAGACAGCTTACTATTCACTGAATGTGTACTTGCAAAATGATATATAGCATGGTTGCCTTTCATGTCAAGATTTTATGTATATGGCTGGAAAACGTAATTTAATCTAGTAAAACTCCAGTATTCAAAACAGGGTAGAATGAGTGTTCTGGTTAAACCAAAGCCCTGATGACACTTTTAAATGGTACTTTAGGTCTACCTCTCTTATCATACCTGCTGACACTTTCTCAATGCTTCTTTCAATGGCCAGCAGGGCTGAAACTATATGTTGACTCTAAAATACCCCACACTGGTTCATAACTATATCCTTTAGTATGCATTGTTCCCTCTGCCCAGAATGCCTCTTCCTCCCCTGGCAACTTGGAAAATTCCTACTTATCCTTTCAAGTACTTTTCAAGTTATATCTCCTCTGTGAAGTTCTTCCTCATCCCCAAGATTCAGACATCTTTAACCTCCTTCCCACAGAATTAATAGCCACTGAGCTGCCTTGAAACCTGGTCCATATACATTTTTATGCTTGCCCTTGCACCTGTTTCTTTACATTCTTGTATCTACTTTCGAAGGGTTAGGATCATGCCTGGTTTATTCATATTTATAACTCCTATATCTTAGTTCCTGATTATGGTCTCTCAAAACATTTTTTTTAACTAAATTAATCCCAATCAAAGCAAATGTTATTTGAAAAGTTAGATTTCCAAATAAGATAAATTAAGTGGTATTTACTAATTATTAATCATTATTCCTGTTTTACAAAGTGATTCCCTCTGTCTCTTCTTTCCTCCTTTCTCCTTTCCCTCTCCCCCACCTCCTCTTCCTGCTTCCCTCCCGCCCTTCTAACTCCCTTCCTTCCTTCCTTCCTTCCTTCCTTCCTTCCTTCCTTCCTTCCCTCCCTCCCTCCCTCCCTCCCTCCCTCCCTCCCTCCCTTCCTTCCTTCCTTCCATGCTCCAGTTTTTTCTTTTCCCCTTTTTACTATCAAGGAAGTATGGTATACAAGGGCTTTCTCTGAAGTCAATTTGCTTGATTTGGACCCTGACTGGGCTACTCACATGTTTAGTGAGCTTGAGAAAGTTACTTAAGGTCTCTAACCTTAATTTCCTCACCTGCATAATGACTGAAGCGATCTGCTCCATGAAATATTTGAGAGGTTATATAAGATAATCCATGCGTATACTTATGTAGGTGGCACAGTGACAGTCACACAATGTGTTAATGATTATGCACGTGTTGTCTTTCTGTAAGGTACTGAGTTTCACTTACCTTCCTTGCCTGGGACCTCTCCCACATTTTCTGGTAGTCCCTAGGGAACTTTAAGGAAACCTACTCTCTGTGAATCTAAGAGTTTGCCCCAAATCACATAGCAAGTGACTATAAAAATAAATGAATATTTTCTATAATTCAGAGAACTTGTTAAGAGACTTATGTGAATTATTTCATTTAAGGATAGAGAAAATGGGCTCAGAGCAATTTGATTGATAATTTGCCCAATGTCAGTTACAGGGTACTGGGTGATGTAGCTGGGATGAGAACCCAGGACTCAGGGATCAGTCGGGTGCTCTTTCCGTAGGACCATGGCTCTGCCCCCTCATTCCTACCCACGCCCCATTCTCCTCCTTCTGAACTATGTCATTCTTCATAGCTCCTAGTTCAACATGAGACACACCAAAGCTGCTAAATAAATTACATGTTGATTGATTGATCAGCTAAGGCTTCCACATCACTTTCAATCTTTTATCAATACCTCATTTAACACTATTTATGTTTCTTACAGGAGCAATGAAATTTGTGGCACAGTTGGAAACAACATAAATTCAGTAAGTTGTACATTAGATAGATAAGAATATGGAATTTAAAATCATGTTAACAAAAGCACTATTATAACATGGGGAAATGATATTTAAGATATTTTCAGTGAAAATAAAACCCTGGGATTTAAAATTATATATATAATATAATTTGAACTAACTTAAATTACAATGCCATGTTAAAAGGTATTGAGTCTGGGTGTTGGGATTATAGTGATTAACTATTCTTTTTTGTTTAGTATGAATATAAAATTGGTTATAATATTATAACTAGTAGAACACCTTTATTTTAAAGAAGTATGCAGGAAGCAAATAGTCCATATGAAATTCTAATATGTCTAAAAACATAGAATGGGATGACAGTCTCTTATCAATGCCTAATTGCATAGGAAGCATCTGATTAATTTTATTAATCTCTAGCTAAGTCAGTAAGTTTTGAAACCCTTTAAGGCTTTTATAATAGCATAATAACACCAGATTTTTAGGACACCTAGAATTAGGTCACATAGAAATGCATGATACTTAAATATGGTTTCTGACTATGCATGATTAAAGTCTTCATTTACACTCGTAACAACAGGTTTCTCTGACTGGTTTTTCAAAGAGTTGATCACCCTTTTGCAGAGGAAAGATTATAGTACCCATTAATAGAGAAATATACAAATTTGGGGACTCTTTTGAGAAGTTGCTTGTATTTTTGTAATGTTTAAGCCTTCAGGTTGGAATACTTACATAAAAGTGTTATGCCATTAGCAAATATGAACCCTACTTATCTTTTCAGCAAAATTTAAATAACCCATATCAAAGAAGTATTCACATCTTGTTGAATTTTCTCATATGTGTTTTTAAGACTTGTTATAGCATATCAGAAAGGGCATGGGTTTCAGAGTTAGAACTGAATGATCATACTATACACACACACACACACACACACACACACACACACACACACACACACACATATGTGCATTCATATATATGTATATGTATATATATGAATGCACATATATATATATATGTATATATATGTATATTCTTCATGGAACCCAGAAATTAAATATCCCTATGGAATAAAAAATTTAGTGAACTGTATAATAAACTTCATGGGGTTAAATGTATGAACTTTAGCTTACCTATTGTAGCTTGTGTGTATGTCTGTGTGAGTGTGTGTACATACATTCATGTGTGCATATACTTAATATCTGGTTCTTGGTCATGTTCCAATTAGATGAGGTTTTTCAGTAATGTAAAATTCTAATAAATGATACTTTGCTAAATACATATTTTCATGATAATATAGTGAAGTCATTTTTAATATTTTGAAGATGGTTTTGAAAGTAGTAATCTGTATGTAGAATAAATAAAAATCAATATTTGTAATCTGGTACAACTAACCTCATATATATACATACCATAGAATTTATATATATAGATTGAATTTTTAGTTTTGGCGGCCCAAACTTATTAGGATACCTTCCTTTTTAGTTGGCCAAAACCTTGAGGGCAATAATTAGATCTTATTCCTTCCTATATCTCTGGTGCAGTGGTTCAGAACCCTGGATGTATATCATAGAATATTTTAAATATACCAGCATCTTGGTCCCATTCCACATAAGTTGAATTTGATTCTCTGAGGACCCAAGCACCTTCTACTTTAAAAATACTACCCAATTTATTCTGATATGCAGACAAAGATGAGGAAGATTTCTCTAGCAACTAGGATAGTTGTCATTACATGGTAGTTGCTCAATATATACTTTGGGATTAAATTACTGTTTATAACAGAAACTGGAAAATAAAAGAATTAATTTTATCAGTTATAAATATTGTTCAGTTTGATAGCAAAGGGCAGACATATCTTTGATTTTTCTTACATTTATTTTATGGAGAATAAATGAGAAATCTTTAACAGGGAATAAAGTTAAATAAGCCCTTTTTCAAATTCTTGCGTGTTGCATTCTTTCCCTCAGACTTAGTTACTTTATTGTTTTTATAGGTAACACAAGAAAAACTACCATAACAAATAATAGTTTAAAGTTAGGCTCTTTGAGATACAAGTCAGCCACTGAAATAATCGTAAACCATATGTAAATAGTGAGTGGATCACTGACACTCAAAAACACTTTCAGAGAAGGCTGTCTGGAAAGCTGGAAAGATGATTTTGAATATGTTCTTTGACAAGTTGTCTCTGAGCTGAAATAGGACAATTTCCTGCTTACATGCAGAGCAGTTTAGGAAGGAAACAGAACAGGGGCATAATCTACTATAACGAAGAAAGACGATTTGTTTCTTGAAGAATGGGAAAAAGGGACAAAGTATCAGACTACTGCCAGGGCATTTTGCAATTCAGAGGATGGCTATAGTTGGTTTATGAGTTTTTCAGGGAAGCAGGGTAGAAACTTTGCAATATTAGTCTAGCCCTCAACCAGCTTTAAAAATGATAAATCTTTGTCCCTGAAATAGCATCTTTTATGTTTAATTTATTTTCTTTAGCTTGAACAAAGGCTCTCTATTTATTTCCTGTGGCCCCAGGGGAGAATAGTTTATTTTCTTCAGCCCTAAGAAGGTCATCTTCATTTATTTTCTGCAGATCAAGGGGGAAACTTTTTAGATGCAGATCAAATGGTAGCACCAACCATAAAAGCTGAGGGACAGAGCAAGCAGGGAAGTTTATTCTTCTGTCCTTGTTATGCATTTTTCTACACTTGACAGCACACATTAGGTTCAATTGTGTGTAGTGATGTAGGCAGCTGCGGTTATAGATTCCTATGACAATGTAATAAATTGCCATTTGTTTTTAAGGCTCCGTAGTGGCATGCTAAACTGGCTTGCACTAGCTCATAAAAGCTGATTGTGTGAACCTCTTTCTAACACCATGATCAGTGATATCTTCTTGGTAGCTTAAAAACGACCATGGTTGCAGCATTTACACTGCAGAAATTGGCAAATATCATAAATCAGGTTTCTCTTTTGTTTAGAGAGCTAGTTATTAAATGTGTACCAACACACTACTCTGTCTTTCTCTCTATGTGTACATGTGTGTATCTAATATAATTGAAAAACTTTATTCTGTTTCTATATGCAGCAGAGATTGAAGTCCTAGCTGTCTCAGTGGAGATTTTGTTTTTCCTTCAGTTAGTTAGTTTCCCAGCAGTATTGACAAGGATCTGATAATTTAGTCATGAAGATTTTACTCCTCCCTCAGATCTTTAACTGCTCAATTTTGTATTTGTTTTTAGTTGCTAAAATATAAGAAACTTTTAAATAGTAGGTATACAAAACTTATCATTCTATCTTACCTTATTTGTTCAGCAAAGTGTCTCTAAACATCCATTTCATAGAGAATCCCCAAATCAATCTATTTTCCTATCCTTTTTATCTCCTCATCTTCCCTCCCTTCTGACTTCCACTGCAAGCTCAGACAGGAAGATAAGATCTTTGGAGGCTGATAAACAGTATTTGTGTTTATGACTAAAACAGAATAGTTTAAAGCATTCTTTGGAGAAAAAAAAAATAAACACAAAATGTCCAAATATTACAATTTGGCTTGAGGATGTATCTAGATTAACTTAAATTTAATATCCAATTAGGATAGTCATAGGAGAGGAATCAGATTTGATTAAATGACTTATAATCATGACACGAGAGAAAGTTTTTAAAAGAAATGCTTATTCAGATGACATGTAGTAGTTGCAAACCAATGTCCTCCCAACCACAATATTGTGGATGTGGGACATTTATCCAAAAATTATGTAATCTGTGCTTGGAAACAGGGACAATAGTTTGGAATGTTTACATTTTTTAAAAAAAGATTTTGATATTATTCAATTCTTGCCAAATATTAACAAAGAAAAAACACTTTAAAATAAATAAAATTGTCTTCTTTAACAGATGGTGTTAAAATTGAGGGTAGATTCTGGTATAAAAATGAAATATTCTCAGTATTGATAAGAGATTAAGTAATGAACATCTTCATGTATGTCTAGGTGGAGATGAAACGGAGAGGTATTTTGGTAACACACCAAAATCTTAAACGTCAGCATACATTTGGACTTTATTCTATGTTTTATTCTGTTTGGAAGGGTGAGGGAAGAATTAGTGTTTGTGAAAATATAGATGTAAGGGTGTTAATTAAACATTTTTCAGGACACCCAAACGTTAACTTAATGTAGATTTCCAAGAATAGAGAGCCCTTTAAATAATCGTATAGCTATTAGTTGGCATGATGCTAGCTGTTTGAACTTGAGTAAATTAAATCCCTCTGTGCCTGTCTTCCATTTGTAAAATGAGTAAAATACCAGAAGTTCACACTTATATAGTGCTGATTGTGTACAGCCACTGTTCTATTTTACATATGTTAACTCATTTACTACTCACAAAACTCTATGACCTGGATACTTTTATTATTTGAAGCTTCTAGAGAATAAGTGACTCACCTACAATTACACAGCTAGTAAATGGCATAACCACGTTTCTAACCCAGATCGCCTGGCTCTGCCTCTTTTTTTATGCTTTTTTAACGGATATTTTCTCTATCCACCTTGCAGAACTGGAAGGAATATATGAGATATGAATATGGAGTGCCAAACATTTGGTAAATGCTCAATAATACTTTCCATTAAGAAAAAATAGAGCAAATATATATGAACTAGATAAACTCAATCAAGTCTAAAGAGAGGGGTCAGAGGCAATACAATTACAAAGGGGATCTGAGTAAATTGGAACATTCTTTCAGGAATTGTGTAATTCAGACAGGCAGACACCTCCTGCAAAGCTCTTCTGGAAAGATTCAGAATTATCTTCGAGTGGCTATAAAGCCTTGCTGCAGTTCCTGTAGTACAGAACTTTCAAGTATTAGAAAGCAGGAACAAATACTAGGGTACCAGAAGAAGGAAACAATGGAAAGAAATACTACAAGCAGTTAAAAAAGTGCCACATAGCTGGGCAGAAAGAATTGAACTTGTAGAAAATGCAGACAAAGCCATAGGCTGGCTGCTGTCCACGAAAAGGGAAACAGCAATCGAGAGGCTGCCCACTGGGTAGGAAAGATAGGACACTGATGATTCATTCGAGGCAATACAGGAAGTTCCAGAGCAGAACCGGGAAATCTGTATCTTCTCTGCATTTCAACACCATTACACTGCTTGGTACAGTGTTGATATTCGGTAAGTGCCCAGAAAGAAGGTGGTGGGTGGGGGGAGGGGAGGTGGAAGAAAGCCCAGGCGATTAACATTGCCAAGCCATTCCTGATAAGGTTTTACAAACTTGTGTTTCCAAGTCTTGCTAATTAATATTTTTCTGTGGGATAATTAGGTCCTAGCAAAATATAAACCTGTCTTTCATAAGCCTTAAATGCCATCATGTTTTTTCCACTTTCAAAATATATATTCCATCAGTAATATTCATCCAGTTACAGCATGAATTTAGTTCTAATCATGCCAAAATGAACTGTTATATTTTATATGTATTTTTTGCTGTATTTTAAAATTTAATCACATCATAAATGTATGCTTATTAATTAATACCTCAAACAGTACAGAAGTTTTTCAGATTGATGCCTAAAAATCCCTCTTCAGTGCCAGCCATGTACTCAGTACTGAAATGTAAGTTCTGACTCTCACACTCATTGTCTAGAAAAACAAATTTAAACACTTATGTTTTAACATTCATGTTTTAAAATACTTATGTTTTATATAAAAATAATGCATGTACTTGTAAAACAGTACAAAACAGTATATTATTGAAAATAAACATTGGCATAGAGTTAAATATGATGACTCGAATGCATGCCTGTAGCTGCCGCCTCCTGAAATTACACCAAAATGGCAACTTATAAAAAGCATCAACATGCAAGTATGACAGGAAACAATAGCAACAAACTTTTGCAAGCGGAACAGTAGGTGGGCAAGTGGTGACTGAATTAGCCAGCCTGAGAAAAGTGAAATCTTCAGCGGACATTGCTAGACTCTCACTAGCAAGTTAATTTGCTTTGCAAAACCTAATAACAGAAATCAAGGGCATTTAGGCACCTCTGAAAGTGATGGTGAATATGAGATACAAACAAACAAAAACCAATTCTAATTGAAAGATTCTTTAAGAAGTAGTTAACTGCCAAATCCCCTCCCCATTATTGGACCTCACCCACACAAAGAACTGATGATTTACCCTCCAGAAAAATTCAGAGATTCTGGGACCACAAGAATCTGAGCACAGTTGAGGGTAGGAATGATATACTGAATACAAGGGATATTCAGGACACTGAAAGCCAAAATTACATCTGCAGGAAGGGAACTGGATGTTTTCCTTGAGGAATCTCACTATGTTTAGAGAAAAATACCTAAAGATCACCTTACAGTGAAGCCCACAGTAGACAAGTCCCAGTCATACTCACAGACTTCCATAGATCATTTTCTTGCCAGTTTTCTCAATATGAGCAGGCTGCCAAAGATCACAAAGTCAGATAGCTGAAGAAAGTCTTTAACATGAAAGATAGGAACCAATATGAAAAAAACAGCTACAATAAAATTGGAGAAATTGTGCAGGAAGATAAAAATTAGAATTTAAAATATCATTAATACCTTTAGAAAGATAAAAGATAATTTTGCCTCCATGAAATAAAGCATGCTATAAGAAATATCTTTCAGAAAACAAGAGACCATGTAAATTTAAAATATGAGAACAAAAATGAAAGTCAATAGTTGTCTTTGATGATAAAGGTAAGAAACTCTCCCAGAAAATAAGGTAAAGAGACAAAGATATGTAAAATAGAAAAGAAAATATAAAGCAAAGAATTAATATGAGTGAATCCACACCTAGGTAGGAGAATTTTTTAAAAAGAAAACGATAAAAATGGCATAAAAGAAATTATAAAGAAATAATTTTCTAGAATTGAAGAACATGTGTCCTGTTTAAAAGGGTTTATCAAAAATAAAAGGCAGGGGGTGGGGTGGGTAGGGAAGACGGGGAACAAAAGACAAGGAAAAAAGTAAAAGCTTCCAGAAAGAAAAGTAAAACATACTAAAGCAAAAACAATGAATGTAAAGAGGCATCAGAATTAAATTGAAATTCTCAACAGCAAAGTCTTCACTATTCTGTTGGGAAATTTCCAATCTAGACATCAATATACAACCAAACTGTCAGTTAAAGCATGAGAGCAGAACTTCTACTTTCAGTTATGGAAGACTAACTTTTAACAGACTAATCCTCCGAAAGAACAAGTAGGAAAACTGGGTAGGATACTTAAAAAAAAAATTAAAATTAAAATACTGTGCGGAGGTATTGGAAAGCTACCAGGGCAATGAGAACTTGAAGGTCCAAGATCCTGATGGACAGGGAAATCCAAAGAGGTATGCCTGACGTTTGACTCTGCATTCTCCTGACGTATTTGTCAATTCTAAAGCAGGGTCCCCAGAGACTGAAAACATAGAGAAACCTGGCTAAGAAAATAAGAAACTGGGTGAGCATTAAGCAATATCATTGGTCTGGGAGGACAGAAAGTGGATTTTAGGCCCCACCAAGGAAAAAGGGTCATGGAGTTTACAATTTATACACCTTTAAGGCAACCACTTAAAAGTGGAGGTAAATAAGAAATAGACCACACATCACAATGAATAAAACCTGCCTCTGAATCCATTCAATCTCATACCGTATTAAGATGGCAATTTTTCACACAGAACATCCAGTGTTCTATTTTAAAAATTATCAAACATGTAAAAGTCAAAAAATGGTTGAAAACCTAGAGGAAAAAAACAGAAAATTGTAACTAATCTGTAAGAAATACAGACGTCAGTGGTATCAAAGATTTTAAACTAATTATGATAAATGTATGCAAGAAATTAATGAAAAATTTAGAATTTCAGCAGGGCACTTGAAACTATAATAATAACCTAATAAAAATTCTAGAAGTGGATGATATAGTAAATGCAATTAAGAATACAAAAGATGGATTTAATGAGATAATAGACACACTTTAAGAAAGAATTAACAATTGGAAGAGAGGAAAGAGGACAGTATCCATACTGAAGCAAGGAAAACTAAAGGAAAATAAGGCAAGGATGTAAGAGATGTTCAGAACATAGATAAATGGTCTAACATATATGTAATTTGAGTTACAGGAGAGAAGAGAGAGAGAATAGGGCAGAATCCATTATTAGTAATCGAACGGATAACCATTTAGAGTTTTCCAAAGTGGATTTTAAGAAGTGCACCAGATAGTCACAAAGTTTTGTGAATTCTAAGCAGGATAAATACAAGATAAATAAAATAAAGTAAAATAAAATATACCCAAAATAGATACAGGTACACCACAGAAAACTGCTGAAGACAAAGAGACAATTTTTAAAACAGCCATAGTAAAACAAAAAAGATTAGCTTCAAAATCACAACAGTAAGACAGATGAAGATGTAAACCAAGAAACAGAAAGACTTGGAATCCAAAAGAAATGTGATCTAGCCCTGGAGATTAGTAAAGGATATCCCCAGGTTGTTGCTGAAGGGAGAATCTCAGTACATTAGCTCTGTCCCTGACCTAGAAATTAACTTGCCTAGATTAGGGAATAGGACAGAGGGCATTCAACCCGTTGAAAAGTTCCAGTGTAAGTCACAGATAACAATAAGAGATGCTGCAATAAAACTGGACTTTCTCATTTCAATGGGAAGTAATACTCTTCTTGAATGGTAGAAGCCAAATAAGTGGTGGTGCACAACCATAGAGACAGTTGGGAGCAATAGTTACTACAATAAGCCCTGGGAATGCAAGTTGCAGTCGGAGAGTTTCAAGCTACAGAGTTCTTGGCAATAGCTGACTGGTCACAGAATCTCTAGAAAGGAGATAGATGGGCCTATCCAGAGCCATTTGACAGATGAAGCAAAATAATTTTAGCTCCAGTAAGCAGAAACCTGGCTAAAGTCACTGTAAAGGAAATTAATGGCCTCTTATCCACTTGCAAGGTCTCTTTCCCAAAGAACCTGGCATCCTTGTCAAATAAGGGGTCCTGTTTCGGTGACCTGCTTAGTTTCTTTTACTACAGGGTACAGGTATGTAGTGCTATTCTGTATCAAAGGCTGTTGGTTGTTCCAAAGGGGAGATCTGGGACACTAAGTGATTTTGCTATCTCAAATGCCCATAGTGAACTGGGTGTTATCTAATCTACCGCACCATAAATATAGATATGCACAGCAGCATTCTGTTACTAAATGGAAATGGTATATAGGCCTGATTAGGTTTAGGCAAAGAATAAGATTGATATATTGAGGAGAAAAAATAAGAGACAAAAATGATTATCTTCTGCTTTCTCCTTCAGATCCTCTTTCTACCATTGTCAACTTCTATTCCTGGAATGGTTTGGCTCTCTGTTGGGTTTGGCCAACAGGAAGCACCAGTCAGATTTCAGAGGACAGAAAGGGACTGAAGTTTGGTTGTTCCTCTGGCTCCTTCTTGGTCAGCCTGTTGGTTGACAATGACTATTTCTCTTCTGGAGGACACACTTCCTGCTGGGAACCTCTCTCCTGCAGTTACTACAGAAACAGTTCAATCTCCAGCTTTCATACTCCTTTCCCTTTGACCTCCAGACCCCAAATGGTAAAGGATCTCACTCTTTATAGCAAAATGGTGCCTCTCTATGTCTATTAGTTCTCTTAATCCAGCTCATTCATACCCTTGAAAATAGCCTCTTTATTAAAATTTCTTCTATTACTTCATTTCATAGTGCCATCTGTTTCCTGTAAAGACCCTGCTTGACATAATTTCTAATTTAAAATGCAAACTTTATTATAGCATTTAATTATCATGTATGTCTATTTCTGAATGCTGTTCTCTGCATTGATGAGCTTAAATGTTCTTGTACCAATAACACATTGTTTTAATTAACCTAGCATTAATATATAGTTTCATATCTGATAGAGCAGTACTTCTTAAACTTTTTGGACTCAGGATGCTATTGCACTCTTAAAAATTATTAAGTCCAAAGAGCTTTTGTTTGTGAGAGACAAGTCTGTCAAAATTTCACCTATTAGAATTAAATTGGAGACATTTAAAATACAGTAATTTATATAAAAATCACAGTAAGTCTACTACATGTTAAGATAACACAGTTTGGAAAATGTATTTTCCAAAAGTTTTAATGAGAAGTATTTTATTGTTTTAAATCATTTCAAATATTTTAAATATCTGGCTTAATAGAAAACACTTGTATTGTCACATCTGCACTTACTTTGAATTGGTTGCAATATGTCTTGCTTGAACTATGTGAAGATATATTTCACCTCATACATATATGTAGTTGGAAAAGGAAGGAATATTTTAATAGCCTTTTAAGATAATTGTGGATATTCTTCTTTGATCCTATTCAATTTTGACAAACTAATTATTTAAAGGTTATTTCTAATGTGGAATCTGAAACCACATCAATTAACTTCTGATGTTTAAAATCCATTGGTCTATTGCTCACTCAGAATGGACCACAGACTCTGACATAATTTTGTAACATCATGAATTGGTCATTTGAAAAATATTAATTTGCTGAGGTATGCAGATCTTCCAAATGTTGAGATATTTTATTAGACAATGTCAAAGAGAATTATATTAATCCATGTCACCAAAGATATCATTAGAAAAGTCTCAACTATTGGGAAACTCTTAAGCTCATGGTGGCAGATAAGTTTTCCAAAAGTTTAACTTTCACATGGAAGCTCGAATGTTATTATTGACAACAAATGATGACAATTGTTATTCCTTGATGTGACAAAGTTATTTCATTTATTTTTGACAAAATATCTGCCAACTACTCCAAGTCCAAATAGTTTATTGGTCACTCTTTCAAGTAAAAATCATGGCTAGTTTAACTCAGCTCAAGCAATCTCATGAGTCCTGTTCCTCAATACATTATTGTACTTCAATGTGCAGAAATACTGTAGGTATAATTCCCATTTGTCATAGGATATTAAATAAATAAGTATATATGTACTTAAAGGTGAGTATTTAATAACACTAATAATATATGCTGCTTCATCATGGACATTCTAAGTAAAATCATTATTTTTTTTCTGCGAATATATGGCAGTGCAAATACAACTTCTAGTACAGTTTTGTCTGCTTGCTTTAATTTATGCAAAGGTACCAGCAGTTTACCTAGCATCTGTATAAATAGCAACACAATAAAAATGGCAAATCTTATTATTGTTATGAAAAAGTTTTGACTTTATGGGCCCCCTAAAAAAGGATTTTAAGAAACCACAGGGATCTGCAGACAACAATTTGAGAAAGCCTCCGATAGGATAACTGTTTTGTGCTACACTAGAGGTAAAATATGGTTAGACTCTGGGGATCTTAAACTGATGTTTTGTTCTTTTTTTTAAAAAAATCAAACCTGACTTGACTAATTTTAAACATATACCTTTGGTTACTCCCACTCTGAAATATAATAACTCTGACCCCTTTGAATTCATGTAAGCAATGCCCAATAAATTTTCATTAAACCTATTGCATTTATGAATGTGTAAGGGCAAAGAGATAAAATATAGTACTTTCTTATATGAAGGTTTTCTTGAATCCTCTCAGTGTCAAGTTATAATTATTTTCCATTATTTCCTAAGTATTTTATATATGTTTCTACTTTGTTATCACATTTTTAAACTTTCCCTCCAAATTAATTAGACAAAAAAAGATAGGGCAGCATCTTTCTGGTGAGAATTTTTTAACTATCCAGTGAGGAAATATCATTACTTCTTTTGGTTCTTATTTTCTATGAGAATAAAAATTTTGTTTAATTTTTCAAAGAGCACATCATTCATTTAAAGGGAAGAAACTGAAATTCTACTCTAAGATCTGAAGAACAAGAAATGTTCTATCTACTATTTTGATTCACTCTGTAGTGTCAGTTGGGTCACAATAATAACAATAACTGTGATCCAAAAAGAGAAAATGTAGGATCTTTAAGGGCCCAGATGGAAGTGTTTTTACAGGAAGTTATGCTCGGTGGAGGTGGAGGTGAAGATGGAGGTGAAGAGGTACATCCTCATCGCTATGGCAGTAAAGGAGTGCAGGGTGACTAAGCACACAAGTTGTAGGTTTTTTATTCTTTTTTTCTTTTCTTTTTTAAAAATAAAATATTTATAGATATTCAAGGGCAGGCACATATCTAAATAAGTAAGGAAGTAAGTAAATGACTGCCTTTTTCTTGTGGAATTAGCACCTGAGTCCAACTGAGAAATGCCTCCCTTTAATTTGCTGTTCTGTTTTTGCCCCATTCTTATATTTTGATGCTGCAGAATATAATATATACTACTGCAACTCTAGTTTTTAAATTTTTGTGATCTTTTGGGAAAAGGCCAATGCCTATGGGTACTCATTCTTCCAATTAGCAAAAGCAATTTTAAAACTCCAGTGACTTAAAAGACCTATTTTTTCTTTTCCTTTCTTTTCTTTTTTCTTTATTTCTTTTTATTTTCTTTTTATTTTTTTTGCATGGCTCATTTCATTGAATTTATAGAATTCAAATCAAAATTGAATAACTTTGGCAGTCTGTGTCCCCCATGTGTTCTTGGAAATCTCATTGAATCAGGAAGCAGTCTCATATTTTAATTGTACAAATTTACCTTAAAAAGAAAAATGAAGGTGAGCTCAGAATTCTGGATGAAGGGTTAGAGCATAGAGTGTAAACTTGGGTTAAACTTTAAAATTTCAGAAATGAAGGGGTTTGAGAGATTATTCTGTTCGATATTTTTTTTTTCATTTTGACAGATGAGAAAACTTTCTTAGGGAGTTCAGTGATAACAATCACCTTTATGGTCTACTTATTGGAAGCTAAAAATTGTGTTCAGCACTCTGCATTTATTATCTTCTTTAATTCTGACACCTTTACAAATAGAAAAGTGGTCTCCATCTTATATAAGTGAAATCTAAGCCTCAAAGAGATGAAATAATTCGCTCATGTGTAACATCTAGTAAGAAAGAGTCAGGGTCAGATTTTGAATCCAAGCGTCTGCTTAACATTCTAACCCATCCATGTCAGAGCTATGAGGGAATATTCGAGAAACTTCAGAAGTAGAAGGTCATAAGCTCAGTGAAGTTAGTGCTTTTAAGGTTATCTCTCAGTTGCTGAGAATTGGTAGAGATTTATGATGTCAGCTAGTGAGGTGATAATTGGATTTTTAGCTCAGCTCAGAATGACTTAGAGAATGTGATTTATTTTTCAGTACCTATGGGAATTTTAAAATTCTGTATTGAGCAGCAGCCCCAGCATTTCTCTCTGACTTGGTGTAAGCTGTATGGGTTGAGGAAGAGAGGAATTGTTGCTAAGGTATCTCCCATTCTAACAGGAGTCTTGGCGACTCTTCAGGAGATGCATAGGCTCTGTCACGACAAGTTGTACGGGTTGAACACATCATTTCACCTTAATATGGGTTTTCTCATCTGTAAATTGGTGACAATAAGAACTGCTTAACAACTCATTGAGATTGTCACAAATATTTAGAAAAATAATGTATATAAAAGGAATTTTAGAAATGTGATACAGATATCAATATCCTTGCTCTAAAAGTCACCAGGTGTTTGCTAGACAGTTGTGATTAGTGAAGTCAGCTCACTGCAGAAACCTGAAGTAGGTGCTATAGATTAGCATTTGCAACTCTAAATGTGCACAGGAGTCATCCTGGGATCTTGTTAATGCAGATTCAGATTCAATAGGCTTGGGGTGGGGCTTAAAAATTCCCATCTCTAAACAGCTCTCCCGTGCATGCTGAGGATCCATAGACCACATTTAAATAGCAAGGGTCTGTATTGCAAAAAAAAAAAAAAAAAAAAAAAAAAAAAAAAAAAAAAAAATCAGTATTAATACAATTTGGGGGGGTTGAAAATTTTGGCTGAAGTATCAGACATTCTTAAATGAAATTTTTAAAATGTTGGGGTAATGGAAACTGAAACTAAAATCATTTAGAAAAAGATTCCCTCATTTTTGTCTAAGAGGAAAGTAGACACACATACACATAAAGGTAAAGTGCCTTTTGAAAAGCCTCCCCGACACCCCCATTTCCAATAAGCTGGTGGAAGAGAACAGGTGTCCTGGCCTGAGGACATTGCTGTCTCTACTGGGCTAGCCTGCTTCTAACAGAGTGCTGCAATCTGATCACTCTACCTTGGACTCGGCTTACTCAGCTTTTATGCAGAGCTGAGACTGCAGGGTGGGTGAGCCCTCTCAGTCTGGGAGGACTGTAGGAAGTGCACCACCTATTTTTACATAGCAACTGCAAGCCCTAATTCCTAATTTTCAGTTTCAGACTTCAGGCAGCATCTCCAACATTTGAATGTAGCTCTTTCAGTGAGTTACTTTCCAGTTCAGGCTGACAAGTTACAGCTGTAAGATGAGTTACTTCTTTCAAATGATTCCTCAAATTGTATCTCAACCTATACACAATTTTGAAATATTCTAACAATATAGTAAAGTTAAAAGGGTAATATAATAAATACTTATATTTTCATCATCCTAGATTAACAACTGTTAACATTATGCCACATATGCATTTAGGTTTTTTTACTTTGTTCATTCTTCTTCACTGAGTACATGATCCATGCTAGGTTCTGTCCTGGATACTTTGCATATTGCTGTGAAAAAGGTAAACAAGGATTTTACTCCCAGACTTGCATTTAAGTGGGTAAAGTAGAAATATAAAATAAACATTAAAAAACAAAGGGAAAATATCAGAGTGTTAAGTGCAGAGAATTCAAGCAGTGACATGGCAGAAAGAGACTGGGGATTATTAAAGCTTTGATGGTCAAGGAAATCCTCTCTACAGAGCTAACATTTAAGCTGCGGTCTACATGAAAGTTCAATGGTGTGCAAAAATGGTGGGGAAGCATTTGGAGCTAAAGGGGACAGCCCTGACAAAGGCCATAGAGGGGAGCAAACCTGGTGTGTTTAAAATAAGGAAAGGAAGCCTGGAGGTAGCAGACAATGCTGAGACTTGCAGGAAAAGGTCAAAGAGCTGGAAAGGGGCCAGTTAGTCTATGGTAAAGAGCTTGGTTTTTATTTGAGATAAATTTGGAAGCTATTGGAGACTTTTAAGTAAGGATATCATATCATTTGGTTTATCGTTGAACATGATTACTCAGCTTGCTTTGTGTGTAGAATGAATAATTAGAAGCTAGAACAAATTAGCTAGGAGATGATGGAACAATCCAGGCAAGAGATGACAGTGGTTTGCAGACTAGTGAACAGATTTGAAATACTTTTGCCTGTAGAGTGGACAGGACTCATTTATGCATTGGATGTTAGGAATGGGGAAAGGCATTGAATGATCGGTGGTTCCATTTATTGCAAGAGAAAATACTGTACAAGACGCAGGTCTGGAGGAGGATTTCAGTCATGTTAACTTTGCAATACCTATTGGATCTGTAGGATGGACTTGCCCCCTGGAGTTCTAAAAAGAGGTGAAGGTTGGAGATATGAGAGTCTTTAGTGTTTATACGGTATTTCAAATCCTAGAGTAGGCAGAGGTTTCCTGGAGAGAATGTGTAGACACTGAAGTAGGTCCCAGGACCAAGTCTTGGACACACTAACATTTTGGAACCCAGTCAGGGGAAGAGGAGCTGACAAAAAAAAACTGAATGATTTTGGCCAACAATGTAGAAAGGGGTGTGCATTACTCAGGGCTCTCTAAAGAAACAGAACTAGTAGTATATACACTATTGAAAGCATGATTGCAAGTGTGAGCATAATATCAATGTGAAGGCCGGCAGGCTGGAGACCCAGGAAAGAGTTGATATTGCAGCTAGAGTCCAAAGGCAGCCTGCTGGCAGAATTCCCTCTTCCTTGGGAGAACCTAGTCCTTCTTCTCTTAAGGCCTTCAAATGGATATGGCCCACCCACATTGTGGAGGATAATCTGCTTAATTTAAAATCTACCAATTTAAATGTTAATCTCACTTAAAAATACTTTCACAGCAACATCTAGAATTGAGCAAATAAATATCAGAGCCTAGCCAAGTTGACATATAAAACTAATCATCGCAGAGTGTTACCATGGAAACTCAGAGAAGAATATGTTTGAAGAAGGAGAGTGGCCAAATATATTGACTACTGCTAAGAATTTAAGTAGGATAAGAGAGCTTGCCGGTTGGATTTGGTGTCTAGGAGGTTTTCTGTCCTAGGCAAGAGCAGTATCTGAGTGGTAGTTATAGAAACACACTTGGAGTGTGTTGAGAAGAAATGGTATACCTAGATATTTTTTCTTTTTCTCTCAATCTTTGAGAAATAATGAATGGTAAAACCACTTTTTAATACACCTCGTTCCCCTTTCTCCACTCTATCTCCAGAATATCTTGACAAAAGAGTATACTAAAGTATGGAAGCCTGGAGATTGTTTTGGTAGACTCTAAATTTCTTTTCCTGATGGTGTAGCAAGTCAAAATAAGCCACAATAGCTTCGTTTATTTTTTTTAATGTTGACATCCTATGTATATGTATATATTTTTCTGTAAATAAACAACTTTTTAGAATAAATTGGGATAGAAATAAAACTGGAAATACACTGTCCTATAGTACACTGATTAAGTAAAGTATTATACAACTTTATACTGAAAAGGTCATGCAGCAGGATTAATGAATAAAAGTTAAATACCTTTAAAATTAAATCATAGTCTTCCCACAAAAGCCTCCACACAAATCCTATTTTCATCATTGCATGTTATCGTCCAGATTTTATACTCACGCTTTAAAGGGAAAACCAAGGCTACTGAGTTCTGGTACAAGGCAGACACTGACTCTTTGTGTGTCTTTAGCAAGTAAGTCCCCATCTTTAGTTTTCTCACACTTAAAATGATGAGGCTGGATTAACTGATCCCAAGTGTTCCCTCCAGCAGTGACAAGTTACACCTCTATGCAGCTAGAGCATTGGAATTTTAAAAAGGGAAACTCAATTGTAAGATTGCATAAGATCAATTTTTCTTTCTTTGTTTAAGAAACTTACATTAAATGTAATCTCTCAAGGAAGTATGCTGCATTGTCACCAAAGGCATTAACTAATAAAATATAAGATTAAGAAAATAAATCCTGAGTTCCTAGGAAATAAATGAGTAGAATTCTTCCTCTTTATTATTAAAATGGAAGTTTTTGACTTTCATTTTCAAAGAGTCTGTTAGACTATGCTATACCTGGGCTAAAATTTAGGTGCTTACTTTTTTAACATGTTTCATGTTCCAGTTGTTCTACTGTGAATTAGTGCAAAGACAACATTTTAGGAACAATGAGTTAGGGAAAAAAATTACACTAAGGTTAAAACAAAATTCATGTCCCTCCGATGTGGGAAAGATAATGAATTGCATTAATAATTGTTCACTTGAATCAGCTAAAATGCTGAGCTATATATTTTTCTTTTCTAATCATATTCTATTTAAGTTAAAACTGGTTACCTAGGAAACTGGAAATGTATGGCATTTGTTTGGGTGGCTTAACGCAGCACATCAGATGATCTAAGTATGGGCAAGCAACCAGGGCAAGGAACCACTGTTAGTATGGGTAAGATATCATAGCTGCCTTGAGAGATATTCTCGTGATCAATGTCAATAATTGATTAATCTCATTGTCCCATTTTGGGGGAGTCTGGTTTAGTCTCTGTCACTAATCATTCTGTTTTGGGCAAGTCATCCATTGTGTCTGGATTCAGGTTTTTTTTTTCTTTTTTACTTTTTTGTATTATGAAAACCAAGATGGTCTCCAAATTTTATTTGTTTAAAAGTCATTTATCCTTTAATACAAACATGGAAACATTAACCAATTCCCCAAAGGTTTTGAAGTGAAATACAGATATTTGCTCTGAAACAATGACCAAAGACCTGGTCCTGGGCAATGTAAAATACTGCACAGGTTTCATTTAAAAATTTTTTGAAATATATTATGTATACAGATATATACATAAAACACATGTATACTATATAAAATCTTAGAGGACTCTGTGTGTTCAGAATGCAACACCCTTCCTATTCCCAGAGGTAGATTATCCTGGCTTTTGTTACAATCACTTTCTTGTTTAGCTCATCTACAGATACATACCTAAAAATATTGTTTAGTTTACCAGTTATCAAACTATAAATGGAACATTTTTACATTCTTTTAATTCTTGTTTTTTTCCTGTAATATTGTTGGGAACTCATTCATATTGATATGTGAGCTACCTTCATATAATGTCTTCATTGTGTAATATCCCATTGTATGAATGCACCATTATTTATTTATCTATTCTATTGTTGATGGACATTATGAACGGTAATGCTATGAATAATCTTGTACATATATTCTCATGCAAGAGTCTCATTGGAACTTATACCGGAACGGTAGAAAGGCAGTTATAAGGTATTCACATCTTCAATTTTAATATGTAATTTCAAATAGTTTCAAAATGGTTGTGCAGATTTACAACCTCCTTTGCACAATCTTCTTGCCAACACTTAGTTTTGTTAGATTTTTTTTTTCTCTTTTTGCCAATCTGGTGAGTTTGTACCAAAATAATGTGACTTATTGTGTAATTGTTTGCCTGATTATTAATGTAGGTGAGCATAGTTTTATTCATTTATAGGTTTTTTGAGTTTCTTTATTTGTGAAGTTCTCTGTACTAGTTGGTAGTACATTGGCATTTTGTCATTTTCATATTAATTAGTTTTTAATACATACTAAATACTCTGTAGCTTGTCTTCTCTTTATGATGTCTTGACTAGAAGTTTTTAATATAAGGAAAACAAATTTATCATTTCTCCCTTTGTGGTTACTGCTTTTTTTGTCTTGATTAATAGATCCTCTCCTATCCTGAAGTCATGAAAATGTTCTCTAAAACTCTATAATTTTGTCTTTCATTTATTAATTTTTATATATGAGATAGGGGTTCAGTTTAATTTTTAATTTTTAAATTTACACAAAACTGCATGGTACAATGCACAAATATTACTTGTACAATTCAATACATTTTGAGAATGTTATTTCTCGCATAACTAACACACCAAATAAGATATTATAGCATTTCTATCATCCTAGAAATTTTCTCTTTGTCTCCTCTAGACAACCATCACACCTATAGGCTTATTTCACTCAACAGAATATTTTTACTTAACACTTCCTGAGTTCTTCATTTCTGAATTTCCATCTGGTACTGTTTCTATTTTACCTCATGGCTTTATTTTATTTTATTTTTTTTAGCATTTCTTGTACTGTAGGCCAACTGCAATAAATTCTCACAGCCTTTTTTCCTTAAAGTGTTTATATTTCACTCTCATTTTTGAAGGACTTTTTACTAAATATAGAATTCTGTGTTGACAGTAGTTTTCATTATCTAGTACCATTGACAGTTTTAATGTTGAACTTTACCTAGTCCTGTGCTCTTGGAAAACAATAGTTGAAGGAATCTCTTTATCCTTTTGTGTTCAGGAAATCAGCTTAATGCAAAGAAAGACCCTTTCCTTTATGACCTAGATAAGACTCATGGATGCCCTCTTTTTTACCTACGACAAAGCCCAACCCAGAACCTCCAAATTCCAAATGTCTGCCTCACAAACAATTAACTGAATTGCTTGTCTCCACTGATCAGTCATAAAATGCTTGTTAATCAAACTTGGGTAAAATTTTCTCCTTTCCTCAGGTGTCTGAACTACATAGCTCATGCCAGCACAGTCTCTTCTTAAGAGTTCTGGAAAATAGGCTCAGGGGAAAACATTTTTTGATCTATTTTCTGATCGTTCCACTCTTCCATCCCACTTCCCTGCTCCCATTCTTTCTAGCCGTGTTTATTCTTCTCTAAATGTAAAATCCTTTTTGCCTAAACCCTTGAAATTCTTGCAGATCTTATGGTTA
This sequence comes from Eidolon dupreanum, assembly GCA_028627145.1. Taxonomy (NCBI): domain Eukaryota; kingdom Metazoa; phylum Chordata; class Mammalia; order Chiroptera; family Pteropodidae; genus Eidolon; species Eidolon dupreanum. Next base: position 86,914,898 of record CM053506.1, read on the forward strand.
AAGTGTTCTTTCTATTGCATAGTCTCTTCCTCTTCTCCTTGCCTAATCCTTTTGAAAAAAGTCTCTCCTTACTAAATCCAGATTTGTTTTTTTTTTCGACAGTGTATAGCAACCACAAAATTTAATGCCTTAAAAAAAAAAACACCAAAAAACCTTTTCATTGTAGCTCTTAATTCCATGAGTTCACTGGGATCATTGTGGTTCTTTTGCTTCATGCAACGTCAGTCAGAGATGCACTAATCTGGTGCTCACATGGGTTGAGAAGTCAAAGTAACTCACCTGCCTGGCTGGCAGTTGATGTTGACTCTTGGCTGGTAGCTCACCTGAATCTGTTGACGGGAGTGTGTACACATGACCCCCGTATAGGCTAAGGCTTCTCACCACAGGGCAGCTAGGTTCTGAAGGAGAGTAAATATTCAAGAAAAGAGGAAGCACAACCTGTCAATTCTCTTAAAAGTGAGACCTAGAAATAGTACAACATCACTTCAGCTATATTACACTGGTTAAGCAGGCACAAAACCAGCACAGCTTCAAAGGGAATTGAAATAAACTTCACCTCTCCCAATAGGAGATGATAAAGATAGGTTGCCATTTCTGACTTACCTCAACACTGTCATTGTTCTCCTGTATGTAATTTCTGTGTGCTCTTTCACTTCCCTTTGCTAGTTGCTTTTAAGATTGTATCTTTCATGTTCAAAAATCTGATTATAACGTGCATAGATTTTTTTTTAATCTGCTTGAGGTTCATTGAGCTTCTTGGATTTGTAGGTTGTTTTTCACCAAATTGAGGGATATTTTATTCATTTTTCTATATCTCCCCTCTCTTTATTTCTCTTATTCTCACAGGATTTTGAAACAGAAGGAAAAACCCTTAGGCCTTGTTCCTGGATTTAGCAGCATAGTTGTTGGCAGGGGTTGAAAATGGACTGCTCCTGACTACAGCCTGGCCCAGGGGCAAGAGATGATGATGGTGAGGGAAATCCTCCCAGTGGGCGGAGCTTCAGAAATAGACTTGGGCATCAACTTAATGTGTGGGCTCCTTGGCAACGGTTAAGTGGCTTGACTAACTAAGCAGGACCTTAGAAGGAACACGATTAGAGGATCAGAGAGAAGTCTAGGAAAGAAGCATGCGTATGAACCTGTAAGAGAAGATGCACTTTGAGTGTGGCATTGAACAACCAGATGCACAGACCAGTTGGTCACCCCAGTGGTTACACAGTGAGTCTGTCAATGTAGTAGCTGTGTTTTCTAGACTAGAGTTTATTCATGGCCCCAACAGATTGGGCTCCCTCTCACAAATACTGATAGAGCTAATTGACTCTGAGTTTACAGTATGATACCATCCATTGAAGAGAGACCAAACAGCCGTTTGGTATCAATTTGCTTACAATGAAACACTTCCAAACTGGAGGCCACTGGCAATTTATCCTGACTGAAATTGATACATATGCTGGGGATAAGTTTTCCATTCCTGTCTGCAGTGCCTCAACCCACTATTTGAGAACTCAGATGTCTGTTTTATGGACATGGGATCTCACATAATATCTTTATGGACAATCAAACCACTTTATAGCAAGGAAGGCATAGCAATGGGTCCTGCCATATACTGTAGAACCCCCAAAGCTTCCAACATGATAGAAAACTGAAAAAAAAATCTTAAATGTACACCTGTGTGCTTAAATGCTACACCTGTGGGGCTGGAATGCTGTGTTTCAATATGTGCTATTATTCTCTTTGAATCAATAGCTATCATGTGCTATTATGCCCTGAGAGGTGGAGAATTCAAGGGCTGCAAGTAGGAGCAGCCTCTCTCAGTATCACTTTCAGGGAGCCTCTTGAACACATTGTGTGTTCTCTCCTCGCTACTCTAGATTCCTTAGAAGCCATGGTTCCTGGCACGATATTCTACTAGGGCCATAGTAAGGATTTCACTAGACTTAACACTACATCTACCACCTGGCATTTGGAGTTCTTTATCCAGTATATTAGCAGTAAAATATTGGCCTTACTATATCAGTAGGAGTAATTGACCTGATTATAAGGAGCGGGTAAGGTTGACATCTCATAGGAGAAGCAGTTGCATGACTGCAGCTTAGGAGATTTAAGTGGCTACCTCTTGTTGCTTCATTGGCCACTGATAACCACAAACAGGACACTGAAACAAACATAGCCTAACAAGTGCTCACAAAGCAAAGACTCAGACCCATCAGAACAAAAATCAGTGTTACCCCATTGGGCAAGTAGCCTAAACAGGTAGCCTAGACAAGTACGTAAGCTGGCTAAGGGTTTAGGAACCTATAACCAGTGGGGGAGAAGAGAGAATAAACATATCACTGCTGCCTAAAGACTAACGGCAGCAGCGGGAACTGTCTCTCATTCCTTCTTCTTTTACAAGCCTTCTTTTTTAGACGATGTAACCAGCCGGTTACAGTTTAAGGAACTGGTCACAGGACAAAGTGAATCTTACGTGGGGTTCATGTGGATCTGAGTGGTGCAAGGCCTTGTCTGTAGTAGAAGCTGTGGTGCTTTGCTCGTGTCCCACCAGCCCTGACTATGTCAGTGCACATAGTCTAAACTCCAAATGCCAGCACATGCACGCCTTCTCCTGAGGGCTATCTCTGGCCACCAGGTTCTGTTTTATTGATGGACACAGCAGGCCAAAGTAGGATGGAATTAACGTCCTCTGGGAGAATCTGTTAGCCAGTGACTGGCAAGAGTTGGTACATAAACATTCCAGCCCTCATTTCTTGAATAGGGTAATTCTGAGGGGCATGTATTTTATACTGTATCCCAGAGTTCTCCAATTGGCTTAAGCTCTAGTTACCCATAGTGGTGAATGGCTTGAAAAATGCATCATTCTCTATTGCCTACCCCTATCTTCCCTTTTTTCTGCTCTCCTCTGCCAGTGTTTCCTGAGATCGACTCCCAAATAAATTATTTTCACTCAAAACCTTGTAACAGGATCTTCTTTTGGAGGAAACCCAAATGAAATTGACTTAGTCTACCATTTTGTGTAGCGTCAGGATTCTACACATTTCTTGAGGGGAAAACAAACAAACAAACAAACAAAAAAACCTGTTAGGTTCAGATCTCTTTCCTCATTTGAGAGGATCTTGATTCCTCAAGCCTCATATTTTGTTTCTTTGACCCAGTGAGATTACCTGTTGTTTTTTCTGCTAGTAGCCACCTCCCCCGTTTCAACGCTGATCAGCAAAAGGCTAGAAAATTAGAAAGTGGCCGTCAGTTTTTTTCTCTGCAATTCCCCCCAATCTGCAATCTCTTCTCCTCTCACTCTAGTAACATCAGCAACTCCCCAGTGCCTTTATACAAACATTCATATTTTATTTGGATGTATATTTTCATTCTTAATTGGAACATTGTTCTATCACCAGCTACTTCATAATAACCGAAGCCTATTCATCAAATCATTATATTCTTAAATTCCGGAAATCCTATTTGCTTCTTTTTCAAATCTGCTTGGTAGCCGTTTATAATATGCTGTTTCCTGCAGCTTTTTCAAGCTTGTTTTTTATTTTTTATATTTTATTTGCTTTGAATGTATAAAACAAGGCTATTTAGTAGTCTTTGTGAATTCTAGTATCTAAATTCTCAGTGTTCATGTTTCAGGATTTATTATTCTGGTTCTTGCACATGGTATTTTGTTTCCTTGTGTGCTAGCGATTATTTTTTAAAATCTGAATGACTCATTTTCTTTGGAAAATTATCAGAATTTTTTGAAATCTCAGTTTATAGTTTTTTTTTTTTTTTTCTAGAAAAGATTTGTTTTTCTTTTAGTCAAGTTTTTGGAACATTACCAGTTTGGACAGCTCTTTATCATGTTTGTGGTGTGAAGTTTTTTGGACTACAGGAGTAAAATGAGTTTGGTTGGAAATCTCAGTGAGGGCTGATTTGTGCTTATAGTTCCCCGAGAATAATGTCCTCTGCTAGGCTGCAAAGTATTTTCTCCTTGGTTCACAGAGGGAGTAGCCCTTGGGGGTCTCATTTTTATAAAGAGAAATTCTCCTTTTAGACTTGTCTTTTGTCTTCTGCTGCAATCTGCTATTAGACTTAAAAGTTATGATCATCTTTTTCAGATTTGATAAATGTCTTTAAAGTTAAAGTGGCCTGTGGGCTCTCTCAGCATTTAAACTCACATATATTTTGGTGTGGTAAACTATTTCTTTATTACTAGTTCCTATATGCTTTTAAGAATATATTTTAAAAATACAACTTTTGCAGCATTTTAAGTTGTTTTCTTCAAGAAGATAGGATTAGATGTATAATCAGTCTGAAACCCTAACAAACATATACTCATTTAAAAAGAATTTTTTTAAATGTATGGTATATTTGGTGAACACTGATACAAGAAAAAAAATTAGGTCAGTAATTAGACTGAGACACATTCCCATTATAACACTAACTACTTTATCTAAATCCATCTAGCTAACTATTCTTTCTATGACCCCACTCATGTTTCTCAAATTTTTTTCCCTTGCAACACATTCTAAACACTATTGTTTTAGTCAGATATTATTTACCTAAATTTACTTGGGTTTCAAGCCTTGATCTACCTCACCCAGGCAAATAGCATTGTCTCTAACTCATAAGTTTCACCTATAGAATGAAGGTGAATATATCTTGCAGAACTATTCTAAAGAATAAATAGGAAAACTCATTAATTTATAAATATTCATTGAGCAGTGACAACATATTAGGTCCTGTGATGGTTAATTTAACTGAAACATGGGCTTTTCTTGGGTCTCAAGCCCACGGACCTTTGGACAAGAGCTATACTATGGGCTCTCCTATTTCTCAGGCCTTCTGATTTACCCTGCAGATCTTGGGACTTACCCATCTCTATAAATGCATAAGCTAATTCCTTATAAGTCTCTTTCTATATAACATACATCCTATAAGTCTCTTTCTATATAACATACAGTTGTCCAGAGGTTCTATTTCTCTGGACAACTTCGACTAATACAGGCCCTAAGCTAAGCACCAGGGTGTACAGTTATCAATGACACAATACTGGCTATCGAGTAGCTTGTCATTTAATGGATTTATGAGAAAGTGTTTGTCACTGAGTGGATGGTCATAATTCTCAGTTTTATTTTCTTAAGCATGCTAAGTATGGATATGGAGGGCCATTAAAATGTTAAAAATGCAGAAAGAATTAACATTGTTCCATTTCACAAATATATAACACATGTCTTTAAACACCTAAATATTATACAGAGAGGAAACGAAGGTAGGTTATCAATGAATTGTAAAAGAATGTGGCCTCAGAAGCCAAATGCCAATGGACTGATGAAAATGAAATGGAAAGACATTGAGTTCAAAACAAAGTATTGCTTAGCTAAAGAAAGTGAGAAAGGGAAATCACAATTTTCTTTAACTGCAACAATAACAACAGCAACAAAATACTCCATCCTTGAAGTCCATTTACTAGAATGTTGCAAAAATAAATCTCTGTCCCTGAATCCCATTAATTTGAATGATGCTGATCATTTAAAAAAATGTTATCCGAGAAGACTGAGAATCCTAAATATCCTGAACTGTGATCTTGCAAGGAAGTGAGAGTTTTCCTCCCCACGCTCCTTGTTTCTGAGCTTCCCTAAAAGCTGCTATAGAAATGCAGTGTTTTCAGTTGTGTTATTAATTATTATACATATCTACATTTTCTAGCTAACCGCTTTCACTTTGGTTGTGTCTTTCATCTTCTTTGTCCTGATGAGACATTATTTTAAGGACACTTTACTCTCTTCTGTAAAAACAATTAGGCAAAAATTATATCCAAATAGTAACAAACACCGTTTGTTTCATTCAGTCCAACATTTAGTAGCAGCATCTCCCAGCTGACTTCCTAGGCAATGAAAGAAAGCAAATGCCGTAGGAAAGAGAAACAGCTGTTTATTCCAACATTATGAGTCTTATAAATCCCTTCTTGTGAATAAAATGCAATCATCCCCTTTATTTCCAAAGGTAAGGGAGATTAGCTCCAAATAATGACAATCTGAAACAAAGACGACTAACAATCTTCAAGCAATGGGAATATAAATATATATGATCCACGCTGCTCCCCATTTCTTAATTCTCCTTGGGAACAGAATAAGGGGAAGTTGGTTACAATAACGGTAATATTCTTTCAAATGAGGATCTCAGATTTTGCAAAAGTATTTCCTTAGGATGTCAACACCGAAGAATAGGTTCAAATTGTCAAAGCTATTTGCAATTGATATTGCAAGTAAGTCTTAACAATAGGGAAATCAGTTTGTGTCAAAGCAAGTTAGACCATTAGTGAATTCCATTTTCTTCATCTGTCAGACAAATAGCAGAAAATCTCTTTTGAACAGCTGTTCAAATTAGCATGAGCTCACAGGCCTGAGGCCTAACTATGCAATTTGGCTGACCCTAATAGTAATTGCGCCTTACTAAATGAGTGTTCATGAAAATACATATTGTCACTGCTTCTGGTCTTCTTTTGGACATTTATGACATTCTTCTACTTTTGCAACCTGTAAAGATGTTCTCATTCTTTTACTTATGCATTTTCTCCTTTATTTTTTATCAGCTTTGACTTGGACCTTAAACCCGTTTTTGCAACCCCTTCTCTTAGTGTCCTAGTTCTATCATCTAATTGCCCTCCAGAAAGTCTGTACTAAATTACATTTGTATCAGCATTTTAAGGAGAAAGCTTAAAACTTTTTTAACTTGGGTGCTCTCACTCTCATATCTTCATGAATTTGATAAGTCAAAAATACTATATATTTGTAAAAATCTTGTCATTTAGTTTACGGTGCATTTTTATTTAGAAGGTCTTACATTTTTAAGACATTCATATGCATTTTTTATAGTTTTGCCCTTAGAAAGGTCTGTTTTACCCAGGCTTACATATATATTTTTTTTCTATATTTTCTTCCATAATTTTCTCTCTTATTTGAAATCCCACCACTATTTTTCTCTAAATACATGTGTATTTTAAATTCTACTGATTTTTCAGTTCAGTTCCACAAAACTGAGTATGTATTGTTTCTAAATCCAGGCTATTTCAGTTACTCTTGCATTACAGTGGATGTTTATATCTGAAAATACAGGATCTCCCTTATAATTTTTATTTTTTAAAATTCTTCAGCCATGCTTGCTATTATACAAGGAATTAAGAACCTTTATTTGAAGTGCCTAAACTATTCTTTCAAATATGGATTAGAATTGCAACATTGGTAACTACATTTGGAAAAACTAAAGATGTTATAATTTTAAGTGTTTTCAATATTGCTTTTATTCATTTTGCCTAAATTTAATGAGTTAATGTTTATGTTATATTTTCGAAGAACTATGTTTTTTTATTTTTGTTTTTTAATTACAGTTGACATTCAATATTATATTAGTTTTAATATAATCCTAATTCATCCCTTCTACTTTCTTTGGATTCTTTTGTTACTTTTTTTTTTTTTTTTTTTACTAAATCCTATTGTTGAACATATGTTTAAACCTATAAATCTATTTTAGTAATAAAAGCATATAACATTATAAATTATTTGAAATTGCTTTGGATCACCTCTTACAATTTGATATGTAATTCTCATTGCTGTTTTATAAGTATTTTGTAATTATATTTTTAATTTCTTTTTCATCTTGGGAGCTATTTAGATGAATGTTTTAAAATTTCTAAGCAGTTTTTAGATTAGATTGTTTTTCTTACCGTGTGATTAATTCTTATTTTAATTACAGGGTGATGAACTGATACTCTCTATAAAATTTCTATGCCATGGAATTCTGGATATTTGCTTTGTAACAGCAAATATATGCTCTGGTCACATATTACTATTGCAAAGGTTTTTTTATTTTCTAGACACTTGTCTTTTAACTTTGTTCATGACATCTTTCAGTACAAAGAATTTACTTTTTTGGTAGTTATATCTGTCTTTTCTGGCTTCTGGGTTTCAGGTCTTTGTTAGTGAACTTTAAGTTGAAAAAAACCCTGTAAAATTATATAATCATGTTTAACTTCTGCCAAACTAGACCGTATATTTTTTTCAAAATGAAAGTACACATTTGCATTACCAAATTTCTCCAACTGTTTTATTCTCCCTGGAAATGGACTTCCTCTCATCTCTGTTGGTAGAAATCCTGCCAATTCCATAAGATCCATTTCAAAGTTTCTCTCTTCTATAAAAACTTCCCAATTTGCTTTCATCACCCAATTAGAGGTGCCTCTCCCTTTTCTAATTCTCTACTGCACATTTGTACTTTTTCTGTGATATGCCATATTCTGCCTTGAATTAAGATGAATTTAGTACTTGCCTTACTCTTATTTTAGATGTGTATTTTCTTGATTAGAAGAAATGCTTTTTTAATTTGTTTGTTTCCCTGGCATCAAATCTGGCACACAGTAGGCTCTCAATAAATACTTATTGTTTTTGAATGGCTTTAGTGTGGGAGAGAGACTTTCTTTCATTTAAACTAAAGCACTTGGTTCTGTGTGTTGAGAGTTGCTTAAAAAGAAAAGGTGATTACTTTGCCAACTTCAAGTATCCATCCTAATTAACGCAAAGCAAGATGAACTGTGAAGACCCAGGTGTGCTCAAAAATGCTAGACAGACTTTTAACTTAGTTCAGTAATTAGGGTTATTTCCATTGTTTCTGTTTTACATTACTAGGCTGGATGGGTAGGTTTCTTAACTATAGTTTCTAAGACATCCAAATAAAAACATATTGCTTATCTGTGAGGTATCACCAGAGAACTATCTGTTTCAGATGTCAGGGTGATCTAAAGCATATGTCTTCTGTCCACAGCCTCTCTGATTCCTTTAGTGTTTTATCATGGAAAATAACCCCTGGGTTTGATTTTCAAGATAGCTCCATGACAGTGCTCTGATAGACTCTCTTTTTAATAATCTGTGTGCAACTTCCCTGGCTACAATATTCCAGGTAAGGCCAGCCTGCTCTCCAAACCTTATGGTTTCTATTGGGCCTGTAATAATTGTTTTCAATAGAGCTGTTTATTCAGAATACTTAACAAAAGAGTTACCTTTTGCTTGACTCCTTTGAGGATTTATTTCACCATTCAGTGGAAAATGGACTTTTCTATGAAAATTTTAGAGAACATCTGAATCACTCCTACCTATTTTCCCATTTATAAACCATGAACACTTTCTTTCCATATAATTCTCATCTGTTAAGACTTTACCCATTTTTTTACGTTGGACCTTTCTGATAAGGTACAACTCTTGATTGGCAATGGATGTGGAATCCAGTTTGATGCCATCACCATAGATTTATGCACAATTATTATCTCTATATGTCCTAGGTGGATAAAGAAAACCTCTCAATCCCATAGCCATTGCCAGAAATCAAGAGACTCTGTAGCACTGACTTGCATGACTGATCTTTCAATTACATTAATTTTTTCTGGCTTTAAATCAGTTTCAGTGGTGTAAGGAAATCTTACTGGAATTTATCATGTCCTACATGAGTATTAGTTTGCTAAAGCTGCCATAACAAAATACCACAAACTGGGTGGTTTAAACAACAGAAATTGATTTCTCACAGTTCTGGAGGCCATTAGTCTGATATCAAGTTTGGTTATCCTCAAAAACCATTCAGTTGTTTGTCCCCTTTGGGTGAAACTTCCCATCCTTCACTTTCCCAGAGAGAGCTGGTAATGTCTTCAGGTTCCTATAGAATTTCATGTGTTCTTTATCATTTATTGGATTCATGCATACATTGGTTGACCAGATGGACAGATGGGTGAGGGAGTGAATGAATGAATAGATCTTAATTACTGAGCAACAACTTTAGGCCAGCCATTGGGGATACCATGAAAAACAGCACCAGATCTCATCCCCATGCACTTTAGAGTCAGTAATATCACTTATCAGACTGTACTGTAATTATGTTGTCTTCCTGTCTTCCCTCCACAGGCCAAGGGGAGAGGGGGATGAAGAGGCAACTTGGTGTCGAGAGGAAATACATAACAAATCTTTGCCGTCTAAACAAATAAAAAAAATGTAATAGCTAAAAAAATTGATTTTCTCACAGCTCTGGAGGCCATTAGTTTGATTTCAAATTTGGTTTCTCCTGAGGCCTCTCTCTTGGTGTACAGATGGCTACTTTCTTGCTGTGCACTCACATGGCCTATTCTGAGTGAGCATGCATCCCTGGTGTCTCTGTCACTTCTCATAACGATGCAGGTTATATTGGATTAGGGTCCATGATATGACTCCATTGAATCTTAATTATCTTTTTATCGTAGACCTATCTCCAAACACAGTCACATTCTATGGTACTGAGGGTTAGGATCTCAACATATGAATTCTGGGGCTACAATTCAGGCCATAACACCATGGCCAGCGGAAATATCACAGCACTCCACTTAAAGGAAACAATAAGTGCAAAACGCTCAGTACGGTCCCCACCACAATGAGGACTCAACCATTAATGGTGGCGAGAGTGACTTTTATGACTGATGTTACAATGGTGATTATTATTATTATTAATTATTACCATTATTTAACCAAGCAAGGCCATACAAACACCAATCTAAGGTAAAAGTATTTTATAATCAAGTGTCATTAATTTCCAAACAGTGGTTCTCTTTCAGATATTATTTGATATTACAAAAACCCTAAGCCAGCAGAAGGATTTGGACAGAGCAGAACAGGCAGTTTTACAAATTGGAAATAATAGCTTTGGAATAAGAAGACCTATGTTCAAACTCCAGCTCTGCAGAGTATTGGCTGAGTCACTTGAGGCAAGTCTCTTAACTTCCCCGACTTTCAGTTTCTACATCTAAAAAACAAAATAACTAGTTCATATTTAGATTGCAAAGATCAAGTAAGATAACACAGCTGTAAATTGGGAAGAGCAATCCCATGTGTTTTAGTGTGCTTTATCCCATGACTTCTGAGGACGAGAGATAAAGAACTACGCTTTAAGTTGTTTTTGAAGCCCTATATAAAAGGCAATATTTTTAAGTGAAAAATTTACTGTAGGGAGAGATATATTTTATTATTTATCATGACAATCTTTGCTTTTCTAGACATAGAATTTTTTTTTTTTTTTATTAAGGAATCCATGCACACAGTACAAAAAAAATATAACAGTGAATGGAAAGAAAAGTCTTTTCTCTCTTCTGACCTTTGGTTCCTCAGTTCCGATTGCAATTTAGAAATGACACCTGCCAAGAGATTCTCATGTTTTGTTCTCTCCATTTAGAAACATATATTCCCCGCTCCTCATGAACACTGACTTAAAAAAAAAAAAGATCCTACTATATACATATACTGTTTTCTACCTTGATCTTTCTTTGTTTTTTTTTATTGAGATATAAGTGACATATAATATTGTATAAGTCAAAAGTGTATAATGCGATGATTTGATATACATATATGGTGAAATGTTTAACATAATAAGATTTGTTAACACAATCTTAACCTCACATAATTACCATTTTGTTGTTGTTATTGTAATGGTGAGAACATGTAAAGTCTGCTCTCATAGCAAATTTCAAGGTGATCATACAGTAACGTTAACTATAGTCACCACACTGTACCTTAGATTCTAAAACTTATTCCTCTTATTACTGGAAGTTTGTACCCTTTGACCAATATAGCCTCATTTCTGCCATCCCCTTAGCCCTTGGCAACTATTGTTCTACTCTCTGTTTCTTTGAGTTCACCTTATTCAATTACACGTATAAGTGAGGTCACACAATATTTTTTTCTCTGTCTGATTTATTTTACTTAACATAATGCCCTCAAAGTCCATTCATGCTAATGTAAATGGCAGGATTTCCTTCTTTTTTTTTATGGCTGAATAATATTACATATTGTGTGTATCACATTTTCTTTATTCATTTATCTGTTAAGAGACACTTAGGTTATGTCTTCGCTATTGTGAATAATACTGCAATGAACTTGAAGGTGCAGATATCTATTCAATGCAGTGATTTCATTTCTTTGATTACATACCCAGAAGTGAGATTGTGGATCATATGGTAGTTATAGTTTTAATTTTCTGAGGAACTTCCATTCTGAAGGGAAGAGAAATAATCAACAAAATGGAAAAGCAACTTACAGAATGGGAGAAGATATTTAGAAACCATATATCTGATACGGGGTTAATATCCAGAAGATATAAGAAACTCATACAACTCAAAAACAAACACACACACACACACACACACACACACACACACACACACAAACACGAAGTAATCCAGTTAAAAAATGGGCAGATCTGAACAGACATTTTTCCAGAGAAGATTGTCAGTAGGAACATGAAAATATGTTTAACATCACTAATCGTCAGGGAAATGCAAATCAAAATCACAGCGAGATATCACCTCACACCTAAGGCTATCAAAGTTGAGATAAAATGCTGGCAAGGACATGGAGAAAAGGAAACCTCTGTACAGTGTTCTTGGGAATGTAAAACATTGGAAACTATGGAAAACAGTATGGAGCTTCTACTCTGATCTTCTTATTCCACATTGAATGTATCGAGAAAATTGCACCAAATGTTCTGGTGTCGTCTCAATCCCATGGAGCTTGAAGTCTGAAAACTATATTACACACATTTGCCTCCTCATCTGGTTTTTAGTTACAATCTTCCATGGGAAGGCACTGCAGATTAGAAGGCTGGGGAAAGAGAGAAGGGATTTTTCTTCATGAGACTCTGGTAGTGGCAGGCTGCAGCAAGTGACTGCAGATTTCTGTGGGCTCAAGCAATACTGGTGATTCCAAAGTGGCAGTAAGCAGGGCAGTGGCAAAGGTCCGAGCAGCCTCAGAGATAGTGATTCTGGTATAGTTGGTAGGAACAGTAACAAGGTGACTTCTGCTCCAGCAGCTCAGTGCCCAGTGAAGGTTCGTGGGGTCCTGCCCAAAGGTAGTAACAGACTTCCCACCACTGGGCAATGCTCCCTTGTGTCTTTTGTACTCCAGTCCTTCCAACGCCTAGCAGCTTCCTTGTATGTGGGAAGCACCTCTTCTTTCTTCCCCCTTCAATTCTATCCAAACTTCTCTGGCAGAACTATCTGGAGAGGTTCATGAGTTCCTGATGATGCATAGATTAAAACAGCAATTAATTTATATCTGTATCTGTCTAATCTGTATTTTTACCTCTGTCATTTTAATGATTATATGGTCTTCCATTATATGGGTGCACTGTAATTTATAGTTAATCCTTAGCAATACATATTTAGGCTGTGTACATATCTGCAGGATAAATTCCTAGAAGAAGAGTTGCTTTATCAAAGGTTTCGTGCATTTTAATTGTTGTTATGTATTGTCAAATTACACTTCAAAAAGGATGTGCTAATTTATATTCCCCCAAACAGTGAAAGAGAATGATTATTTATGCATAGCCTGGCCAATAAAATGTATTTTCAAAATTTTTATTTTTGACATGTAATAGATAAAACTGGTATTATATTATGTTTTAATATATTTTTTAGTTAAAGTAAATTTGAACATCTTTTCAAGTGTGTAAAAGCCATTTGTATTTTCTTTTCTGCATACTACCTATTTATGTCTTTTAAAATTCCATTTTTATTTCTATTTGACTTAAAAATATTTCTTTATATACTAAGGATATTAGTTCTTTGTGTCATATACATTGCATAATTTACCTAGTTTGCCATTTTCTTCTGAATTTATATTTTTAATATTTATGTAGTCAATCTTTACGTAATTAATATTTTATTTTATAATTCTGGAATTTTTGTTTGCTATAGAAAGGCCTTCTGAACTCCAAGATTCTAAAATATTTTTTTGTGTGTGTTTTTTACTAGGGTTTTCATGACTTAATTTTATTATATTTGGATCTTTTATCAAACTGGGACTTATTTGGTTTTAGGGAAAGAAGGTAGCACTTGGCTACATTTCCTATAAGTAAGAGGGAAGGGTAAATGACCTTTAGGCATTTGGTAGCATGGATTTACTTCATTTATATGACAGCTCATCTGATGATGGCTCTAAGGAAAAAGGAAGTGGGCACACGAGGAAGTATTCTGAAGGCCTGAAACAAAGGTCAATCATACCCTCCGTGGATTTCTATATTCATAAGTGTGAGGATGAAGGTTTGAATATGCAGGAGATCCTTGTTTCTAGGTAGCTAGGACTCAATGCTGGGACTCTTAATTCAAAAGAAAGAGAGGTAGCAGAATATCAGATAGAAACTTCAAGAAGTTTTAAGTTTTACTTGAGCCCGCATCTAATGGTTTCTTATAGGTATCCCTGGACTCTTTGTTAAAATATAGTTAGGCTACTAAGCATCTTTTTGCTTGGGTGTTAATGTGAAGGTTCTTTTGATGTTTCTGTGCACTTGCTATTCAGAGTTATAGACACTGAATATTTCATAAAATAGCCACGGATATTAATAGCATTTGGAATGCTTACATAATATGGCATTTTAGCAGAAGTATTATTTTCTATGTGGCACTATTATTTGCAGATTTTCTTACTTTTTATATTTATGGAAAACATAAGAAAATGAATGGCATTGAACAGAAACCATCTTACCTAAGAAACGCTGAGACTTTTGTACTTATTTTTTCTTCCTCTTAAGCATAAGCCTTTGAAGTATGACATGCCAGAGCACCTAAGGAGCGAGGAGTGATGTTACTAACCAAGGATAGATAATGGCCTGTTGGAACCAACCCGCAGCTCCTGGTCCTTAAATTGGCAAACACTGAAGAGAAAGTTCTGAAACTTTAACAGGCATTAAAATTGCCTGGAACATGTTTAAATGCTGATTCCAAGGCTCCTCCTCAAGAGAGCCTGATTAGCATTCCTTGGATTGAGCTCAGAAATTTGCACTTTAAATAATTGCTCAGGGTGACTCTGATGTTAGAGGTCCAAATCACACTACAGCTCACAACGGAGTGGCTCTAATTCTTTCTCTCCAGCAAAAAATTTCATAGAATCACAAATCACAGAATATCAAAAATAGAAGTTACCTTATGGATCATCTCACTAGTCCAACTATCGTCTCTTTTTAAGATCTGGCCAGAGCATCCTCATTGGAAAACTGTTCTGTTTTACAAAGTAATCCCTTATACTGAATTAAAATTTTTCTCTCTGTGCCTTCTGGTTACTCTTTTTCTACTTTTAGGATTGACTGTGTGTAAAAAGTTCCATCCCTGTTTCATATATATTAGAAGGTTGATCTTCCAGACACCTTTAACACTTCCATCCTCTGTGCAAAGCATTCCTAGTTGTAAAGCATTCAGAGTTTTTACCATGATATCAATTTTTAAGACATGAAAATTAGTTTAGCAGTTATTTCCTATGGCTACTCCGGGCCTGCCTGATCATTTGAGATACAAGATAATTTTTAAACGGACCAGTTATTTAATTGCTGTGCCCACACCAGTTGATTTGCCCCTAACTATTCTATTCTAAGCCCTTCCCTATAGTTTAAATTGGCAAGTGCTATTGGAAGGTGTATTTTGCCAACATTCATTATACCCATTTTCCTGATGATCTATTTTCCAGGTGTTGATTAGACACATCTGATCTGTCTACAATATGCCAGGCACTGTGGTGTCACTGATGTGACATCAATTACAGCGATAGGACAGTTAGGATGGCTCAATCACTCATTTCACTGTAGAGTGCTTTCCCTTTCTTATATGTTACAGGAAGGAATAGCAAGAACATGAAGACCCTTTATTTGTACTACTTCTAAGAAAACCTTCTTTCATCTGCTTTATTTCAGAGAAGTAACTCTTACATTTTTTGAGTAACTTAGGTTTCAGTTATAAGATTCTTCCCCAAAGGAGTGGGACGTAATAAGCAGGGCCAGGGGACTAATATCCTGTATATGAAGTTACTTTCAGACCTTTCAGATGGGAGAACATTTTAGATAAAGCATATAACAAGAGAAAAAATCATGGAGCTGGCCTATGTGACTGTGTGATTGGTAGTGTGTGTGTGTGCGCGCATGCGCGCGTACACGCACACATGCGTGGGAGGAGGTCAAATTCAAGATCTCAACCTAGAACACCAATTCACTTTAGGGAACTACAGAAGGTAAAATTAAGCATGTGTAGTGGAGATCAGTAACAGTTGTAAAATGCCTGGCAAAATGACTCAGCTTTATGCTGAGGCAATAAGGACTGAATAAGCGGATGCCTCAGCCTTCCTGTCCCACCTTATCTAAGGTTCTGAAAATGAGCTCATCACCTGACTACCAGCAGTTTGGGAAAATAACCCAATTTAAAGTTGATTTGGTGTAATTCAGTTAATTAGCTTGGTAGTATCTTCTGTCAAAGGAAAGTTAGAGGTCAGCTCCTTTAAGAGTTGCTGTGGTGGAACATTGATAAGGGAACAAAGATGACTGGTTTCTCATCTAAAGCAGAACATTCTGTCTAGAAGATGGGCACAAGGAGACACAGCATCTGAGACACTGACATTTGTATAAGCAGAGCCATATACAAAAGTACTACAAAAATTGTTGTGTGGAAAACAATTATGGTGAAACTAAACTCAGACTAGGTATCTGTTATTCAGTGTTTACTGGTAGCGTAAGTTCTCATAACTTGCATATATGTGTAAAAAACACTAAAATATGTGTATATTGCTTTAAAAGTAGATTTGCTCCTATAAAGCAGTAGTATATTTTTATAAGTTGATGTAATATTTAAATAATATTCAGAAAACAATAAGGGAACTTTAATAATATTCTGTGAGCCAGTAAGATTAGTGGTCAAATTTAAGAAAAAAAAAAAGCTATCAGAAACTGCATTAATTCAACTAGAGTTTCTAGATCAAGAGAAGTGATAGCTCCAATGAATTCTGCACTTGTCTGATTGCATGCATTGTATTGTGTTAAGTTTTGATCACAACCTTTTAAAAAGGAAACAGATGAGCATGAGTTCATGTGTAAAAGAGTTATCATGTGTTAAGAAAGGTCTGAAAATAACTTCATATACAGGATATTAGTCCAAGACCGTTTGGGTAGAAAGGATAATTATTTTAAAATATTTAAATAGCTTGTAACATGAAAGGGAGATTCCATTCTTTTCTTTTGGCTAGACTTCCAACTAATGAGTGACAGTTACAGGGAGGGAGCTTTTAGCTCAATATAGAAGAGTTTTTTTAAAAAGCAAAGCTTTTTAACAAGAGACTAATCTAAAATAATGGCTGGATGATTATATGCCTATGATATTACAGAAAGAATTTCTATGCAAAATTTGATGGGAGATAGAATTAGAAACCTTCTATGCCTTTTTCTATTACACATTGTTATTATTCTATAATATTTATATCAGA
The DNA here is from genome assembly GCA_028627145.1 of Eidolon dupreanum. Lineage (NCBI taxonomy): Eukaryota > Metazoa > Chordata > Mammalia > Chiroptera > Pteropodidae > Eidolon > Eidolon dupreanum. Next base: position 86,932,174 of record CM053506.1, read on the forward strand.
AGCTTGAATCTTTTAATAAAAGGATAAATTTTATGGGAGCAAAATGAATAAAATGTACTTCTATTTTTATCCATATTAAAAAAGCTATATATAAATTTAATATTTACTTATTCTTGTATGTGACATAGCTGTAGAGAGATATATTTCTAAATTATGGTAATCAAATATTAAGAGAGTTCAGTACCTGAGCAATGCTATTATGAAAACAATATAATAGTACATTGCAAGATCAAACTTACACAGGCAGTATTTATCTACTTATTTGTGTGATTCAGCACTATTCTCTTTTCTGAGCTGCAATCTTAAATCATTAAAAGATATAGTAGATTTTTAGTACAATTAATCATAGGAGTTACAATTTTGGTTGGCTGAGCAAAAGCCAGATAAAATCTAACCCTCCCTTTTTCAGTATCTGTTCATATCAGTTAATAAAATTTGAACGGTGGGGCTTGGAATGAGATCCAGAAGAACAACGTGATGTTTGTCCTCCAATCAGCTATTTGGATTGCATTTAAAACAAGAGAACAGTTAAATACACGAGTTCTGGAGCCAGAATGCCTGACTCAAAATCCTAGTTTTGTTTCTTCAAAGCTAAGTGAGCTTGGGCAAATAATTCCAACTTTTATTATCTCAGTTTTCTTATTTATAAAATGGAAGAAAAGAAAAAAGCAACTATCATAGGATTATTCTGACAGTAACAATTATAGTAATAGCTAACATTTATAGAGTGATCACCATACACATGGCAAAATTCTAAGTGAATTGAATCTCTTATCTCATTTAACCCTCATAACATGCTATAAGATTTGTTTACCCCCCCACCCGTTTATTCAGATGGGAAACTGAAGCACAGAGAGATTCAGCAACTTACAGTAATGCTAACACAAGCAATCCAGCTTCAAGATCAAATTCTGAAGTATTATTCTCTAACCACATCAAGTAGGTCTTAGCACACAGTAAAGAATTAAGTTAATTATAGTTGTTGTTGTTATTATTATTATTATTAGAGTGATGACATGTTTTACATTGCTCAGATACTGAACTCTTAATATTTGATAAGCATATTTTAGAAATAAAGATGAGATTTGTGCAAAGAGATGTTGTTGGAACCTGGAAAAACACTCAATGAGACTCTAGACACAAATGAAGCTACTTTATCTTTTTTTCTGATGTCATGTTTTATGAAGTAATCCCCACCAATACCACCATGACCCTTGGTGTGGCATATAAGAAGTTTGGAGGTCACCACTCTGTCCTAACAAGTAAAAAGCTAAAGAAACAAAAAAAGCAACAACTTTTAGTTAATGGGAGAGGCTATTTACGTATGGAGGCAGAGAGTATATGGAAAATCTTTGTACCTTTCACTCAGTTTTGCTGTGAATCTAAAACTGCTCAAAAATAACACTTATTTAAAAAGTCTCACATTTTCTAATTAGAAGTGGCATTAATATAGAAGTTTTCTAGAACATGTTTTATATGAGCATATACTTTCAAATTAATCTGAGATAAGTTCAAGCCTCTTTATAAAAGGAAAGATAGTGAAATATTTCCAATTTGTAATATTTAATATGAACACCTGATTTTTTAGCTTTTTGAACCTAAGTACAAATACAATTTTTTATAATCTTTCCAACTTAAAAAAAATAAACATTTATATGAAATACCTTGTAATACAAGTTATCATATATTTTTAATTACTTCAGTACTTATTAGTTCCTTCATATTATATTTTATTTTAACCTATTCCAAAATAGCAAATCAGAAATTGAGGTGGGCAAAATGTAGTGATAAGAGAGGAAAAATACTCAGGTCTTAGTCATATAATCAAAGGTCTTAGTGATCCGAGCTACTTTAGATTTCAAGTAAAAAGCTAGAAAAGGTTATCTCTCTGCCTCTGTTCAGAACTTGTTTAGGGTCAACCTGGCAGGAAGTTGGGCAAGGGCAAATCTTCACCAAGAGATTTTGTGGTCAATGAACATTCACAGTGGGAAACGGGGTGAAAATTATACGACAAAGTGGGTGGTGGCCGACACACTTTTGGAGCCATACTTAATACACCACTTTTAGGACTTCTTATAAGCCAAAGGATATACTGGGGTGAATCAGTTTTCATCATATATGCCAGAGGCATCTCAAGCCACCATAATAAAGTTGATTGTTAAGAATAAATGTACATTACTTTCCCAGTGATCCTGTCATACTGACCCTAGCTCAAGTAAATATGAAATTCACTACCCGAAGGCAATGGAGAAAAGGACAAAAAGCAGACAGATTGGGAGGTTGGCAAGCTGGTCAGTAGTAGAGTGAGTGTCCTACTTTGTTTCCAGCCTGAGGAGAGACCCCAATCTGCACATATGGGGTGGTAAGTCCAATAATTAATGTGTACTTATTTATGAAAGCAAACAAAACATTATGCTGAGTGAAAGAAGCCAGATACAAAGGAATGTGTGCTGTGTTCTTTCATATGTGAAATTCAAGAAGAAATGAAACTATTTGACAATGACAGAAAGCAGATCAGTTGTCGCCTGGCACTGAGGGTGGGGATGACCTCAAAGGGACACAAGGAACCTTTTTGAGACGCTGGGTATATTCTGTATCTTGATTGTAGAAGCATTTATGTATATAGTCATCAAAATTTGTTGAATTGTACATTTAAAATGGATGCATTTTATTTTTTATCTAATATCTCAATGAAGTTGATTTAAATAAGTGAAAGCAGTGTTTGGAAAAGTATTCTTTAAAATGTAGCTGTATGTCAATGAGTCTAATGGTCATCCTGTGCTATTACCTTCTTAGGGGGAAGTTTAAGATAGAGGTAGAAAATATACCTGTTAGTCAATATGGATTTAGAGAATAGCGAATCAAATGAAATGCCCATAGGTGCACAAAACACTTTCAGAGAGCACAAGTTTAGCAGAACAGCACATTTTCTGATTTGGTTTCTATTAGCTCATTCAGACATTTAGAATTTTTCAGCCATCCAAATTTGTTTATCATTAGTATCAATTAAAATTTCCTAAAATCATGCAGTATTGAGTTATATGTCTCTTTCAAATCTAATTCCTATGCCAGAATCCTACCCCAAATATGAAATTCTGAGATGTTATATACCAAAATATCCAGGGTAATATTTATAGTTTTATAGTATCTTGAAGAATTACTATCTTAGGAACTAGAAACACTTTGAATTTGATGTCATTTTTATTGCTTCAGTCATATGAAATATGAAAGGGAGGATCTATATGGTAATTTGTTTGCTCATTATATCTTTACATTCTCTACATTGTTATTAGATTATATTAGGATTTTCAGAACCACCCATTTCATTGAGTTTTAACAAGTCTCATAATGTTGTGTCTTCCTATAAAGCGTTGTCTTATTTTGATTTCTCCGTTTGGGAAAAACTTATAATTACCAGGGTTTATATGAAATGTACACTGTACAAAACCCCTTATTCTTAATGTGTCCAGGCAAAATAAACAAAAATCCCTATAGCATGTAGATATCTCAGTGAGTAAGAGGGCATTTCTGATTTTAGGAAATGAATAAGTTTTACAAGGAGAATTAAGGAAGCAGTAGTGCCAGGTAGGGTTTCATAAGTGCCACAGAGATGGTTGTACACCACTCAATGCACTTCCCAATGTTTACTTAGGTGTCTGAGTACATAATACAGTCTCAGTGAATAAGACTTTAGTTTCTAATATAGTCATCTCTCTGTCTTACAAGTATGTCAATCCTGCATTCTCTCTTAACTCTCAGGGTTTTGCGGTGCCTTTTTGTCTCAAACATATACAAAAGAAGAAAAAAGAAAACGATGGACAGTTTTCCTGTTAAAATTTTGAATAAAGGAAAGACAAGTGCTTTGAATGGGTAGCTCTTTCATTTGGACCGTGATCTAGTTCAAATTAGCAACTCATTTAGAAATGCTTTATTGCTATTGCTGTTGTTTATTTAAGTTCCATTGAGCCAGCTTATATAAATTATCCCTTAATATGTTCTGGACAGTTGGTTTGAGGAGGATGCTCACTTTCCTTAAGGAGCTAATGAAAATTCGGTGTTGGCCTGTTCCCCATATCTCATTGCAAAAATCAATGTCTGAAATACAATAGCTGCATAGTGATGATCTGTGCTTGTGGTGCTTTCACAAAGCTGAAAATTATAGCTCAAAAGACAATCTTTCCTCCTCTCCACTGAAAACTTTAGATTCACACATCTGTTGCCTTCTTGACCCTGAGCTTTCTATCTTCTTACTAGACAAGAATGTTTTCTTGCTTTTGTGGAAAGTACTGGCTCTTTCTGGAAGATAGGCCCAGGGGGTAGCCGCTTACTGCACACCTGTAGCTAGATTTGAAATCTCCACAGTATGCCAGGCAGAAGAACTCTGCAAACTGAAAATTATAGAGTAGGCCTTTCTGACTTTTTAGCAGTAAATTCTATTTGCTTGTGTGAAAACAACAGCAACGCTGTTTACTCAGTCAACAAAACCAAGGGATTTGTTTCTTTTGTTAGAGTTTGTACAGTTAGGATAATTTGCTGAAGAAAAATGGAAAATGAGATTGGGAGAAAGGGGATAAAATTTGGGCCCCATCTCTTGAATTCCTTTATAATAAAAGTTTAAATTTGAGGTCCAGGTATGTTTTCTGAGAGCCCAAGACCAAGGATGAAAGGGAGGGTGCTTAAAGGGTGTGTAATTTCATATTTAGGGTTATGAACTTATATGAATTTGGGAAGATGTTGACTTCATCAAATTGCAAATGAATACTGCCTCGAGGCGTATGATTATAGTCCAATTTTGTTTATAAAAATAGCAGTAATTGTGTTCTTGAGCAGTCCACGTACCTTAAATATAGTTTTAACAAACACACAAAAGGAATAATAGAAATATTTCACAGTTCTGAGAAAACGCTTATAGTGCAGGACCTCACAATTGATATTAATGAGTCGTGTTTATTTTTATTTTGTATAGGATAAGTCTAAGGATAACTAATAATAACTAGCCTGGAGAAGGGAAGATTTAAAGGAACCCAATATTGGTCTTCCAATATTTCAAAAACCAATAAAAGGCAAAGCTTGTTTTGAACATCCCAAAGAGGAAAAAATTGAATTAATGAATAAAATTATATCAAGATGTCTCTATAAAGTACATCTTAGAATGTCAGTGTCCAAAGGTGGGACAGCTTGTTTCCATTCTTGTTACTGGAGGTGCAAAAACAATTCTGGAGTAACTCAGAAAGGCTGGGAAACTTGCCCAAGTGCACATAGTTAATAAAGCCAATGTTAGGATTTAAACTTTAGTCTGAACTGAAAGGCCTTTACTAAGTTTTTGAGTGGTGGAGATTCTCCCCTGACACACTACCCATCACACCATGAAAGGAGCATATGTTTGCCTATAGGTGGCATTGTTGAACAATTTGTTAAGTGACTTAATTGCTAAATTAAATAAATATGTGTATACTCTTAACATCACAGAATTTATCTTAGATTCTAAAAACCCTAAATGTAATTTATTTGAACCTGTTCAGGTTAATGCACAATATTCCTTAAAGGTAAGTACCCCAAATTGTTCTAATTCCTACCATCGTTGCTGCTTGCTTGGCTGGTGTAACCCCCAGACTTTAAACAAATAGAAGCACAACTATCTTACTGCCAATCCCCTCATTAGTGAAGAAATACTACAGGTTCTCCTTGATGAAGGCCACTGTTCTTCAGGCCACCTTTCTGTTTCTCCCTGAGAGGTTTGAGAACAGATATCAGGATATCTAATCTAATCAACTGTTGCTTTGACCAAATCACCCTTAGGTAGTTCCCTGCTTATCAGCCAGCTGAAGGGGATTCTTTTGTTTTCATGCAGAGGTAGGCGGATTGCTTTCTTGGTTTCTCAAGAAATCTTTCACATTTGGAATGCTAAGCAATTATAGTATCTAATTCTAATGTATGTAACAAACCTCCTGTTTCACCTCAGCAAGGCTCATTATGTCTTGTAAGTGTGCTACATGTTGAATTTGCACCTTAGGTAATTAGTACAGCTCCTCTGCCAGCCCTCCTTCCTGCCTTTGCCAACATTTCAGTGTTAGCAAACAATCATCAATCACCAACCTGATGAGCAAAATTAAGGCTTGTCTGTGTACCTCAATACACAGACTGGACTGAAATTCCAGGTTTAAGAACTCCTCTTTGCCAGTATTGCAACAATATATATCAAAAATACCAATGGCCTACATAATAATAATAATAATAATAATAATAATAATAATAATGGCTAACTTTATTGAGCACTTAACTATGTGCCAGACACTGTGTTAAATGTCTTACATGGATTATTTCACATGACCCTAACAAGAAGCCTAAGAGATAGGTGTCATGTTTGCCTACTTTATAAATCAAAAATTGAGGCACAGAGAAGATAAATAACATGCCCAAGGCCATAGAACTGTAAAGTGTTGGAGGCAGAATGAGATGACAAGCAACATCTGCTAGTTCAACAGAAGAAAGTTAATTTTAACTCTTTGGAAAAATGGCCCAGATTCTCTGACCCAAGGCTGCCCAAGTCACCTCTGAGACAGACATTAGTCACTCAGAAAAGGAGTATGGTGGTTACATTTGTTAGACAAGCCTAAACAAGATCTGTACTGGAAGTCAGAAAAGCGTGGAATATTTCCCAGAGGCTTGAAGACTTTCTCAGAGAGGTTCAGATGAATTAGGAGGCACAAGGGCAGTTGGAGGGAAGAAACAGAGACTTTTTTCTTCTTATAGTTGATGTCATTTGAATTGATATTCATGCTAAAGTCCTCTGTGGTGTGTGTGTGGGGGTGTGTGTGGACGTGAGTGTGTCATTGTTGCTATTGTCGTCATGGTGTCATGGGAGGCGTGGGGGTAAAACTTAAGTAAAACTTAAGGAGACTAAGTGAATGTTTACCAGTCAGTGTCAAACAAGATTTGCCGCTGACCGATTCTCTGATCTACAGCTTTTAGTGACAGTATTTATTTTCATTCTTGGAACCAAGTACTATCTATGTTCTACTTCTAGCCACTTAGTATTTGTCTTTTTTTATCTTAAATTTGTTATCCTAAACCATAACAGCCATTTCACTGGCTGTTGAAAATGATTAGAGATATTTGGCTAAGGCTAATTTCATTACATTTGAAAAATGGACCTTCATTTTGAGATCATGTTCTCTTATTTTTTGTTTCCATAATTCTAAATTCTTACTTTTCTACTGACCCACTTGCTGACTGTTACAAGTTTTTAAAACCCTAATATTCATGTTCCACATGCTTTTTAAATTGAGAAATAATTTTTGTTGTTACTGAAGCACTCTAATGCCAATGACAACTATAGTCATTGCTATTTCCTAAGCACTTCAATTGTTAAAATACTCTGCTGAAGCCTAGTACCTAGCAAGACAATATTTATAGTGGTTAAAACTCTATAGTTGAGCGATTAGTTTTCAAACCTCTAGCTCTGGAAACTTGGGCAATGTACTTAATTGCTCTAAAACGCAACTTTTACATCTGTAAAATTGAAATGTTAGTACCTGTGTCATAAGGTTTTCATGAGTATTAAGTCAGATAATCCATAATTAGCACAACATAGGATCATAGAGAGTCCTCTTAATTGAAAATACTAGTATTAAGATAAGTCACATAAAAGTCATTGGACCCAAATGAGTTAAAAATTTGAATACTATTGATCACAGTGTTTGCATGCACATTTTAAAATCGGTGTGGTATCTATTAACAAAGAGGCACAGTTGCTTTTGAATTCACCTGTGACATACAGCATGCACAATTTTTGGCATGTTCCAGAGTTCATACTGTACGTGGTGGTGCTTCCTAAAGTAATTTTAAAGAAAACACTGTTGAAACCATACACTTTATAAATAATTTTAAAGAATCATTTGACAAAGTTGAATATGTTTCTTTGCTGGAACTACTTAGGGTCTCTCAATGCATATGTGTATTGTGAATATCCAAGAGGGGAATTTGTGCATGCACCATTGCATATGAGTTTTCAAAGTCGCATGGAAGCCTGTTTGATTCTAATAAGTCCTAACTGGTGTGTCTATTTCTGGATCTGGTCCCTCTTAGCCTGACAGCACTTAACTCTGTTGTTCTGGATTGTTTTCCAAGACACGAATGTCTAGACTACATAAAGGAAAAAAAAAAATTCAAAAGTGTATCTGTACCCCATTGTTCATAACATTATTTATAATAGCCAAGATACAGAAACAACCATATAAGTGTCCATCGATGGATGAGTGAATAAAAATGTGGTATGTAATACATCTTTATGATCCAGAAATAGACACACCAATTATATATACATACAATGGAATACTATTTAGCCATAAAAAATAATGAAGTCTTGTCTTTGTGACAGCATGGATGGAGTTTGAAGGCATTATGCTAAATAAAACAATTTAGACATGGAAAGACAAATCCCATATAATTACATTTATGTGTGGAATGAAAAACAAAACAAACAAATAAACAGAAAACAAGTTCTTAGGTGCAGAGAACAGATTAGTGGTTACCAGAGGCAGGGTGTGGAGAGTGGCTGAAAGGAGTGAAGGAGATCAAAAAGTATCAACTTCCAGTTGTAAAATAAATGTCATGGTGATATAATATGCAGCATAGTAACTGTAGTTAATAATACTGTATTGCATATATGAGAGTTGCTAAGAGAGTAGGTCTTAAAAGTTTTCATTTACAAGAAACAAATCTTTTTGTAGCTACGTATGGTGATGGACATTAACTAGACTTATTGTGGGGGTCATTAAGCACATGGGTGGTGCTATTCTGCTCTGCTCTGTGCCAGAAAACCAGGATTAGGTAATAATAATGTTAACCACATGTTTTAAAGGCCTAAATCTGAGAATCTATTATTGCCCCCAAAACACATGAAAAGTTGTCTAACATCATCAGTAATTATGGAAATGGAAATTAAACATTAATTTAGCAAAAATGAAAAAGATTGATAATATCTAGTGCTGATCAATTTGTGGTGAAAGGGGCAGCCTTAGATATTACTGGTAGGAATGTAAGTTGATGTAAAAGTGACCTGGGATGTGCTGAGTTTTATATGTTTATATCTTTTGACCAATGATACAAGAAGTGTTAATACATGAGAAAATTGGCATTAGGATATTTTTGATAGTGTTGTTTGTATTTGCTGTCCTCTGTGCCTGAAAAGGACTTGCCACATACAAACAGCATGTCTTGCTCGCTCACTTCCTTCAGTTCTTGGCTTACACAACTTCCCTGACAGCTTATGAAAAGCATCAAAACTCCCCTTGGACTCCTTTCTCTGGAGTCCCCTGCTTTTTTCCTTCGCTGCACCATATAACAATGCTTTTATTTTATTTCTTTATGCATTTATTGTCTGTCTCCCACATTAGAATGCATATTCCATAAAAGCAAGAATTTAGTTTGTTTTGCTCACCTGAGTGTCTATCGCAAACATCTGTAGAGTCATAATAAATATATGATGAATGAATGAATATATAACTTTGAAAGAATGAGTTATATCTATATGTAATGACCCAGGGGGAAGAATAAGATACACTGTTGACAGAAAGCAAGTTTTATAGAAAAGCATATTGCATGAACCTCTTTGATAAAAACACGAAAAATATACATTTATATGTAAATATATGTATGTGTACGTGTTCTTTTTATCTATCTATTATATCTATCATCTATCTATCTACCGATCTATCTATCATCTAATTTCTAAAAGCACAGAAGAAAATACAGAGGACATATGCCAAATTGCAAGTTAACATAGATTGCCTGGAAATACTAGAGTTACACTGGAGGTTGTTAATAAAGGTTGTTAATTTTTTTTTTTTAACTTTCATGTTGTTTGCCTTATGACAACAAGTGTTGTATTACTTTTCTAATTAAAAAAAAAAACAGTAAAATAAATGTAATCACACACAGATAAAATGACTCTGGGCTGTTTTTTTTAAATATACCAAATAATATTATTTTATTCTTGTATGGTTGGGCATCTTCTCGTCTTCATGGTAACAATGTCCGCAGGCTTATAGCAAATAGGTAATTAGCTTCATTGTGGATTATCAGAGTCTTAGGTTCAGATGAACATGTAATTGTTCACTAAAGCCTAGCCAGGAGGACTCTTCTACCTTGAGCCTTAGCTCTTGTCTGAGGTTTTGATAGAAGAAAATGATAGAAGACTCATGCATCATAGTTTTTGCACTTCTCATAAATAGCGGTATACGTAAGGCAAGACAGAGTTCGCGGTCAGCCTGGAGTGCAGGGGCCAAGGAGATGCATTATCTGTAAACAATTAAAGATCAGTAATAAACTTGACTAAGTCATCTGATTTTTATTATCACCATGTGCCTGCAATTTTAAGTAATGTTTCTTTTAAAATTCTTCCCAGAAATGTTGAGCTTAATTTTAAAATAATTACTAAGGTTATTGATAAGCCAGAATGGACTGTATGCCACTACCCAAGATATTTGATGTTAATAATGAAAAGTAATATCTAAGTTTTATTAAGCACCTATCAAATATTTAGTACAATGCTAAGGAACAGAAATAGAAAGATGACTAAGACATAGCTCCCAGACTCAAGGAGCTTACAGTCTAGAAAGGAAAAAGACACAGATGCAACTAGATAAAACATAGCTTATGTATTTTAATGTAATCTCTAAAATGTTTGGAAGATACAGAAGAAGTAGTCATTTGTTCTGCCTGGGGAATTCGCTTAATACTGTTTATAGAGGTTTACTAAATGAATTGTCTACAATGGGCCAGGCACAGCGAATGAGATTCAAGTTTCCTGTGTCATCAGAGCTTATTTACAGGTAGGACAGTGCAGGCCACAGCATGAGTTACCAAGGTAAATTCAAGTAGAGAAAAGTGCTTTGGGCTGCTGTAACAGAGGGCTTGGAAAGGATATTCAGAGATGGCCTCTCCAGAAGGTGATATTTGGGCCGAGATTAACTGATAACATGGAGAAAGCAGTGCAAAGATCAGGAGAAACAAGTGCTATGAAACCGAGAGGCAGTACAAGCCAGACCACATGGAGCGGAGGATTACAAACCTGGCTGTGCAAGAGTCTCCGCGTGCGTGGTACATGCTGCGTCACTGGTCTGGCATGGGGCTCGGTCTTTGCTATTTTGCAAAAGCTCTACAGGAGATTCTCATGTGCGGCCAGCAATGAGATGCTACAGAGTGTGATGGAAGAAGTGTGATGAGGACCATGGGAGGGTTTTGAGAACAGGGATTGGCATGGTCTAACTTACATTTAAAAAATGTCATCGCTACGTGCAGTAGTGACCGCAGACAGGTCAAGCAACAAAGCAGGGGGAAAAATTAGAAGACTCTAGCAGCTGTGCAGGGGAAGATGTTGACAGTTTGGAGGCTGTGGGAGCACTGGAGAGAAAGAATCAGAATCATGACTTTCTGCTGGGCCTTCAAAAAAAAGACAAGTATGATTTTTACTTTTGATGAAGAGTAGAAACAAGAACATGGAAAAGAAATGAAAAGTGATGTGGATGTGGTATGGGAAGGCGTGATGGAGATCTGAGTGACACTGGTGCAGACAGATTCAGGGAGTAGCACATTGGAGCTGCTAAGTAGAGAAACCTCTTGAAAGCAAATCAAGGACCAAAAGTTAATTTTGCCTTAGGTAAATTGTTAATGCAACAATAGTCATCTTTGGTTCTTTCTGGCACTCCGTTTAAGTGGTTTTTATTCTCTTTCAGAATCTCATTCTCTCTCTCTTCCTCCCTCCCTCCCTCATTGTTCATGTTAGAAGGTTTCCCACCCTGGGGAGTTTTTCCTTTGATAGGCTTGGGGTATATTGAGATTTTTTTTTTCCTGTTGCTGTTGTAGTAATTTTAATGATTGCGCCTGTTTCCTGCCTAAAGTATCCACTGCCACAGAGTAGCAGTGATTAAACACAAAATAAATGAAGGAGTTTTCAGAAGCGGCCTTTCACCAAAGCCTACATATTTTAATACACCATAGAAGCCATCGCCTGTGAGAGACTCCCAGAGTCTCTCTTGACACCGAGGATCTCAATTTCCAGGCTAAACGCCCCTTTAAGTATCTTTTGTGGGCTCTCGTATACTGTGACTTATATGATGGAGACTGTGCTGTGTTGGCACCAAATGGTAATCCCATGTGCTGTGAAATCTCACTTTTATTGACTCTCATCAGTGGAGCAATGGTAGGATTTTATGAATGAAGTCATGAAAACAGCTAGTGTTCTGTAAGGCTGAACTTGTCTAATGTTAAGATTTCTGCGTTTCAGACACGTACTTCACAAAATGAGAGGGAGCTGATATGTCTGTTTTTTTCCAGTTAGCAACCCATTGTCCTCATACTGGCCTCTTTCTTCTCAGAGAATGTCCTGTCTGTGCCTATTTCTATGGGGAAAGATTAAATTATTGACTAAGAACATAGGCTGTAGAGTCAGACATACTTGCCTCCCAGTCATGGTTTTACCACTTACTAAGTGTGGCCCTGTACATAAGTCACATAACCAGTCTGAGACTTGATGTCCTATCTGGAACCTTGCCACTCAATAAGTTATCCTTAACCAACAGCATCGGTATCATAGGGAGACTTAGAAATGCAAAATCTCAAGCCCCATCCCAGATGTAATAATCAAAATCTGCATTTTAACAAGATCTTCCAGTGATTTTATGCACATCAAGGTTTGAGAAGCAGTGATCTAGAAAACTGTGTATTTAACTTTACCCATGGGTGAAAATGTCTGTTCCTAAAGAATGTCAACAGAGGAAAACTCCTTGATAGTAGCAATTTTCAGTGTAGAATGGGTTTTTAAGAAGCCCATTTTTGAAAGATAGAAATAATGGAGAAAAAAATCTAACCATTTTATATTTGGGAAGGAACACAGGCTGTTAGTTATGTCCTCAAAGTATGATAACCAAGTGGCCTCTCATTTGGTCCTGAGTTAGCTTTAGAAAATATGGTAAAGGCAAAATTACATTACGAAGCCTCCAATCACAGTTTTGAGGCTTCTCACTTTTTTAGAATTACCACCACCCACTTTATCTTGGAATACTCACTATTCTTGATAGAATTCATAGGGAAACAGTTTATAACCAGCACTGAATCTGTATGCAAATGTAATAAGCTTAGACATTTCACAAACTGCCAATTTTTATTGAATTTGAAACTGTCTCTATTTTTACCTAGTTAGGAGAAGGGACAAGGAGATAACTGAAGTTTCTAGTGTCATCTTTACTCATGCCCACACTTGTCCTTTTTATGAGTTTCTTATTAATATCTCAGCTATCGTTGTTTCATTCCCAGCAGAGTTTTGATCACTAGAGAAAATGCTATTCTATTTTTTCAACCATCACTATTAATCTTTTTCTTTTTTTTACTTTTCTACATTAATACGATCTTTTTCACTCTTCTTTTGCTCTTTGCTACCTTCACCACCCAGCAAGCAGCTTGCAAATGCTTTGGCACAAATTTGGGGTATAACTCTTCATAGTGGTGATTCATGGGTTACCAGTTACTTCAGTTACTTTGTGTTATGTTATATTTGTCATTGACAGGCAAAGTTCTTGCTCTTTCATGTTAGGGAAGAATTAATTACTGTAAATACAGAGGACTATAATTCTCATTATTAGCCAGAGCTATCAGTAATAGTCAGTTTAACAGCATCAAGATACTAGACTCAGTGATTCAGATCCATTGACCAATTGACATTCAACTATTTCATCATACTGCATGAAGAGTTTGCATGAGAAAGGGGAAGGAGCAGAAGGCAGAGGTATGGAATGCCGGATAGTCTTGGTTATTCCAAGGCAACAAGCAGCTCCCAAATCACAGCGGCTTAACAAAATGTCACAACAATTTTAAGTTACATGTTGATGAATTGATATTGGTGCCTTCTCATGTACATACTCAAGAAAGTGGCTAAGACACAAGCTTTTTCCATAACAGGGAAAATGGCAAAGAATGAAGGGAATTCATGATGCCTCTCAAAGTTTCTTCCCAGAACTAATACATTATTCTAATTCATGTGGCATTGGCCAAAGCATGTCACACAGCCTATCTTCAAATGGCATGGGGAACTGCAAACCTACTGAGTCTTGAAGGAAGAAAGCCAAAAACACTTGGTGATTAGCATTAATGACTATCCAAGACTCTAACACCCACAGATGCCATGGGTTTGAGCTTTCTACTTTAGCACACACTAATTTTATAATCTTAGGAAACCTTGACTTTTTCTACAGTAAAATAAATATAGTACCACTTGCCGTATGTACCTCACTGGGTTATTTTGAGGATCATATTCCCCAATATGTGTAAAAGCACTCTGAAAGTGTGAAGGATTCTTGCCGGCAAAATCTTTATTTGCTGATATGTGACTTTATTTCCATCTGCTTTTTTTTTTTTTTTTGTATTGGCTAGGCAATGGATGATTTGTTATTATTCAATTTGAATATTCTTGTATAAAACCCTAGTATGAGTTAATTAAAATATCAAGAAGATTGTTCATATATTATCAAAAGGCAGGCATAAAATCTGAAAATGCAATTAGCTTTGCTCTCTATATCATTGTAAGAATGTGGAACATAATTCTGTTTCTTAGGAAGCCAACTCCACTGCTACTGCCATCCCTGTGACTCTCTGTGCCCCCAGCCGATTTGTTCTAAAATTCAATAATTAAGTTTGAAGGAAAGCCTCCAGGAGCACAAAGTCCCCAGGATCATGACTGCAAAACCATAAAGCTGCTTTCTAAGAAATTTCTGGGCAGTGAAAATGGATTTGAAAGTATATGGGAAGAAGAGAAAGGGAAAAGCAGAGAAACTGAATAGACGGCTGGCCACCAAAGAAGAACCTTGGGGAATGAGTAAGTGTACTTAGTCAGAAATTTTAAGTCTTTTTTTTTTAATATAGCGTCATTTGAATCTTCTTCCACTTTTTTCATACATTTTACAGAATACCTATAACACTCACTAAGTTTTTGTAGAAGTGAAAATTTCGTTTAATTTGTCACCTTTGTTAATTTTTGAGGGGATCGTTTATAAAAGCCGATTTGTAAGAAATTCACTAAAATGCGTGACAGCAAGAATAATAAGAGTGGAAGGAACAGTTTTTCAGGCAAGACTCAAAACTGATTAACCAAGCAGATATTTGTCCCTTCCAAAAGAGAATTTAGTAGTTTATGCATGCTATGTCGTGCCTCAACTTATTTTTTTTTTTTATTTGATTATAGAAACAACATCTTTGGGGACTCACCCCTAGTGGGAAGTATACCTAGCCATTCAGTTTCCCAGGGCCAGACAGTGGTGATTGTTCAAGAGGCCGAAAGACCAATACCCAAATATAAGGAAGAACTTCAAGTTCAAGATGGAAAGTGTGCATACAACAGATCTTCTGAATTAGAGGCATTGGAGGAGAGAACAAGGAACAAGCCCAGAAACAGAGTGGTGAAATCACCAAGCAGATTAGAATAGGTGAAGCAGGGATGATTTAAGTTTATTCTGGAAAAAGGACTCGGTACACCTGCATTGGCCAGCTCAGTCCTCTGGAAGTTGCTGGAACAGAACAGACACTATATATATATATATATATATATATATATATATATATATATATATATATATGTCTTTTGGATTTCACTCATCATTAACTTTTCAACAGGTTTTTAATTCACAAAGCATCTGGGTTTGTGTAATTGCTTACCTAATAGTGCCCATTACATGGTTGGATGGTAACCAGGACAAAGATAAAGTAGGGACACACAGAGTACTCTTTGAGCCATATCGAGTATTGGAGTAGGAAACTAGGGTTTAGTAAAAATGTCAGGAAAATAGCAGTCCCATGGTTTCAGGTCTTAGTATTGCCTCTTTCTACCCATGTGACCAAAGCCAGGTCACTTCTCTGAGCAGCAGTTTCCCCTATGTAAACATAGTAATAACATATTCGCTACTTGTATCACGTGGTTGTTGGATGATGTACCAATTAATATCATTTGAGTTTTCTTTAAAATGCATAAACTCTTATGCAAATAACATGCTCTCCTACGTCCACAGCTTTACATCTGTGGTTCCTTTGCACAGGCTTCATTCCAACACTGCTACGTGTGTTAACCCTAATGGCTCTTTGTGCCTAACCTCCGGTGGTGTTACCAGCTTGGTAAGATGCCCCTCCTCTACCCATTATAACACATATCATATTGTATGATCATTTCCTAATGTCATTTTCGTGATTGCAAGTCAGACTCAATTTATTAAAGAACCAGTCCTATTCTCTAAAACTGCCTTTCAATTATGAATTATTCCTGCAAAAGAACATCGATGCCTATTACTGCTTAAAAAATCAACAAGAGGACAAAGATGAATGAAGGCTGATTATTGCCATTTGACACTAGCTTATGCCTTCATAACCTCAACCAAATGCTTGTTAACTCAGTCCAGGCCCAGTTAGAACCTGCTTCCCTAGGCTGATCACACGTATAATAGAAAGCATGAACATGTAAATTATGGATCTGTTCTTGATTATACATTTTTTATTTAGATAAGAGACTATGCTTATATTTACTATTTAAAAAGATAATTATCAACATGAATATACACTCAATTCTTGTAGAGATTTTCCTAATTTACAGAATATGTGTTTGGACACTCAAGGCTTTCAAGACTTCGGTTTGAGAAACATTGACCTGGAGACTGGGTGGAACACAGAATACAAATGATAAGAACAGGGAGCTAAATAACTCACCTACAGCATAATATTTTCATGGAATTCTGAACTAACTCTCTGAAGAGATGATGGTTGGCAGATAATTTGCAGAAAAACTCAAAATATACTGGACATAAAGAGATTTATTCTGGAGTGCAAGTAGTTGCCAATGAGACAATCAAGACAGATGTAATTAAAACTAACTGAAGGAGACAAAGAGAAAGAGAAAGTAATTTTTTTGGCAAAGAATTATTGCCCGAAATTTCTTTACTGCTAGGCAACACTGGACATTGATTTGATTTTTATTGCAATGCAGTGATAACAAAGTCACATATTATTCTGTTTCCACAGAGCATGTAGAAAGGAAAAGCCTCTCTCTTTTAGATGCTGTTATCTAAGCATCTAAGCATCCAGGGTGGACTCTCTAGGAAGTGCAACTGGAGGAGTGTAGGAGGCGGTGTGCGACTTCTCTAATAAGGAAACACTTTCAGTTTCAAGAAATCCACAGAACTGGATAGAACAGTGGTTATCCCTGAGAGGAATGGGTCGCACACACCCAAGTATGGGCATGTCCGATGAATTCTTCTCATCCTTTTCTTTTTACACTTCTTTTTGTTTAATTATATTTTAATACAACACACAAGCAGTACTTTGTTAATTAAAGCAAAAACATACAAGATTGCCAAAACCGTTCTAAAATCCCTTGATATTCATCCTCTATTTTCTTCTGGAATGGTAGCAATCATTAAACTAGAAGAAATGACCTTGTTTACACCTTGCCTGTAAAAAACTATATTTTCATAACTTCAGAATCAGCTACTGCTTGACCATTAGGGCAGATTACTTACACTACTTTTCCCAAGAGGATTTCTTATTAAAATGACTCTGTGTCAAGAGCTAACGTAGAAACTCATTTTATTCCTTAATTACTTCCTGGGTAGAAATTGCTTTCGAAGCTGTACTTGGAACTGATTTCTCCCCCTTAACTTAATTTCCTCTTATTCACCGGGTTCAACTGCCTGTGATAAATATAAAGAAGGAAGACAGTCAGTCTATGTTCTGAAGTTCTCTAGCAACAAAGATTGCATTTCTCAGTTAGGCCTGTTATTAACCACGTTTTCTAATCTATGTAAAGATATGCAACCCATCTTGAAACCGTAGACCTTTTATTTTTCCCTCTGAGCCTGGACCTTGTTGGTCCTATTTTAACACAAATCCTGTTAGAGTCTCAGCTTTTGGTAATGCAGTGAGCAAGATAATCTATGAGAGGTGAAATAGAAATGTATTCAGACTGACCTGAACCTATCAAATCCGATCATCATAAACAGCTTGACGTTATAGCTCGTCTTTTCCAGTTTCTACCCCAGAGAAATTCATTTCGAATTGGAAGCTCAATTTTGCTACCTACCATTAAGAAAAGTTGAATGGAGTTTGGATGAAGTAACCTAACTTGGCAGGACTTCCACATCTGCCACTGGCCTCTCCTTGGGGAGGACTAGATACTGCCTTTCAGAACAGCCTTGCTTATGGAGTCTTGATTCAAGCAGGTTTCTAAACCTACTTCTGACCTTTACTTATGACATAGTTCCAGAAAAATGAAAGCAGCCTTGGTTCTGACAATTGATCTTTCAAGAAAAAGGGAAGTATAACTTATTAAGATGGATGGAAAGAGCCAAGTGACAAAGGGCATTTTTGAGGTGTCTCTAAGAAATTTTACTGTTGATGAATAGTGTTCTTTTCTTTATCTCATGCGTAATATACATTGATGTTACTTGAAAAGAACAGAAGCTTATTTACATAAAAACCTTATTAAATTTGAAATGTATATACAAATCAGGACATCTACCACATAAAAATCCACTCAATCTGAGTGTTTAGACACAAAAAGTTATCTTTTGTCAGTAGCATATTGATGACAATTGAATTATGAATATTATCTTTCCAATATATGTCTTTCTTTTAAGGCTCACTAAATTCATTCCCTTAGCTTGATATGGAATTTTGCTCTGAATTAATTGTATAAAATGTATGATTTTATATTTATTAAAAAAAAACAAATTTGTTGGGAAAAAAATATATGGCTAATTTATATTTGAAAAATATTTGACTCCTTTGGTAATAAAAAACATGAAAAATCAACAGTAGGAATTCTCCACTTAAATGGCTCACCCAATTAACCCCCTCCATTTCCATTGCAATACACAATGATTAATTAATGGGAACAACCACTGAATGCTAGGGCAAGAGGCAATGCACTTCTGCTCTTACCAGTTGAGCTCCATACTTACTTTGAATCGGTGTTTATTCTCCAACCATTTTATAATAGCAGTACTTGTTATAATCACATAATTTAATTATGTAAGTTAATTACATACAACTAAGGCAGAAAGTATTACTTTTGCCTCATAAAAGCTAAGCTGAGTGCTTTATAAAGCCTCACTAAAAATGAGGATAAAAATGACTAGTATTGAGTTAGATGGAGGTGAGATAACTGTGAGAGAAAAGGGAAGCAGTAATAATATAGAAGGACTGAGCCTTCAAAGTAATTTAGACTTTCTATCCACTTTATAATAGAAAATGGAACTCATAAAAGATGGCTTATAGGAGTGGTTTATGCAAGAAAATCCAATCGTGTACCTGAAAAAGGAAAAAAAGGTTATAATCCAGATAGAAGTCAAAATCATGCCATCTCTATGTTTAATAACGTATATCAGCAATTTTTGTTTAGTCTGTTTGAAGCAGCACTTTGATGTCTGTACCAAATTTGCAGTATATGTGATTACCTAGCCCATCTTTGATGTACGTTTTCAATTTGCACAGCTGTTAATGAGTGTGACTGATTGTGTTACGTTCAGCAACTACTCACCCACACCTCTTCCCCTCTATAGAAGAGTATATTTCCTCACCCCACTGACTCTGGGCTTGCTCATGTGACTTATCTTAGCCAGTAGAAAGTGAATAGAAGTGACAATGTGTCAATTTTTAGCTAAGGCTTTATGAGGCTTGGATAATTTCTGGGAGCCCTCTTGAGCCTCTGACATCCAGCATGAGAAGATCATGCCCCATATTGGAGTTGTTTCTTCAGCTTGAGTCTCAAAGTGATAGACACAAGGAGGAAATTTGAATCTGACCAGCAGCATGGAGTCAGGCGATGAGCCCAGGGAAGCTGGGCCACGGTGAGGCCGAGTTGCAGCTAACCCATAGAACGATCATGAGGAAGAATTAACTAGATACTGCCGAAGCCACTAAGTTTTGTAGTTTGTTACACGTTATTATTGCCGCAAAAGCAGACTAATCCAGCTTTTAACCAATTTTGAGACTAGCCTTACATTTTAAAATAGATATTGCTTTTCGCACTTTATTTAGAACATAAATGCATTCTCCACTAAAGATGACTCTTACCCCTAAATGAATATTTGAACTTATATTATTATTTGGAGCTACTTATTTTACAGCAAGCTCAAAAGAATACTTTGAAATGTGTTTGTAATTCTCTGGAGAGGTATGCTTTAACAGACACCTGCCCCAAATAGAAAAAGTTTTGACCGTACATCAGAATATTAAGAATTGGTGCACCTTAATATATTTCAAATAGATTTTCATGTTTAACAGGCTCATATATAATTTTTATGATTCCTGTTTTATCTAAGCTTTTTACGTTAACCTGCAACTACTAGGCACAGTAGCATTTTATGAGAATATCATTATTGTACTGAAATGGCAAAGAATTACATACCCAGTACTAGAGAGAATGTAAGGAAATGGGCAGTCTCTATATCCTCTAATAGCTGAAGTCATAAGGAAAGAGCCTCTGGTCACATCCGTAACGTATGTGGAAGGAGCCATTCTGCCCTCATACACTCCATCCAGAATAGAGCGTGGCACATTTTCGATATACAGGAAATATTTAGTAAATAAAAAAATGTATATGTCTAAATGCTGGCATGGATACAACCCCAGTTTTATTGACGTTTTATCCCTCCTCCTTGCTTAGTTTGTCAGGTGGGTATAATTGTACCTATAGCTACACTGGGGGCAGAAGAAGGTGTCAGGAATAATGAAAAAGGAGAGAACTGAATGACTCACTGATTGACTAGTCTTTTTATAGACTATTGATTTAAAATGTAATAATATGCATAAAAACGGGAAGTATGCATGCAATTTGCCCTGGTACAATGAGAATATTTCCAAAGATATTGGCTCTTCTCTAGTGTGTCTGGACACTACCGTTTCTATCGGTCGAGTTGTAGGCTTACAAGGATATTCATTTTAGGCTTGATTATGGGAATAATTATAAACAACATAAAATGCTTGACTATAGGGAACTGGTTAGTTCTATCATGGGGTATATGTGCAATGAAATATAGCATGTCTTGCATTAGTAGGAACTCAATAAATATTGTTGACTCGCTGTCTGCATTCATTAAAAACAAGGATGTAAATGTATATTTATTGACAATGAAATAGTCCACACTATATTCAGACTAACAAATTACCCAGCAGCATATATACTATAATCCTATTCCTGTTGGGAGGTGAGGAGGGGAACACCATACATATTTCTATATAGTTATCTATATACATAAATAAGTTAAAGGATTTTTTATCTGAATGGTAAAATTTATTATCTGGGAGTAGGAATTTGTGTTATTTTCTCTTTTCCACTTAATGTTTTTATTTTCTTCAAATTTATTTTACAATTATTTTATTTTATAATTACAAAAATAGCAAGATGATATTATTTTGAAAAAAAATATTGTAGTCACGTATGTAAAGTATTTGGGGATGAACTATACCTAAAGCTGAATTAGTTGTCAGTGAGTAGCTAAAGGGTAAGTTTCCAGGTGTCTGGTTTGTCATGGTATTTGTGGATGAATTTACAAGTGTCATAAATGGATGAAGAATTGAAAAACTTAGGTTTTCCTACCAAATCTACATTCCATGTTGAATCTACATTCACATATTGTAAGAGTTGACCACTTATTCTACAAAACATGGCAAAGAAGATTCTTTTGGACATTATTCTTTTGGCCACTAAATAGAAAATAAATGCCAGAAAGAGATATGTAAAGCTCCATTTAAAACTAAATGAGTTCTCCATACCCTAAATTTTCCCCCCAGAAGTTTCAATGCCTGAAGATTACTCAGCATGTTTGGCATAGGGACATAGTTATAATAAAATGTTATTTGTTGTTTACTTGAAATTCTAATTTAACTTGGCACCTTATATTTTTATTTGCTAAGTCTGGCAACTCTATCGAAAGAAACATATGTTTGGTCTTGCTTTCTCATTTAATAGGCAATAACCAAATCTGCCTGCAGGGTTGTTGTGTCAGAGGTAGTATATTTATATTTTACTTCCTCTCTCAACTCCTGACCATAACCTAAGCCCTGACTCTGCCTTGGCTTATTCAATCTTAGTGCAGACAACTTGTAGTGATTGTTATACTGCAGAGATAAGGCCCGATGGAGCTGTTCTCATTCCATACCCAAAAGAGAAGAATAAATACCACTATTTTTGCTATGTGGAACAAAGTAATTCCCTTTGTTTTCTCTTTCACCCTTTCTCCTCCTCCACCATCCAAGAAGGCACTAATGATATGGTTTTAATAATCCCCATTATTATCTCCTAGTATGAAATGGTGCTTATTATATAAGTTACCTCTTGCCATAATAGTACTGCATAACCAACACTCCCAAAACATAATGACTTAAAAAAATCCGATTGAGTTAGCTCACAAGTTTGCAGATTGGCGATTAAGGCTGAGCTTGCCTGGTCCCGACTGGGGTTATGCACATGTCTGAAATTTGGTTGACTGTTGGCTGGGGCAAAAGAAGTCACTAGTCCATGCATTTTTCGTCTTACAACAGGTCATCCTTATCATGTTCTCATGACAGTGACAGAGGTGTAAGAGCACAAGTGGAAATATGTGAGAACTTTTTTAAAAATCTCAGTTTGCATATCATCTGTTAACATCTTTTTGTCAGTACTCGTCACACCACCAACTAAAGTCAAGAGACAGGGAAACAAAAAAGGACAGGGGAAAAAAAAGACAAATTCCACCTACTGGTAAGAGAGAATGCAAAGTCACATGACAAGGGCATGTATACATGAAAGGTTGACGGTGTCATTAATGCAATTGATATACCACACATAATCCATGTGATAAGAATTACTTTAATAATGATGGCTAGCCTTTAGTAAATACTTGAAGCCAGGCCTCTTTGGCACAATATTATATTAGTGAGTTCTATTTACTAATGTAGAACCACTTGGCTCAACATGAGATTCTTAGAACTGTTCATATTCTAGGCATTCTGAAGGCACCTGTGAAAAGACCAGCCTAGAACCTATCTAAGGAAGGCCTAGCAATAGTTCTGCTTGAAACTGAACACAGTTTGCATTCTAATACTCATAAATTGATTTTCAGTCTGACCAGACAACTGTGGCACTGTTTCTTACTGAGCCCATCAAAATTATAAATCTATTTAACCTTTTTTTTCTAAACTTCTATTAAATATACAATATGCTCTGCATAGATAATGTAACACAGAATGAAATGGAAAATAAGGTCTTCATCCATTCCTAATCTAATTGTAGCAACTTGCTGATAACTAATGAAAAGACCAGAAGGTAATCATTTCCTCTTTTGAATAAAGACGAGTTCTGCAGCTTGACTGCAACTGTCTGTGAATTTCAAGCTCCATTTACTGAAACAAACATGAAAATAGTATATTTGACTCTTTTTGGAATCGCTATGCAAAATTGTTTGGAGACTACTGCAGAAACATATATTCATTTTCACCTCATAATCATTATGTTCCATCATACTTTATAACAAAACAAATATCCTGGATTTTATAAAATTAAGGCAGAATTAAATTGAATTATAGAGGATTTTCCCTGACATTACTGGCAATTAACATTTAAATGAAGATTTAAATTATCCATAGCACAAAACTGAGGAAAACAATTACATTTAATGAAATGTATTATTCACAATGATTAAAATAGAAACTTAATAATGATTGGCTACTAATTTCATTCTAACAGATCAAAAGACAGTTTAATATTTTAATTATTTCTCTGTATGTATATTATATAACATGTACTCATATAACTAAAATCATAAATCAAAGAAGGCCTACTTTATTTTCTGGATTCATGTGCCTAGTTTTCGAGGAATATATTACTGAACATATATGATGCATAGAGTGTTAATGTAGTCAGTAGAAGTGCAATGTTGTCACTGGAAATTTGTAATTTTGAACAGTTACCTTGAATTCTGTGAATTGCCTATTTATAGCAATTAAGCATATAGAATAATCAGGATATTTTGCTTCTCTCAGTTTGGGCAGATAGATTACACTCTAGATAGCCTTTGTAAAGAACACCAATTGGAGGAGAGCAAAAAGAATATCGGACTTATTATTATATGTTCTGCTTTGAATGTCCAACAGCTATTAGCTGTGTGACCTTCAGCAAATCTCACCAGAGCTTTATGTTTGCCTGCTAAATTTGATGAAATGATTGAGATAAACCAATGGCACATTGCAAGAATGCAATAACTTTTATTGAATATCTGAAAGAAGAAATACATAGAAAGAAAAAAGATGCAGAGGGTGCTTTGAAAACACCCTCAATTGACTTTTATCATCAATTGACTTTTTCTGGATTCAGGCATAAAGAAGGTCGATAATCTCTCTATTGTTCAATAATATGGATAAGCAACAAACATTGCAGGGGTTAATTGTGAAAATGCTTTTGTGAAACTATGTCTCTAAATCTAATATTATTCCATCAATGCTATTTCTAAATGTAGATGAGGGTTTTTTCCTAAAACAGCTCATACAAATACTCTGAATTATTATAGTCAATCATTGTTATTAGTGTTTCTAAAATTTTAGGCAGTTATGGACTTTTTAAGACTCTGCCAAACTAAACTTTCTCTACAAAACCAAAAAATATATACATGAAGATTTAGAAATGTTGCATACAATTTCAGTAGAATTCATTAGACTGTCCGAAGCTACACAGGCTTCTGATTTCACAATCAGATATTGGCTCATCCCTAAATTTAAGTGATTTATTGGTTTGGTCTTTAGAGTCATTTGTATTTTAACTTTCACTCATTTATGCTGTGATGGGGTTGAAAACCAACCAAAAACTCATTTAAGAAGAACAATATTAAAGGTTCATATTTATATAAAATGAATAAACAAACTGTCTTTTTAAATCAAGAACATTTTTCTTATTCTAATGGGTCTGAGATAAGAATGAATCCAATGTTGAATAAAAGTAAAACTGGACAGTGCATGGTTGCCCAAACAGGACTAATGGTTCATGTAAAAATAAAACACTTCCTTTGCCTCTTTCTATGGTGGATACCATTAGATATTTGACAGCTAGCTATCTTTTTGTCTTTGCTGGAAGAGTCCATCTAGAATTATGGAAGCTAAAAATACTAGATGCTTGTTTTCCTAATCCTCCTTACAGTTGGGGCACAAGCAGGTGATACAATGCTGGACAGTGAGACAGAAAAATAATTTACTGGAGACTTCCAGGAAATATTTATTTCTCCTTGACAGAGACCATTCATGAAAAGAAAACCACTGTTCCTTCCTCTGCTTTCGAACATTGCCTATGAAGATATTATTGGCCCACTGTAGCCATCTCATGACAAGGAATTCAAAGCCAGAGAAACTGACATAGAGTCCTGCCAACTGGTATTGCTGAGCCACTTAACCGACCCTAGTCTACATAACTATAGACTCCTTAATATTAATATGGGGAAAATTAACTCGTACTGTTTATAAACCCAATTTCCATTGGATATTCTGTTACTCGAGTCCAAAATACTCTGAAACTTCTACCAAAGTTCTATAATTAACTAACTGCTGTACACAGTGAAAAGCAAAATACATTTTTATTTCATGGAAGAAAATAAATAGCGATGGTGTTTTAAAAATCACAAATACCATGGCAGGGGTTCTTGTCTTGAATTTAAGTAGTGAGAGAGATGGCTTATGACGCCACTGTGTTGATTCCAAGATAGAAGCTGTCTTTCTGTTCCAGAGGACCCCTTCCTCCATCTTACCCGTTGGCAGGAAGATCAGTTAGAAAACAGAACAGAGAGACAGAGAACACCACAATGCCACAGAAAATAAAAGCTAAAAGTAACAGGTCAGAGTAGGTGAAATATGCTGTGATCTAAATTAATTCTGAGGTCTTGCTTTTTACGTGTCCCCCTAGTACATGTTTGTGTGGCTGTTCTGGGTTTCTATAAAAGCTTTATGTAGAAGAGAATGACAGTTCTGACAGTAATTTGGCTAAAAACAAAACAAAAACAAAAACAATCTCCCTAGCAAACGAACAAAACCCCCAAACAACAAGAACAAAAACAACAAAGGCATGCTATTGCCTGTTGCCTAGGAGGAAGTAAGGAGAGCCTGTATTTTCTTTCCCATTTCATACATCATTTAGAATTTACTGCAGTGGTTGCATAAAGTCAGAAAGCTTTATAAAGATTATGAGAAATACATAAGGAAAAACCTGTTGTGTGTTATTTTGGAATACCCAGTAACGTCCAGAGTTTGTTACACAGGGAAACAAGGTTATTTTAATGGCTTTCATTGTTATTGCACTAGATTTGCAGAGATTACCCTAAACCTTCTAAGTTAATAAATAAAAAATGTCGGGACCTCCACTTGGTTGACAAATAATGTCGTTTTAGCACTGAAATTTTCAAAGCTTATTCTTCTCTAATTTTGACCTCAAAGACTTTACATTCATTGTTGCAAATTTGTAGTGCTAATTAAATTGAACCCTGGCATAAGTTCTGGTCTTCCAGTACCATGGACAACCTAATCACAAAGGACTGGGTGGTTAGTTTTACCCTTAATCATGACCTCTTGTGATTTATTTTGTGTTGTTTTCTTGTAAAGTGGCTTTAATTGTATATTCCAGTTAAACTTAATATGAATATATCTTTCTCTACAGCTAATTAAAAATCCTTGGAAGGTAGAGACTCTTCGTTATATTTTTCAGTTTCCTCTAGAACAGAATTACTTAAAATATATTCCATAGAAAACTACTTTCTTGGGATGTCAATAGGTACAGTTTTGTTTTTTTTTTTAAAGCTATCTTCTCTAGTAAAGTAGGAAAACCTTGGCTTAAAAAAAGAAAAAGTCTTTACTGTATAACGCTTCAGAACATTTAAAATGCTAACACATCCCATGTCCCTAAGCTGGAGAGATATATATAGGAATTCACAATGTATTTGAAACTAATGTTTTGCCGGCAGGGGGTGGATGGATGGAGGGATATCTTTTAAGGGATCTCTTAAACACACATTGATAAATGCCGTTCTACATTACATAATCTTGTGTTATGTCACATCCAGACCTAAAGATTTATTTTTTGGCTTTAACAAAATTCTTTCATAAGGGATCAGGCTTACTTATTTTTCCAATCTGTAAAAATTAATTTTGACATTATAGTTAAGTAAGTTATCTTTATATAAAATAGATATCTTGTTTTAAGTATTTAGAGAAAGATTTAAATTTGTGGCTTTATAAAGGAAAGAAATAAATTTGTTGAAAATAACTGAATCCACATTTAATCAGGCATTATACGAAAATATATATTAGCTTGTAAATATTGGAACATCTACTTCCAGTATGGCAACTAGTTTATATCATACAAACTTCTTCCCAGCAGGGTGGCTGAGAGCCTGAATAACTGAACAGAACTTTTGGCAATCTCGTGGTTAAGGACCTGCCAAGGAGGAAAGGCGCTAAAATATCCCACAGTCCTTCATTTGGGACCTTTGAAGGGCTATACCTCTGAGTAAAATCACGATCCAGAATAGAGCTACTCTCATAAAGACCGAAACTCAGCTTTGAATCAGTTCAGTCCCTGAATGAATTAAAGTGTCCTGCTTGTCACCTAACTGCTTGCCAAAGGCGAAAGTAAGTTCTTTCTGGAGGAAAGTAACATTATTCAGTGCTTTGAATTACTTCTGCAATTTTTTCATAACAAATGTTAGGTAGTCAATAAGAAATTATAAGGCATATGGAGAGAGAAGAGAACTGTCTGAAATAACAAGATGATAGAAACATACCCACAGGGGATCCAGATACTGGCCATGAGAAAACTGTGAATATGTTTAAGAGAACTAGAATATGTAAAAAGAGGCAAATGGAAATTCTAGAAAAATTTCAAGAGAAAATGTCTAGCTAGTTCATTAATTCAACAATATTTATTAACCATCTAATATGAGCAAAAATGAACAAAAAAGAGGACAAAAGAGAAGGATATCTGGCCCTTATGTCACTTACATTCTGGTAGATGGAGAAAGAAAATTAAAATAATAAACAAGTAAGTAAGTAAATAAATAAATAAATACTATGTTAGACTGTTATACGTAAGATAGAAAAAATAAATAGATAAGACATTTCAGGCATGGATGGTGTGGTTGAGGTGAATGGGTGAGATTTAAATAGGGTCGATAGCAGACCTCATTTAGAAGATGACCGTGTAGAAGATAAACTAGGCTGATACCTCTGAGGAAACATTTCAGTCAGAAAGAAGAGCCAGTGTTAAGGTTCTAATATAAGAAATTAACTAGTAAGTTCAAAAAACAGCAAGGCCATTCGTGTAGATGAAGTGAAGTTAACTGGAGGGAGAGAGGTGGGGTAGAAACCAGGGACAAGAAGGTTAAATCACACTAAACCTTATTTACCAACTATGACTTTTACTTGTGTGATATAGGAAGACATCAGAAAGCTCTGAGCACAAAGGGCTGTAATCTGATGTACATCTTAAAAGGATTTCTCTAGTTGTTCCACTGAGGAAACAAGAACAAAAACTGTACGGAGTAGCAGTGGAAGCAAGAAAGACCAGTTAGGGACTATTGCAGAAAACCAAGAGAGAGATTAATATAATTAAGACAGAGTTAAAATCAGAATATATAAGGAGAAGTTGAATTCTGTATATATTTTGAATATATACAGAGTCCATACCAATTCCTTACAGTTTGTATGTTGGGTATGAGAGAGTAATTATTAACAGTACCCACTTTTGTTTTCAAGAACTGTTCTAGTTTGGACAATAAATTATATGGTCTCCTTAGTTAAATCAGAATGAACCTCTGTAGGTCATGGTGTATTATTATTTTAGCATACTGCTGGATTCTAAATTATGATAACTTATATAGGATCTAATCATCATTCATAAGAGTGGCCTGTCTTTCTCAAATTTTGGGGAAATTTTGAACACTGTAGAAGTGAGTTATTCAATAGAGATTTTAAAGAATTTACCCCCAAATCTATTTTGGTCTGGTAGTCTTTAAAGAAGTACCTTTCTTCGTTTTGGGAGCATGGCCAACTTTCTCAATTTCTTTGGCTCATGTTAATATCTGGAAAGTATATAGCTTATTTTGAGTTCTATCAGGGGGCTACCTTTTTAAGTTTCACTAACATGCTTACACTTATATTTCTGTTTATCAACTCAGAAATAAAACTTTTTTTTGAAATGATTCTACTTATTCTCTCTCTCTGCTGCCCACAGGCTTTGTTAGAATTGCTATCATTATTTTTTATTTGGCACAGTCCATTACAAAGGGGTTTTCTTTTCAGTCATTATACAGTTTCATATAAAAATAATAGTTTAGTAGCTATAATTACATATTTATTTAATGCTATATTTATGTTCAAATGGATTAAGTGCTTATGTTCAGTAACATATTTATTCAATCAACAAATACCTATTGAGGGCTTGCCACGTGCTGAACCTTATGCTGAGCAGTGGGAATATGCAATGATCTGATGTGTGTTCCCTCCTGCCCCTCAAATTCCTATACTGAAGTGCTAAACCCCAATGTGATAGTATTAGGAGGTGGTATAAAAATATGGTACTATCATAAACTGCCAAAGGAACTCACATTTGGTCTTTTATCAGTCATCAAGATTGGCAAGTCCTAGAAAAGGCTGATACTCAGTTTCCGTGGTTGGTAATAATAAAATAGTCGATAGATCTTTGTAGGTTTTTCAAGACATATTAAAGAATGGAAAATGATAGAAATTAGAAAAATGACACATTATACTTTTATTCATCTTTGAGGTGTTTTATTTTTTCTCTGATAAGGAAAATTGTGAAGTTGGTCTATTTCCAAAACACACATTTAAAAGAGTGGAACTGAGGAGTTAAGGAATGTATTGGAAGCTCTTAAAGGATTTTGGTTAAGTGGTTGATGTATTTAGATTTGTTTTAAAAGGATCACCTTGGTTGCTGTGTGGTAAATACACTGTAAGGGATGGGACAGGAGTGGAAAAACAGAGAGAAGGCTCTGGAGGAAGTTTGTATTAACTGTGGCAGGAAGAGGATTGGACTGAAAACTTGAGGCGCCCTAGGGAAAGAAGGAAGGAGGAGTCTTCCACTTGTCCTTCTGTGTACTCCTCCCTGGGAGATGCAGGATGATCTACCAAAAGTCTCTCCTGATCCAGAACTTCCAGATGATTCAGAAATAAATTTATCTGTGACAATTCAGAATCAGGCAGCATAGCAGTGTCATACTTTTCACCTCATTAAGAATGAGTAAGTAAACAGAGCCAATAGGAGGCAATGAAAATACTCTTGGCAGAAAAGAATATATTTGCAAAGAATTTTACTCCAGCAAATAGAAAGCAATTTGAGAAAGCACATTCTTCCTGTTCTCAGCAGCTACTGGGAAAGCAGAATACAGGAGTGCAATGGGAATGAGAATTTCCTGTGGTCATGTGGTCATGTGGACATATGATTTCTTTAATAATGTGGGTGTTTGTTATTTTGTCAGTTTGTTTTGTTTTTAGATTGAGGAAGGCTTTATTATTTAGACATTTGTAAATTGGGAACTAACTTGCATTCAAATGGGCTATTGGAGTCAGAAAGCCCAGAATATTACCTAGTTCCCTAGTACCAGCACTTACAATCTCTGTGATCTTAGAAAAGTCACTTGACTTCTCTTATCTTCATGTTCTCAATGGTAAAATAAGAATTACAGAAACTACTCTCCCGGCACATGGTATTTTGTGAAAATCGAATGGGCTAATGTAACCGAAAGCTTTCTCTTCTGTAGAGAACCATCGGATACCAGTCATTATTACCATACACATTCTTAAAATTAATTCTAGGAGCAATCATATTAGTGACTATGATGATTAAAAAGTAACATTAATATAAACTATTTGTATGAATCAGCCAAGATAACCAAAGACACTTTAAATGTGTGTTTCTTTGGGGAATGAATTTGAAATAGAATGTTTTTAGAAAAGTACTTTGCAAATGAAAGAAGTTAGATGGAAATCGTTCATGCATTCCACAGACATTACTTAATGAGTGCTGAGTGCTGGGCACCATTTTAAGACATTAGTAGCCACCAAATAAAAACAAGAAAGAATTCTTTCTGGGAGAGCGTAGTCTACTAGAGAGGTTGAGATATGTACATGAAACAACATAAAAGACGTTGATGGGCACCCTATGTGAAGTACAGATATGAAATATGCAATAAGGTCCCATTGAGCTCTGGCTGATTACAGACATTTGTACACACAGTGGGGCAGATAGTATTCCCTGAAATATGTTATCTTCATACCTGATATAAAATTATAACAAAATATTAGTCCTTTCTCCTGATACCTGCAGTGTGTTATTACATTCAATTGATTCAGTGATACTTGAGGATGAGATGGGTATTTTAACTTATGCCATGCTCCCTAATATCATAAATTGGTGAAGGCTCATGAGGATACACATACAGTAAAAGAGTGATGAAAAAATCAAAAATCAATAAATAACATGGGAAAATGGGTAGTAACTTGGACATATTATTTTTTGAGTGATACATCTAAAACATTATGAATTTTTTTGCTTTCCTCAACTTTATAAACTTTTATGAGATATGTCATTCTTTTTCCCCCCTAACTGAAATCCACATCTCACATTCAATTAAAATGTTTACTGACTTCAGCTTTTAATGGAAGAGAAGGGAACTCGAGTTGAAAGTGAGGAATGAATCAGAGGCTCACTTCATATAGCCCAAAATAACAATAATGGCTCCTAAAGTTCCAAACTTTCTATTATTTTTTTAAAATCTCTTTTAATACAAAGGTGGGTCATATGAACAGAAGCTCTTCATTTTTCTGCTAAAATGATCTTTGGATATAAAAGTCAAGAGGAATCACAGAGAACTTTCCATTCTATTTTAGACCTGGTAATCACATGCAGGAGGGCATCCTACTCTAAGCAGAAATTTCCTTTAGCAAGGCATCTACTTCGAGCAGTCAGAATGTCAACGATTTCTTTCAGATACTTTCTTTCTTTGGATATGAAGCCTTCCTCGGCACATGGAATTATACTTTTTCTGCTTCGATGAGCTTGTCTAAGGCAGCAACATTTCATTCACTCATTTCTTTTTCTTCCTCAAATTTCCAGGCTGTGCTCATGTTATACTTTTGTTTCAAGTCATACAAGGTGAAAATAACCATATCTTCTTAGGGCTACAGAGTGTTGTCTTGCAGAGGGAGCTAAAACCTAGTTTCCAGAGATAATTCACATATACTTTCATACTGTGTTAAATAAAACAATAGTCTGTAGGGAATTTTGGGATGTTTCCTATCCTAGCTTGGCCTTTTATTCCTCAGTTCTAAGTTCTCGAACTATTATAATTAAAGTTAGCAATAAGCAAATTTAGAACATCAATATCATAAAGAGAGAACTCTGTTTTTTTTTTTTTTT
>CM053506.1:86965155-86996004 GCA_028627145.1 Eidolon dupreanum
GATTTCCCACAGGTCCCCCCTCCCCGATTTCTCACAGGTCCCCCCTCCCCGATTCCCACAGGTACAAAGGCTGTTTGTCTAAGCGGAAGTTTCTCATGGCCTGGCTGCCTTTGCAATCTATCTATTTGACAGTGTTAAGCAGGATGCAGTTAGCCTATTTCGGGAACTGGCCTATGCAGCTGGGTCTCAGGTCTATATGCTCTATAAATGCTTCTACTTTATTGTTTGCACTGAAAATTAATTATTACAGGGCCGATGCTAAAAATAGGAAAATTGCTTGTAAAGTTCCCTCCTGGGATATGGGTTGCCATGAGGAAATCTTTCCTCACTAGAGTTTGACCCAGAGGGATGTTGGATCCTGCAGAAGAAGTTGAGATGTCGGATCCTGCAGGAGAGGTTTAGTCATTGTACTTAAACACAGGAATAAAGTGAAAATCTGTTTTCTGAAGGCTGAGATACCCAGCATAAATTATAATTAATGAAAATAGGGTGCTTTCCCCCAAATAGTTTGATAGGTTAATATACTGAGAAAAGGTATGAATGTGGATTCTGCTTTAGGAAGTTTCTTTCACATATTAGAAAAAAAATACTCAGGATTCTTTGTGTCTAGCTGACACAGCGGTTGTTATGGTAACTAGTTTTTGCACTGAGTGACAAGGCAGTAATCACACATAATAGCGTTGGGCGGATGCACTCATCTCCTCCTCCACCCGCCCCCGAACAAATGATTAACTTTCTTAACTGAATATATACATTTTTTTTTTCACTAGAAAAAATGCAAAATACACAAACCTACTTTTAGTACAAGTTTTTTAGCAGGCTGAGTCTGAAAGCCTCCCAGAAGGGGCTATTTGATAAAACTTGGTTTAAATAAAAATAAAATGTTCCTAACTTATCAAACTCAATTTTTACCAATATTTACCAGTGTCCAGGGACTTTTTAATGGGACTGTTTGCCTCATCTACTCTGCAAATATTCACTGAGCACTTATGCTGTAGCAGGCACAGCAAATAATGCACATTCAGAAAAAATTGAGGACGGGGGAAGAAAAAAACACCTTTCTGCAATATTTAGACTACAGCTACAGATGTCAGATAAATCTGCTTAAAATTGTCTTATTTTAATCAACTTATTATCAAAAATTTCAAACCAGCATTTTGTATGTTAGCGACTAGAGCGTTTTATTAATTTATATGAAATGCTTTATTTGTTTAATGTTTAATGAGATTTCAAGCAATCATGCCAGCCAGATGATATTTTTTGGTTCGTTATTACTTTATCAAAGAAATATAATCTTTGCTCTTTTGTGTAAACTTCTGTGTTTCCACAACCTTCAAGATAATAAAAATGGATTATGGGCCAGATGTAATTTGACCCTAAATGTTTCTCTTAAAGGAATTCATAAGATGCAGCTCTGGAGAATCTTAATGATGGGATGAGTCCTTAAATATTTTCTTGTTTCCTCTCTGACCTTTTCATATTGTGATAAATTCTGATGGTTTATATTTTCTAATAAGAAGACATTTCCATCCTCAGAAAAATAAATAAGAAGGAAGATAATTGATTTGAAGAGCACATCTTTCATCAAAACCTGGAAATGCAATGTGGCAAGGATAACTCAGAAAAACTGACATGCCACAGGAAAGAGGTTATATCACAGCTTCCAAATGCAAAATAAATGTCAAAAATCGCAGAGCCAAAATGTTAAATTGTCAAAAGGACTGTTTTGCTCTATATATTTAAACCATGGAGAAAGCAAATGCTTCAAGAATTATTGGTTGATAACATCATTTGAAACTATTAATTATAAGATACAAGAGAGATAAAAGTTTCAGCAGCTGATAGCTAGGAAATGTATTATAATTTTGTAGTGGGCACTATACTTGGCTATAGGTGAATCAGTATTTTCAGGCCCCAGTGTACTCAAAAAATGCCTGCTACATGACAGTTAATAAATCATGTCAAATTCCTTCTTTTTCCTCCATATCCTCGCACATAGAAAAAAAAATCGTTAGCATTAAATGGAAACTAAGCTTGCCTGGATCTATAGAAAACTTGAATTTTTTTTTTCTACGTTGGCGGTTCTCCTCAAGTGTGGTTCTTAGACCAGCAGCAGCAATATCATCTGGGAACTTACTAGAAGTTCTCAGAATCACCTGGGCACTCAGGTTGCATGCCACACTTTTTGACTCAGAATATCTGGAGCTGGGGCCCAACAATCACTTCCAGGTGATTCTGGTGCATGCTGGAGTTTGAGAATTACCATCTAGGGATTATGAGAATGAACAACAGTATAAAGGGAGAACACAATTCAGCATTTCCAAGTGAGACTCTGTCTGGGTCAGTGATATTTGCATTTCACAAAATACTCATTTTCAAGGCCTAAATAAGTTATAATTAACTACATTGATTATAGCTAGGCTAATTGGATAATTGACAGCTATCTTTGTATTAAATCTTTTCCATAAAATTTATAGACTCTTAGACATAAGTGATATGAAAGAGCTCATTTAAGTTAACCCCTTCCATTTATACAGGTGACTTTATCATCTTATTCAGTAGCTCTAGATATCTTTAGAAGTTTCTTTACATTCAAGCAAGGAAAATTGCCATGTTTTCCACCATCCCTGTGTTGACTCCACCAAGGACTGTGGTTCTAAAATCAATGTACAAGGTTTTAAGATCATCCTGTGAGTCAAAAAATCTGAAGTACAACTTACCCTTAAATATCCTTTATGAAGGAACAGCTGTGGAGTTCAGTTGTTCAGCTCAAAATATGCCCAACACAACCAATTTTTCCTCCACTATTGAGAAAATTCTTTTCTGCTTCTTCATTTGGATATTATGTGTTTGGCTGGAGGGCATATTGTATGAAAAATACATATATTTAAATACAATTTAATACAGCAAGTTGCTTAGACCATAAGAGTACAGGAAAATTGACACTAACAAAGAAACAAGGATGTTAGTATTTTCTGTCATGTTTGTTTCAGGGAACATATTTATTGATTGGTCTAGTGGGAAGAATTTCCAACACTATTTAGATTATTATTTTTCTCTTTCCCATTTTAAACTGAGTGTGTGTAGTTTAATGCCTGTATGATGTAGTATTTTGATCATATAATTCGACTATAAACTATATTAGAATAAAACCTCCTATTAAGACTAGATTTTTAAAAATGTTAAAACCAGAGATCCAGAGAAACTGTTATTCACGGTTTCAATAACCTAACTAGCTCCATGATTTGGGACAAGAAAAAGCCTTGGTTTTCTTCTACCAATGGATTTTGAGAACCAGTTTGGAGGTGTGTGTGTGTGTGTGTGTGTGTGTGTGTGTGTGTGTGTGTGTAGAAA
This sequence comes from Eidolon dupreanum, assembly GCA_028627145.1. Taxonomy (NCBI): domain Eukaryota; kingdom Metazoa; phylum Chordata; class Mammalia; order Chiroptera; family Pteropodidae; genus Eidolon; species Eidolon dupreanum. Next base: position 86,968,510 of record CM053506.1, read on the forward strand.
GGCCTAAAAATGGGGAGCATAGTACAGAAGTTTCAACTAAATGACATCTGATGTCTAACCTCCCAGTTTTATGAACACAAAAAAAAGGTTAATCATTTGGAGAGTGTGAATTAATGACATTAAGCATCCTAGTATTTGCACATCTTTAAATAATTTGCTAAATATTTTCAATGGATATTTGCCGTTCTGGAGATCTTTAATTAAGTTAATCAGATTTCAATTTAATATAAATTTATCAACTACCTATGAAATGACAGATACTATACTAAGTTTTGGAACTGAAATGCTATAGAAGACAGAAATAGATTCCTAGCATCTTGGAGTTTGAAGTCCAGCAGTTCAGACATTAAATCAATAAATAATTGGGTTAATTTTTAATTTAGATAAGAACCCATAATACAACCACAGTCCTTGTAACTTTTTTTGAACAAGACTTTATCCATCCTGCCTAACCCTGAGTTTTCAGAGCACTGCAGTTGTCCTGGGAGTTAGCTGCGTCTCGGGGGTCATCTGCTGTCCCATCTCTAAAACGGGGCCTGGCCCTGCTGGCATTACAGGCAAGTTGGCCTTTTAAGTCCACTAGTGGACAGTGTCCAGACGAGAAACTTATGACCGTGACGCCTGCTTGATGTGCGAACTGGGGCGTCCTAGAGCGGGATCCGAATGCGATGGACACCCAGCAGAGACACGCTTTAAAGTGTCTCCGGCCTGGCTTTCTTTTTAAGCAGGACTGGCCCACGTTTGCATTGAGGGCTGCCGGCTGCCACTGCAGGTCTTCTGGGGGCATTCCAGAACAGAGTAGCACATTCTGTCGGCCGTTCTTAATGATCGAAAGTTGTCAAAAATGTTTAAAGATATTTAAATTGTGAACCTGTTGATAAAGACATACTTATAAAAACTAATTCGTAGGCCTGTACTAATCTTTACGCATTAGCAATATTGACTGTAACCTTACATCCAGGACACTGCTGCGGGGACAGTGGCGAGTGTCCCGTGGTGGCCGTTTTAAAGCTCGATTCACAGACATAGGCACCGTGCTCCACCCCTGCCGTGGTGAAACCAGTGAATTGGCCTGGCTACCACTGTGGTCACATGCCGCCGGCGTGACAGAAAAGTATCATGTTGTGATTTTGTTTTGTGTGCGGACAACAATGTGGAAGCTAAAATTGACGTATTTTTTATGTAAAGTTTTTCTATTCTTTGATTTTTAATAAACTTTGGAAACCAGAAAAAAAAAGCCGTAAAAATAAATTAATAAAAAATTCTACTTTCCAGACACACATAATTGATAGGATTATCCATCATACATGTACTCATGTATCCCTAAGTTATAACATTAGAACACTTACCACAGAGCATTGCAATCTCCTGTTTGCATTTAAGTCTGTCCCACTAGATTGAATATCCTTGAAGGCAGAATCAATGTCCTATTCATTCTTTCCTTTACAGGCTTTTTTTTTCAGCTTTTATTGTAGTTACTGAGACTACTAAGCTAGTAAATATTTACGAACACAGTAAGAAATAATTTAAGAAAAGAAAGACAAATTCTTTTATCCCTATATTTACCCATACAATTAATTCTTGCATCCATCAAAAGTGCTCTTTGATGGGGGTCAAAAGATAAAGGAAAAAACAAAACAAAAACAAAAACAAATGTGCTTTGATTTGCTTTCTTGGTGATCAGCTATTAATAAGTTTCTATTTCTTGACATTCTACTCTCAGGGTCACTAATTGGCTTAATGTTAATGGAAATAGTAAAAATACCAGAAATGGAGGTCAATAATACCACTTGAGTAAAATGAAAGAATGAGGAAGTGGTCTGACAAGTTTATAGAGATGGTCAACAAAACTTATTTCTTACTTGAAATAATTTATTAAATAAAAAACTCTACAAATATGAATCCAGAGGAAGTAGAAAGTGTTTCAAAAATTAGAAATTAGAGTACATAATAAAGAAAACTTTTTTACTGTTCAAATTAAATTTTGAGAGCAACACAAAAATCTTCATGAGATTTTAAAAGAAATGGATTTAAATGACAAAATCAACTTCAAAAGTAGAAAGAGTGAATAAATTATCAATGAATTGGTAATCCAAGTGTTTCTCAAAGGTACCAGAATGTTTTACCAAATATTTAAGTAACAGAAAATACTTATAATTCACAAATTATTTTAGAGAATAACGGATGAAGGAATTTTGCTCAACTTATTTTATGAAGCTAATAAAAATTTGATAGCATAATTGATCAAAAGCAGTGCAAGGAAACACAAACCAATTATATTTATGAAATATATAGATGTAATGTTTCTAAATACGATATCAGTGAATTAAATTTATGCATGTATTAACAAAAATAAACTCTAGCAAATAAGATTTACCCAAGGAATATGATCATTGAATCTTAGAAAATTTATTTTCATATTAAAATCACATTAACAGTTGAAAGCAAACAAGAAAATGTACTTGCCTACATAGATGCTGAAAAACTATTCAATAAAAATTTTTAACAAACTTAAAATAGAAAAACAGCACCCTTTTGGTTTTTAACCTAATAAAGATTTTCTGTGGACTAAAAATGATAACAAATATAAACTAAATGCTGAAACTTTGAAATACCTCTTTTAATTTAAGAATAAGACAAATATATCTGCCTTTACTTTTAATGTTCAATATTGTACTTAGGTTTTAGATAGCGAATACAAAAGGAAAGAAATAAAAGAAAAAATGAAAAGTAGTACAACTCTTCTTATTTTTAAATGATTGTTGCAGAAAAATCAGACTGGCGAGAAACCAAGTACCACTCAGAGAGTTGGAGAACTCAGGTTTATTATGCTGGTGGTCCCAGAAGAGCTAGTGTTCTGAAGATCTGGGCCCCAAGCTCAGGGGTAACCTTACTTTTATAGTGCTTATCTGTAATACATCTGTTATCTAGAGAGAACAAGCAAAGGGGAGGGTGAGTCTTCAGTTGATCTCGAGGTTACCCTGCCCTTTGGCCTATGCGGCAAGCATGTCTACAGAAGCAGAACAAAGAGCTGATTACACGGTTAGCCAATGGAGTGGAAAATTCCTCTTCATGATGATGTTGCATATATAAAAATTTAAGAGAATTTGTTGGTAAATTATTATGAATAACATCAAGATTTTAAAATACATTAAGAAACATTAAGAAACCAAGATCTACATTAAGAAACCAAGAGTGTTCCTAATTCCAGTAAGATGTAATGGTTAAAGAAGTTCTCATTCACAATAATAATAATATAGCTGAAAAAAAAAAAAAGCCTATGAATAGACCTCACAAATCATCTATATGTGGAGAAAATAACAAAATATTACAGCAAGAGACCAGAAAGAACTAAATAAATTGAGAGATAGTATGTTCATGTATGGGAATCCTCAATATCATAATGACATCAATTATCCCAAAATTAATCTATTATTTACTACTATTCTGATCAAAATCCCAACAAGATTTTTATAAAACTTGACAGTCATGAAAATTTCGAAAGAGGAAAATATCTAAGAAATTATTATATAAACTTATACTAATTAAGAAAATATTATAAGTGATACAGAAATGGTTAATTAGACAAATAGAACAAAATAGAAAGCCCAGAAAAAGACCCAGACATATATGGAACTCGATATATGACAGCAAAAGTATTTTACATAGTGGGAAAATATGGTCTACATAAAAAGTGGTCCTAAGATAGTTTGTTACTCATCTGGAAAAATATTGTAAAGTTAGACTGATACTGCATATCATGTACAATGTAAATATAAAAAGCAAAACATGTATTCTGGAAAAATATAGAAAATGTCCTTATTAGGAAATATTAAGAAAACATTTCTTAATGCAACAAGAATAATTAGGTATAAAAAGACAAAGTTTTATTATAAAAAAGTAAATTTTAAAATTTTATACAAAAATATCATAAACAATGTGAAAATAAAAGTCAAAGATAAGAAAATATTTGTAATGCATGCAATCATCAGAGCATAAGTATGGTGAATATACAAAGAATTCACAATCTTTTAAAGAAAAACCCAGTAGAAAAATAGACAAAAGATATGAAAATAAAATGTGATTTCCTACCCTCTCCTTAAAGAAAAAAATCTTAAAAAAAAAAAAAAAAAAAAACTTCACAAGGGATTCTCATGTTGACAAAATTAAGTGTTTGACTATACCAATTATTGGTAAGGATATGGCATAACAAGAACTATGTATACATTGCTAGTTGAGATAAACATTGTTAAAATCACTTTGGAGAACAATTTAGCAATACTTAATACATTTTAAAATGTGCATGCATTCAGCAATTCTATAATAGAATACCATTATGCACAGAAGTGAAAATGGGTGAATGAGAACTGTATTAATAAGAATGACTCTCACAAACACTAAATGAAACAGCTGTATTTTGTTTAAGAATGCACAACCATGTAGTAAAAGCATATGCAAGTACATAAGATAAAATAATTTAATGGGAAGATAACATAAAGTTACCTGTGAAAACCCCTCTATGTCATCATTATACTTCTCAGCCTTCAGCCTCACTTCTCCCTAAATAATTCCAAACACAATAGAGTAATCTTTTGAAACTGCTCTCTTTTCTCCTTAAAAACCTTCCACAATTTTCTCCTGAATTAAAATAATGTCCAACCATTGGGCTATAAATTCGCTGTGGGCAGGGATGGTCAATCTTTCTCTGTATTCCCATCCCCCAGAACAGTCCCTTACCTGTAGTCATACAGAAAACACACCATGACTAAATGGCTCTGACATGATTAGGTTTTGCTCAAATTATTTAATTTATAAGTTCTTATAACAATAAATCTAACTTTGAAGTTTTATGCAAATAATGACAAATGCTTTGGAGGAAAATTAAGGTTATATCTTAAATTTAGCAAAATTAGATACAGAACATGAAGCACGAAGTAAGGCTAAATGTATGATTTTTTAAAATCTCATATGCTTATATGGGTATGTGGTTTAGCACAATGTGTCCTACCAATACTAAAAGCAGTCAAAGAATTGCCACAACAAAATAAACAGAATACAATGATGTTTGAATAACTATAGCAGGTAAAACACATTAATTATAACTCATTAAAAAATGTTCTCTCCCATAAAAAATATATGATGACTTTTGGATAATAGTATTTTCCTCCTCCAATAGTATAAAGTAAAAACCTTTGAGTGAATTCCTTTCTAGAACGAGACAGACTTGTGAAGAAGTAACCTTGGTTTCCCAGATACATGAGGATCCTATACCCACAGCCAGGAGCATCTTGAGTTGGCTTTCTTCAAATAATCTTGCAATTCAGAACCATATTCCCTGGCAATGATATAGTCATTTGACTATAAGATGCATACAGAATCCAGATGAGATATTTATTGCTTGGTAGAATGGCATATTAGATAGCCGGTAAAAAACTTAGGTATGTAAGACATAACTTTTAAAAATTTTCATTAACTCAGCTTTATTTTCAACTTAAAGTCTCTCTTCAGGTAGGCCTTCGAAAAGTTCTGGGGATGTCAGTTTTTTCTAGGTTTCTTCCTTCACTCTATAATTGTGCCAAAACTCTAATATCTTAACCATTTGTCCTGGGAGGATGGAGGGAAAAGTGTAAAAACTAGCTATTAATATACAAGGTTATGGCTGAGATATCATCATTTTTGTTTATCTTTCAGCTCCCAAGAGCTTCTGCTGCTTTGTGGTAAGCTTGAGGTGCAGGAATGGTTTGCCACAGTATCAAGTTGGTCAAGTTGGGTGCATAAAGCAGATGTGCATCTTTTGAGTCAGAATATATCTTGGCAGTAACTTCCAGGAAAAAGAAAGTAGGTCCTCTCAGCCCCATTCACAGACTTCTCTTTCTTTTTTTTTGTCTCTTTAGCAACTCTCACTATTGTCTGAATATCCTTCTTGTTATCGCCTCCTGAATACTTCTCAAATTCTCTAAAAGCTTAGTCTTGGAGAAATTAGAATCCTAAATGGCTTACAGGATACTTCTACTTTCTTCTCTGTCACATCTCTCTCCTGAGGCAATGAACCCAGAGAATTCTCTCTTGAATGGCAGAAAGGAAATGTAGCAAAGTACAGAGAGAAATATCACAGATTAACATGTTAAAATGTTATCCTTTTAATATAGAGCATGAAATAGACATGGATATGCCTACCATTTTTAGTGTTATGGATGACTTGCCACAGAGCAGTAGTTCTCAAAAATTACTGCACATTACAATCATCTAGAGAGCTTTGAGGGAGGTAGGGGAAAGCCGTTGCCTGACCCAGACTAATTAAACTGGAATATCTGGGGAGTAGAACCCAGAAAATAAGGGTAGTAAAAATATTCTGGGTGGTTCTAACGTGGAGACAAACTTAAGAACTACTGCCTTTGAACTGCACCAGTCAAAATGTGTTCCCCGGAGCTGCCGCTCCATCATCATCTGGGAGCTTGTTAGAAATGCAGAATCTGAGGCCCACCTCTGACCACATAAATCAGACTCTCTGTGCTTTAAAGTTTCCTACGTGATTCTTATGCATACTCAAAATCGAGAAGCTTGGCTGTTGAATAAGTTAACAGAGGTCAGATGTAGGGACATAACTTCCCTTGTGATTGATTTAGAGTCAGGAGTTCTAGAGCAGGATCAAAGTTGAAAAAGAATCATGTCTGTGTAATCTTATGTAATTAGAGATATTTTGTGGCACAAAAATGTTCCAGAGTTAGGTAGACTTTAAGAGCTTTCTTGGATGCCACAGATATTTTCATGTTACGAATCTGCTGTTCTTCTATTTTTTGTGTGTGGTATTTCTTTTTTCTTTTTTTAATTGATCGGGGTGACATGGTCAATAAAATTATATAGGTTTCAAGTATACAATTCAACAACATGTCATATCTATATTGCACTGTCTTCACCACCCAAAGTTAAATTTCCTTTTATCACCATATATTTGAACCCCTCAACCCTTACCTACCTCCCCCCTCCCCGCCCCTCACTCCCCTCTGGTAACCACTAAACTGTTGTTCATGTCTAAAAGTTTTTGTTTGTCTCGTTCGTTTGTTGCTTTCAGTTTTGTATCTCACATGTAAGAGGAATCATAAGGTTCCCAACTTTTTCTGTCTGACTTATTTTGCTTAGCATAATTATCTCCAGATCTGTCCATGTTGTCACAAATGGTAGTATTTCATCTTTTCTTATGGCTGAGTAATATTTCATTGTATATATGTACCATATCTTCTTTGTTCAATATGTACCTACAAATTTCTGGGAATAATAGCATCTAGTGTTAAGATAAGATTGTTCTACTATCCCAGCTGTCATTTAGCAGTTATGCATTTCGTCTCATAATAATGTTTTCCTTCCATTTCATAGTACTCTACAGTATAAATTGTTTTGTATTCAGTAGTCCTTCTTTTTCTGGAAGGAGATACATTCCAACAGACCCAATGGATGCCTGAAACTATGGATAGTAATGAACCCTAATCAATTTCAGGTCTGCTGGAAATATGGCAGCAGTTTCTTCATCAGCAGATATGGCTTCTCCAGCAATTCTTATATTTTTCAGTCTAATTCTATTCCTAAATCTGTGTAACCATCCCTTACTTGCAGTAAATGGCTTGGTGTCACTGTTTCAGGGAAATCCTTTGCTGAAGTCTTTGTATGGGCTTGTTGCTTTCTGGTGCATCATGCTATCCTCGCTGAGAACACATTTTCTGTTCGTGTCTTCCACCTACAAATTTAATGCCTTTTGCATCTTAACGAAGCACTTATCACTCACTGTGTCCATAACTTTTACAGTTTGAGGTGCAACAACAAAACTAGCATGAATTTCCTTTTTCTTCACCATTTCATGAAGATTCATTCTTACTATAGATCTTATCAAGCTTAACCTATGATTTTTTTCTTTCCTTAAGTCGAGAACTTTCACCTTTGCACTTAAATAAAGCACTTTACAGCTCCTCTCAGACAGATCTGATTGTCAGCATCACTACTCTTGTGTTTTGGGCCATTATTAACTAAAAAAGGGTTACTTGAACACAAGCACTGCAATACAGACAGTCGATCTGATAACCAGGACAGCTACTAAGTGATGAATGGGAGGGTAGCATATGCAGTGGCGGTGGGTGAACAAAGGGATGAGTCACATCTTGGGCAAGAAGGACTGGGATTTCACTGTGCTACTCAGAACAGCACACAATTTAAAAGTTATAAATTGTTTATTTCTGGAATTTTCCATTTGTTATTTCCAGACCTTGGTTGATTGCTGGTAACTGACTGAAACTAAAGTGAAAGCGTGGGTAAGGTGAGGCTACTGTACATTATCTCATTTAAATCTTAATATATCACTTGATGATGGAACTGAGGTTATGAGAATATAGTTACTAAGGTTCTCTAAGACCTAGTAGTTAGGAAGAGTAAAGTAGGATTTATATCAAGATTCTGAATCCAATTACAGAACTTTTATTCATCTCTTCCCCCTGCCAAGATACCAAGGTGTTTTTGAGTTTGGCTAATTTCAGATGATTTCTTGTGTCTTTTTCCCTTTTCATGAAATAAAAAAATCTTAAAGCAGTTTTAGGCTGTAGTAGTCACATAACATCCAAATATTTAGTAACACCTTACTTGTTGAAGCCCGTAAAAATAAATGAACTTCCATTATGTAGAGTTCTGTACCGGGCAGGTTCATTTTGTTTTGAAGGGGCAGAAGTTTGTCAGGAAAAGAAAAGGAGACAATATAAAATAGGCAAAATGATTTATAATGTTAAACTTGAGATGGCGAACTGTATGTAAACATGTGGAAAGAAGACCTGAGACTATTTCAAATGGAATATTAAACAGTGCTATTTAACACTATAGAACAATACCACTAAGATGTAGGGAGAGAGGACAAGAAGATCTAAGTGTTTTCCCAACAGTAGGATGCAATCCCATAAAAGCTACTTTTTCCAGGTTAAAAAAAAACTAAGCTCTGTACATCCATGAGAACAGAAAATGAAAAAAAAAAAAAACGTTTCCAGGTTAGGAAGTCTTTGAATATCATTTGCTAAACTACTTTATGTAAATTATTAAACTCAGGGCACAACTTAGAGCTTTTCCCACACATAATATTGTATGTTGGATGTTTTTTTCAGTTCATTCACTTCAGTTATGTATTTTTTTTTCTCTGTAAATTCATTGCCTTTTGGCAATTTTATATATCACTTTATTATTAAACTAGCATATAGCATGTAATAGGAATATATTGTATTCTGCATTATTCGTTAATTTCTACTTGCAGCTTGAGTAAATTTAAATCCTCCCAGCCTGAGGAAACTTCTTTGTTGTCAGTGTTACATAGGCACTTTAATAAAAATAAAAACCTTTTAAGTTTTTGGAAAACAGATGTGTCAGAAGATAATATGCAGTCCAAAAGTGCCTTAAATCACTCATCAACTTAGCTTTTTAAAATGTACTATACCTTTACACACCAGGATGTTTTATGATCTAAGAAAGCAACTTTAATATTTAAAATGTTACTTTTACTCTGGGAAGTCTAATCTAGTGTGATATGTTACTTTGTATTACCATGTTTCAAACTGTGTGTGCTTAGAGGACTAAATTTCAGTTTTGATTTATCATCTTGTGAGTCAAGTACTTTTAATTGCTTTCATATAAGATAAAGGTTTACTCATTTCAATTTCACAAATAATTCATAAAGGGCTTATGAATATGCATACTCTATCTTATGTGGCATAACATTATTAATCAGATTTTTCCTCAGAGTAGAGTAATAGATTAAATAAAATGGGATTTAGAATAATGGATTATAGACGAAAGAATTTATAGAAAATAACTTTTATCTTTCTTGGTTGTTTCAAAAAATACATTCTGATTGTGAAAAGATAAGGTCAATTCTCTAACGTTTGTTATTATCTAGATTGTTATCCATAATTTTTCCAATAGTCATGTTGATTTGTATACATGATAGGACTAAAGATATAAAATGAACAAATATGTGAGTCTAAAAGAAATGACACATTTATTAAGTATAATATTATTTATATATCTATTTGCTTTATCTAAAATATTCTACTACCCTTAAAAGCAACTGTATCTACTATAAAATTTACATATGTCTGTATTTCTAAAATGCATATTTGGAACTTAAAATTCACTTTTCACAGTTAAGAATTAAGTCTATACTGACACCTGTAATTACAGCATAAAACTCTTAGTTAGGGTTGAAATTTGAATAACTTCTAGTTAGAAAAATGTAATCTGGTGTTCCCTTCTACTTTCACTGACTATTCACAAGTACGCGGTAGTAGAAATTTATTTTAGTTATTTTGCTTATCATTAATTAATCTTAGATACACCAACTTAAATACACATAATAGCATATAAACATGTTTATATAAATGTGTGTTCAACAGCACTGTTATAATATGTCATAATATATTATATTTAAATAATCGAGAGAGTTTGAAAATATTTAGGTTGAGTTTTCTGAGCTGATAATTGTACAAATTTTATTTTATTTATGTTGGTGACTGTATCTTTTACCTTCTTTGAAGAATACTGAATTAATATCTTCCGTTCCATGGTAGGCTGATATAATTGTATTATTTACAAGAAAATCTAATACTAGCTTGCTTCTTAAGAAGTTTGCCATAAGAGATCTTATTAATTGGCCGAAGTAGAATTATGTGGCTCCAAAGAGCTATCTTATGTGTGTTTGTTTCAGCAACGAGAGAAATTAACCAACTAAAGACAGCTATTTGGCTCTTCTCATTTTACCCGGCAAAGGGAATTCTCCCAATATATAACCCTTCTCCCTGCAATGGTTAATAAGAAGTTTGAAGCAGAATTGCTGCCTGAGGATTTTGAAAGGCTTAAATTCTCAGAATGCTTTAAAGACGAAAATAAATAAGAACATATAAATTTTGTTTACATAATTAGTGAAATAAGAACTTTTTGGAGATAAATATACATATATATCTTTTTTCATCCCTCCTTTCCTTTGAATCTTTTGTAAATTTCTGAAAAAAAAAAACTGCTAAAAGACATAAAAAGTTATTGCTTTATAAAGGTCTTTAGGATTTTTTTTAAAGCACAGAATTTTTTTCTTTTGAACCTCTCTAGAATCCATTTTCTAGGATACAAGTCATGATTAGACGAGTAGCTTCTATTTTTAGAAAACCTTGAGTAGTAACACTATCAGAGAATTTAAAAATCTGTGGTAATTCCCTATTCAATTTTTACAAGAGTCGTGGGTATGTATGTTAGAGTGGAAACAAGTTTTGACAGATATATCTAGAATACAAAAAAAAAAGGCACAAAAATATCTGGCATAACAAGTATTAAGGAGTCAGTTTAGAAAAAGAAACGACAAAGTCACCATTGAACTAAGAAATATACAAAAAGCAGAAACAAATTCTTTCATTTAAAGAGAAAAACCATATTGATAAATGCACATATAATAGTAGCATTTTAGAACTAAAAAGGAATTTAGGGATTATCTGACCCTTAATTCTGTTCCTCGAAACACAAATTCTACAGGGCTTGGATATTTAATTTGAAAAATAGTGTCTTAAAAAAAGGCTAAATGGAGTTTTTTTGTTTTGTTTTGTTTTTTAACTTCAAGACTTCTTAGCGTCTGTAATTTGCTTATGAACATTGTAAATCAGCAGAGTAAATACCACATTAGTTGAGGATGACCAAATTTTTTATGAAGCATCTCATAGGTTTTGTTAGATTTGCTTCTCACAGAACACTACTTTTGTTACAATTAATCAAGTCTAAATTCTTCTTCTTTTTTTCTTTTTTAGTTTTTTTCTCTTTATATTTGATTTCACCTCCCACCTCCCCCAACTTGTTAGATAATATGGTCAATGTTTGGAGATAATAATAAGAGCTCAACCACGATAGTATGATGTTCCTTTAAGGCTGACAAACTTAAGACAGGTTTCTTCCAGATTTTAGCTTCCTGACCTCTCTCTTCTTAGTGCATTTACTTTGAAAGAACTGTAATTGTAATTTCTTTCAATGCCACTTTTGAGATGTAGATCTTCTTACATCTCAGCCTCTTACCTGTTTTACAACTCAGAAGTATCTTTTCCAAGTTCCTGGAAACCATCCCTTTGAAATTTAATCATCAAGAAAGAAAGCCCCTCTACCTCCCAGTCTCTGTGAAAGGGTAGAAACCTAATCTGGACAAGAGCTGATTAGCAAATACAGATGGCCTAATCACACTGACGAGCCTTCCTCACACCAGCCTTCTTTATATTTCCCATTGGCTCACCACAGTAGTTAAAACCTCTTCCATTTCTGTTTCAGCTGAGTTGAATTCACTCTCTCTCCCCTGTTGCGATAGTCTTGACATCCATTGCAGTAGTCTTAAATAGAAGTCTTCCTTATCTGTTTAACTTGTCCAATGAGATTTTTCTTTGACAATACTCGGATCACACAAAAACGTACATAGACATGACTAGTTATTAATACTCCTGAACACTAATCACATGCTCTTCTTATTAAATGAGTTAATATGTATGGTTCATCAGTTCGCTAAGAAGGAAAAATGAATCATGAGAGTAGTTTGCAATACTTTTGGTTTGAGAACACTTACTGTATTCATTCATTTCCCATGGTAATTACCTGAGAGAGATGGGGCGGGGCAGGAGGGTATATATACTCATATACTACCTGGATGCTTTATTCACGTAATTACATTCATTAGAATATTTTAAAACACAGCTTTAGAGAGGTTCTCTCACGCCTTTTGTAGTACAGAACGGTTTATTTCATTTTGTTTCCATATGGCCTGTTGAGAAACAGAAACAATTTTAAAGGGCAATTCTCCAATTAAAATCGGAAACAAACCCTGAAGGCACACATCCATATATTAGATTTCAATAAATGATTTTCTCTAGTTTAACAAGCAACTTTGAATTTTCTACAGCTATTTTCTTTTTATAACCTAATTTGTGTTGGATTATCTACTTAGATTCATTCTCTGTAAATCAGAGTTTAATTATAAGCCCTGTTTGGAGCAGTCTAGAAACTTGCATACAAAGACCTTGGACTTCTTTTTGACTGTATTATTGTATAACTTCTGAAGACAAGAAAACTAAAGATTACTCACTAGGTGCTCTGATAAGTCATTGAGTAACTTGGAGATACTTAAAATTAACAGAGTAATAAAATAATTTATTCAGTTAGTCAGTGGCATTATTGAATACAGACCTCTAACCCTGAGTTTTTCTGTGTTGAATTACTTCCCATGTGAAGCTCTATGACAATTTAATAATTCTATACATTATTGAAAATTGCTAAGAATATCCTTCAAATTGTAAGGCTGGGAAAAAGAAAAGAATGGCATACCGCACCTTCATCACTTTATCTAGTATAAACATATTTATTTATCTGTTTACTACATAAGCCTTTCCTTCTACTTAAAATTTTTGAATATAAGTAAAATAGTAATGTAATACATGGGAAAAATAAGAAGGAAATGGAAAACTTTTGATGTGTGAGTGGGGGAAGAGTCTAGGTCAATATTGAAGCTTTGCCTCTCTCCTCCTTCCAACTCCTGTCATAGTGTACAAGTCAGCTCTAGAAAGGCTGCTGTATTCAGTGAGGTTAGGCACAGTGCAGAATGTGGACAGGAGAGCAGAAAGTGTTTTATTTTCTGGGTAAAGTTCATTTCTGCCTGACTTGATCAGCATTTCCTCTGTCCTGTACCCCTAATCACCTTTGCTCATTCAATCTCTATAATCCTGGTGGCAAGAATTGTGAAAAGATATGAAAACCAATCATCTGCATCCAACCGAATAATGAAACAATATCTGTTCTGGCAGGATAACTAGAGTTTCTGAGGGCTTTAAAAAAAAAGCCAGGTCTGAAATTGTCAGTATATTAATAAACCTAAGTTAATTGTCCCTGGGGATTGTTATGTACTAGTTGTTCTCTGAAAAAAACCGTTGCATTCTTATTTTTAAAAATACTTGATACTTAGTTTTTGAAAACTAACCTGGATTATCAGGCTTTCTCAGTCTTAGAAATTGATTATATATGAGTGCCACTGACTTATCAAGAAACATAATATGATTGAAATGTAAAGGAGAAAATTAATATTTTTGAGTTCCTGGTGTGTGCCTATACGCTAAGCATTTTATATACTTTACGTTAATATCCTCTCAATTCTGACAGTTGTTATGTATTAATACCCTATTATAAGTAGGAGAAAGGAAAAATCTGAGATGTTAAGTAACTTTCTAAGGTTTGGCATCTTATGTTTTAGATTGTTGATTTCCAAGTTAATACTTCTATTACACCATTATGCAGATTCTTGCTCAGTGGTTTATGAATTTTCTTTTGCAATTCTTTCTGGATCTAACCAGAGTCATTTACAACCACATGAAAAATCACAGCCAACAAAATTTATCTTCCCTCCTCCTCGTTTTACTTCCCTCCTCTGTGCTCTCCTTTCTCTCATATCTCTCCTCCCTCAGGCTTTCCCGCCTTCACCTTTAGAAAACTCATGATAACATCTTGATAATTTTCCTTCCAAATTTTTGTTTATATTTTTATAATAATATACAAATGCAAATTATACATACACACATATGGAGGTTATTCTTTCTTTCAATATGAGATTGTGTGCAAACTGTATTCTGCTTTTCTCACTCAAGAATACCTCATGGAAATTTCTTCAAGTCAGCAGCATGTATAATTCTAATTTATTTCTTTTAATTGTTGCATAGTATGTCATGGTATAAACATACCATATTTTTTCAACTATTCCCACTATGACCAATACTTCAATAAAGTATATGTACATTTAAATTTGAATACTTGTATTTTTATTTTTGTAGATATAATCCTAGACAGGTGTTTGATAGTGAAACGGTAAACTGATTTCTAATTTAATAGATGTTACCTGATTGCTCCCCAGAAAGGCTTTAAATAATTCTGGTTTTGTTTCCTCCTCTGAGGACATCCTTACCAGCGTTCCCTCTAACAACAAATGTCGCTGCTCTTTTTAGAAACGTGCCTGCTTAATGGTGGTGAAGTGATGTCTCGCTGTTATTTAATTTGCATGTCTGATTACCAGTGAGTTTAAACAAATATTTCTTGACCTTGGGATTTGCTTTTGAGGTATTTGTTTTCCCATATCCTTGTTCATTTTTACGGGGCTGTTTGCCTTTTTCTTGTCAGTACTTGAGAGCTTTACATTTTGTTAAGGAAAATATATGAATGCCAAAACTTGTGTATGTCAAATGTGTATATAAAGGTAATTCACAAAATCTACTCAGTGTAGACTTTAAGTATATAGCATTAAGTAAGGATTATAGAAAATTATTTATTTTTTGCAAATTTTCAATTTTTTGGGTAGCACAACTTTTCCTGTTGAATATTTCACAATTTTCTTTTCAATCCATTGTTTATCTATTGCATTGGTTTTTAGATACTTTGCTATACAAATGTTTAAAATATTTTATAGGCAGAAATGACTACCTTTTATTGATAGATTCTAGTTTCCTATCTTGGTTAAGAAGATTCCCTTCACCTCATGACAAAAGTACGGAACACGTCTCTCAGCATGTGTAATTTTATTTTGAAAACAGCCTACTATTAGGGTACAGTTTTACCTTTTTCCCCCAGATAATAGCCAGTCTGACAATCTTATAAATAAGTTTTTTCCCATTAGATTGAAATACCAGTATTAATGTATAGGAAATTTTCATATATACTAGTGCCCATTTCTTTCTTCTATTTTCTCTTTCCCATCTATCCATCTATTTGTATGCCTAGGACATATTAATCTCATTATAGGGTTTTTTTATATTTCACATCTGTTAAGGCAAGTTCCTCTTCACTACTTTCACTGCTTTTTTTCCTCTTACTCTCTTGGATTTTTTCTTCCATATGAACTTTAAGATTGATTTATAAGATTCAACTTTAACACCTGTTAACATTCCAATTGGAACTGCATTAAATTTCTATTAATTTAGGGAGAATAGTGGTTTATGATAGTAAGTCCTCTCTTAAAGAGCATGGTATGTGTTTCCATTTGTTCAGATATAATTTTATACTCTACAATAAGATTTTATTGCTTTTCTTATATATAGTTCCTATTTCTTTCTTGCTACATTTGTTTCTATTTTATAGTTTTCAGTGTAGAGTGAATAGAATGTTTCCTATTTCCAGTTTTAGATTTATATTTACTTTAGTTCTAATATACACATGTTTCTAGAATAAGTTTATGGATATAATACATTTATGGATACAATATAATTTCTCCTTTGCAAAACATGTGAAAGACTGACTGCAGAAACCAAAGTGTACTTTTGCTTTTAAAATCAGCTAAGGCAGTTTTTAAGAGTATATCTTTATTTTCCCACAAAAGGACAAAGTCCACAATTTAAACTTGCCAGTATGTGTGTGACAACTTTATGATATCTATCCTATGTATGTTTTTTCTGTACACTTATATACATATGTGGAGAAATGCATAAGCATACATCTACACTAACTAGAGCTCTTTATCCTGATTTTAAAATAGTAGTCTCATTTGAAATTTTTAATAATATAAAGAACAATGTATATAAATTCCTTGAACATACACTCCTGCGTACTTTTGCAAGTATTACTTAGGAAATTTTGAGAAGTAGAATTCCTGGGTCAAAAGCAATGAAATAACATTAATTTGTTTTATGATTCCTGTGTATGAGGGAGAGATTTCTAGTTTTGATGCATGTATACTTCTCTTTTCCATCCTGGGCTCAAAGACAGTGAGGCAAATGCTTCCCAGACTCCTTGCATGTACATGGAGTCATGGGATGAGTTATGGCCAATGGACCACAAGCAAATGGTTTGTGTCATTTCTAGTCAGTGAAATTCTTTCCAACCCTTCAGTTTTGTTTTTCCATGTCACAAAGACACTGCAGGAAAAGCGTGGAGATGGTAAAGTCGTGAGATGCTTGAGTTACCATTTGACAGGAGAGCCAAATATTGGAGAGCTATTGGACCACTGCAGATTTTGCAGTGAGAGATTACATCACTTGCCTGAGTTTACACAGCTCGTAAACTGACATGCCATGTTTTAGAACCAAACAGTCTTGCCACAGAACATATCCTGTAAATTCCAACATTATTCCATCTCAACTTATGTGTTTTAATTCATGTTTCTAATATCCTTTAGAAATATTATCCCAAACTATAGTACCACCACTATTTCTGGAGAGAAATTTCTCCATCATACTCTGATAATAGGCATTACTAATATTGAAATCTATTTCAGACTGATGGGATAAAGTAAAAGTTAATTGCTATTTAATTTACATTTTTAAAATTTCAGGTGAGGCTAATACTGTATAATTTTTAATTTCTATATTGATAATGAAGAATATATACATTTTGTCTATATTTCTAAACTACTATTCTTGTTTCATTATAGTTCATTATATTACAAGAAATACTAACTTATTATTATAGTGTCCTCCCTAAATCATGAGTTTTATCTAGTTTGAATTTGTTTTTATCTTTCTTCTTCCTTTCTCCAGGAAAAATCATCCACAAAATTTTACCTTTTCATCTGACTTTGTTGTCATCCTTAGAAAACTTTGCTTTATATTAAGGTTATAAAATAGTCAATGAATACTTTTTTATTTTAATATAAAGCAGTATATTAGGATCAAATTTTAATTTTGTCCAAATGACTTGTGATTTCTTTATTCTAACAGTTTTGTTTTTTGAATTTTCTTTCCTTGATAATATCAATATTTGGTCTATTTCTGTTTTATTGATTCATTTCTGCTCTGGCAGCATACTTAAAAAAAATTAGTTTGAGTCCAGACATAGAGAGTAGGGTGGCTTACTCTTTGAGTTTGAAACTTAGAAAATACAGAATGTTATAAGCAAAGAAGTTTAAAAGTCTAAGAGATAAAGATAAGTTGTCTACAAAATTTCCTGAATGGTGATCATAGTATGCCTTCAGTGAAGCTGAATCAAGAGAATAAGATTTGGTATAGAAAAATTCAAAGAGAGCGACCAAACTGATACCAATTCACTGGCACTATATGCATGTTTCAGTTCTAGAGTGTCCAAATGACTTTTTTATTATAGATCCCAGTTCTCAAGGTGAAGTTCTCTACCTTGGCATTTTTGGTTCTAAAACTACCAAACACAATTATTTTAAATCTGGTGTCTGAAAACTCTAATTTCTCTATTACTTTTAAATCTTTCCATCATCTCATTTTCTCTTGGTGCTTTCTCATAATATGTTTGATTTTTTTTTGACTAAATGAACATTTTATATATACAAAATTGTAAGAGCTCTGGCTATTAGTTTCTGCTAGGAAATTAAAGTAAGCAGAAATAACCTGAACCCATGTAGGAATTGTGATGTTTTGAGGTGAGCTTTTAGTCTTTCTTGTGTTCTTTCTTTATATATTTTTTTTCTTCTTCTTTTTCTTAGAGTGTAGCCCTTCAAGATTCCAGACTTAAATCCTCAGGGCTTTTATTATGGTCTCTATTCCCTGGCAAGTCATAAGCTTCAATTTTTATATCTTAAGCACCATAAGACTGCCAAAATGTCAATTAGGTCTTCATTTTCTTCACTGCCATTTTTCCCCTTCATTGCCTTCTCTCTGCCCTCATTGCTTACTTATGAATTGTGAATATCTTAACAAGAAAGATAGCTTAGACTGTTGGGCTCACTTCTCTACACTTCTTTTCCATTGAATGTTGGCTTCTCAAGTACTTGCTATCTTATTAGCCATGAAATGTAATTTTTATCCAGATCCTGTGAAATTGACAAAAGTTCTGTTGTTCTTCTCTGTCTCTTTAAAGTCACTTTGTGGTTGACTTTCCAGTCTTTCCAGCCTCCCCCAGTCAGGAATTAGTGAATGTTTTATGGTTAAAAAGCTATAGACTGTCAGGTTACCTCAATGAGTTTACCATCATCATTTTTCATTTTGTTTTTTACTTAACCCAGCCTTTGTGTGTGTGTGGAAGATTTGGTCTTCTACAAACAATTTTACCATTAACAGAAATGAAAATCCTATTCACTGACATTTAAAACAAAATTTTCAACAAATATTGTGAACCAGCCTTCTGCATTTAAGGGTTGTTTGGAGTACTACCAGCTTCCTTTTTTTTTTTTTTTTTTTTTTTTACCAAAGGTGAGATTTGGAGATCTGTCCTCAAATTTTTATAGGTGAGGTCCAGACAGGAGAAGGCAAAAATAAATTCACCTCTTCTCTGGCTAATTGTGGTGGGAAACAGAAGAAAAAGCAAAAGAGAAAGAAGTAAAAGAAGCCACAGTCATCTCTTCTGGTTTCCCCCATCTGCTCCTGGGGAGCACTGAGGGCAAGAAATTCTTGCCTACTCTCTATTTAGGACTCTGAATGAAAGGACTCCTTGCGAGGGCATCGTCACTGCAAAGTTAACTTGGAGGTGCCATGTTTCCTGGAGGTGAGAGATCCTGAGGTATGTGTTTTTCTAGCAGCACCTTGCTTCCCCATATTCTATATGGGACTCCAAAGTCGTTGGTTGAGGAGCTTGTCAGAAGGGAGTAATATTGATGACAGAAAATACTATGTAATGAGGGCTAAAGAATAGATTTATCCAACCAGAAACAATTGGAAGTCAAAGTAGGATCCAATATGCATTAATAGTACCAGAAGGTGACAGGATCCGGACAGGTTACCCCGGGAGTCACTGCAAACATGGCTTGATGCATCAGAGACCAGATTAAGAATAATACCCATTATAGACTATCTGTCATGGCCTTGAGGCCAGCCTCAACCAAATGACTTAGAGGCAATGCTTCAGAGACAAGAAGATATCAGCACACAGCCAAACACTCACCCAAGCCATTGTTCTTTCTTCTAATGGCACAAAAATTGGTCATTTTTATGTCAGGATTCTCTTATACATGTGAATAGATGACTTTTGGGGAAGAGAAGCAAAAATAGGGGAAGATTCCTAACAGACTAGCATTGTTATCCAAAGAAGAACTTGAATACTGCCTAAAGCAACTGTTTAAATGATCATTCAGGTCATATTTTAAATTATATTGGACTTTTAAGTAAAAGTCATACCTATTGGCTAATAGATGGAGGCTCAAAAGGAACATCAGAGGAGCTACATGTTCCCTGAACATCTGAATGACAGCTCCATAAAACGAGTGTATGAATGAATTAACGAAGTGAATGAAGCCAAACATTCTTATTCAATTAGGCAATGCAGAATGTTTGAGCTAGGACTAACTAAGGCAGAGAGAAATCAGAATGCAGAAAACATTTTAAAGTCCATGTGGCCTTTCTACAGTCCTTTGCAATATCGAGCTAGTTTTTTTAATTTGTCTTATCATGCAGTTGTGTCTTAAGACTTCTCTACTCCACCTTTAGCTTCCTAATCTAGGAGGGTTGGAAGTCTGTATGTGAAATTAACTGATAACAGGGCACAATGCATATTGCCTGTGAAAAAGTGAGCTGATTTGGGGACAGTCTCCTGGTACTCAACCTCATTAAGTTATGGAAGAAAATGTTCCCTGAGGTTATTATTAGCAAGCAGCTTCCTATGAGCTCTCTCCAGTGTATATTTAGAAGTCACTATCTACTACTTAAGATAACATCCCTGTTAGATATTTTGAAATGTTACATTGCTCTCCATTCTTAAGTAAAGTAATTTATCTAGTGGAGGCTAACACTGAAATAACAAAAACAGAAATTTCCCCCAGCTGCCAGCTAAATGCTAAAATAATGCTCCTAATTGTTGAGGGGAGATTAGAAGCTTTTATACTATGAATCAGCTTTGTACCTCTTATGAGCAGACTGGCCACCAAAAATGCTGCAATAACTGATTCTACCTGTCTCAGAAAGCCACAGCAACAAGAATGAGTTTGAAACTAGTCAGAAACAAAGTAGGTCAGAGCTTCCTTTGAAGACCTATGCTTTCCTCAGCATGCCTAACCATATCTCTCAAAAGTTTCTGCAGCTCTGTAGGAGGAAGTCTCCTGCTGGGATTTAGTGTATTGCTTAATAAATGTAATTTGTATTTGTTTTTTATAGAACAGTTTTGGTGATTCCAACCCCCCCCCCCACACTTTTCCACCCAAATACAATATATATAGTTTAAGGTATCAGGTATTAGATCTATGTATTAATTGTTTAGAGCTTGGGAAGTTTTTTTTTTTCTTTTTTTGACTTTAAAAACTCAACTTCAAGGCAGAGGAGAATGCACTTGCAACCCACCCCCACCCCAACCCTACATCAGGCTATTTGGACCGTATAGTCAAACAGACTATGAAAAATGTCATTAAAGCAAAAGGACCAGAATATATAATGATGCTGATGGAAAATCACTGGTGTAAGTTATATCATGGTGACCAATTACAGTGGAAAAGCAAAGTAATTTTAGAAAAATGCAAAAAAAAAAAAAAAGTGTAATTATAGCAATACTATTGTTCTAGCAATTATATGACCTTTTTGAATGTGGCGACCCTGACATTCATGTGGCAGAAACTCTAGCAAAGTAATCTAAGAACCTAGGTCAGTCACCTTTTGTTCTGTAGATCTTGGGTCAGCATCTTCTCATTTCTATAAGTTTCAAGTTCAAGAATTCTGTTGTTTACCCTGTAATGACTGAGATGCTGACTTAAGCACTTAGTTAAGTTACACAAAGGAAGTCACTCACATTGAAATAAATAGTGCACAATCAAAAATTCTCCTCCTTTTTTCCTCCCTACCTCCTGTTTTCCTTTTTTCTTCCAGTTTCTTTCTTTCTTCCATATTTTGAATAAATAAAACATATAAATGCTCAAAACTTCAAGATATGGTGATGGTAGAAGACATGGTCATGGAAGGTGGTGGACTAAGGAAGCTCTTGGAATTAGTCTCCCCACTAAAACAACTAGAGTTGGTAAGAAATGTCAGAATCAACTATTTCAGGACTCTGGGGTCTAGTCAAACACTTGTAGCATCCAAGGTAGTGCTAAATTTGGTGAATTTTGTTATTTTATGTAGAACTACAGCTTCCAACAGAGATAGCAGGTAGCTGTGAGGATGGTGGCACATGTTTCTGGTATTGTTTGTCAGTTTCAGAGTGGGTGACAGAGATCCTGTCCTCTAAAAATTAGGGTTTTGATCATCCTGAAAGTTTGGTGATGGGCTTGCACAGGAGTTGACTATTGTTTTCAATTCTCAGAGACAGGAGCTGCCTCCCAGCAATGTGAGTTGAGGGGATTACAAGAGATGGAACATTCTTCTTCTTCTTTTTTTTTTTTTTTAATAAATGCACCCAGGAGTTTAAGGAAATCTCTTTCAGGTTACTGACTGACTATGTAGATAACAGAACAGAGACTTCAGTGGCCACATGTGACAAGGAATATAGTCTTTGCGAAAATAGTTTGGCAAAATCAACAAACAAATGATGACTGATGTCTTAATTAAGCAATAATATTCATTGCTGAAGAAGGAGAAAATTTTGATTTATAGATTTACCACATAATAATATTCAAAATGTCCAGTTCTCAACAAAAAGATTACAATGCTTACCAAACAACAAGCAAACAAAAGACAAACAAACGAGAAAATATGGCCTATTCACAGGAAAAAGAAAAATTGACCAAAAAAGAAAAAATCCCACTGAGGAAGCTCAGACATTGGATTTACTAAAGAGTTGAAATTGTCTTATATATGCTCAGAGAGCTGCAGGAAACCATGAACAAAGAACTAAAGAAAACCATGAGACTGATGTATAAATAAATAGGGAATATCAATAAAGAGATAGAAGTCACAAAAAGAACCAAATAGTAATTCTAGAACAGAAAAGTACACTATCTGAAATATTCACTAGTAGGTGCACTAGCAGAATTGAACTTGCACAAGAAAGAATCAACAAAGTTAAAGATAGCATACTTCAAATTACCCAGTCTGAGCAGCAGAAAGAAAAAAGGAATGAAGAAAAGGGAACAGAATTTAAGGGACCTATGGCACACTGTCAAGCAAATCAACATACATATTACTAGAGTCCCAGAAAGAGAAAAGAGAAAGGAATAGAAAAAAATATTTGAAGAAATTATAGCTAAAAACTTACCAAATTTGATGAAATACATGAATCTATACATCCAAGAAGCTCAACAAAGTCTAAGCAAGATAAACTTGAAAAAGAGAACTATGCTGAGATGCATTACAATTAAACCATCAAAAGCCAAAGCCAAAGGGAGAATCTTTCAAGATGAAAGCAAAGTGACTTGTCACATTCAAGGGATCCTAAAAAAGATTAACAGCCAATTTCTCATTATTACTAACAATAATAACAAAAGAAAAAAAGAGAAAGTTTATTGCTATTAGACTTGTCCTATAAGAAATGCTAAAGGAAAAGAAAAAAGAAAAAAATGCCAACGGGAATTCTTTGGCTGAAATGATAGAAAAATAAATAGTATCTTGAAGCCATGCAAAACAATAAGGATTATTGATATGGGAAACTAAATAGGTAACTAAAAAGTATAGTATTATTGTTTTGGTATATAATTCTTCTTTCTGTTTTCCATATGATTTAAGGACAAATGCATAAAATAATTATAAATCTATGTCAGTGGGCATATAATATATAAAAATATAATTTGTGACAATGATAACATAAAAAGGATGGAGCTAGATATGTATAGAGTTAATGTATGCTATTAAAACTAAATTTTTATCATTTTAAATGAAATTATTTTAAAATTAGGATGTTAAATATGATCTCTATGGTAACCATTAAGAAAGTAATTTTAAAATTTACAGAAAAGAAAATGAAGAGGGAATTGAGATGGTACACTAGAAAAAAAATCAAACAAAAAAGGCAGTACTGGAGGAATTTAGGAACAAAAAATATATATATGTATAATAGCACAGTGACAGAAACACATTATCTGTATTTACTTTGTGAATAGATCAAGCTCACCAATTAAAGGCAAAGTGGATTAAAAAAAAATCCAACTCTATATGCTGCTTACAAGAGACTCACTTTAAATTCAAGACAAAAATAGGTTTAAAGTGAGAGGATGGAAAAAGATGATCCATACAAATAGTAAACAAAAGAAGGCCTCACCGTTCTTCCTCCTACTCCTAAAGAATGAGTTATCACTTTTCTTGAATTCCCCTTTTTATTACTTCTTATCTTTGCCCTGTTGCTTAGACTGGGATAGCATTTTGTCTACCTTCCTAGGATACTACCCCCAGTTCCTGTATACCTACCACTGGTTTCCATAGAGCAGCATTGGTGTTTTAATAGCAGAAGGTAAAATTACCAGTCATTTTTCTTCTTATCAGAGCCAGGACCTTTCATATTTTTCTCACTACCACTTACTAGTAAGAAGTATTTTAGATGGGTATTCATTCCTTTCAGCCCTCTAGCATTCATTTCTGCGAGGCAAGGGGGATGGTGGGTCTATTGACTCTTTTTGTTCACAGTACTGTATGTAGAAGATAGTGTTTCCTTCTGAAACACCTATTATCTCCACCTTAATTCTGCAGGACTAGGGTAAATTTTTTCCTGTTATGGGAGTAATTAGTCATAAAATGTTCATTCCCTCTACAGCAAAACACAAGAGCACATCATTTCAGCTCCAGAATTCCAAGTGAATCTTTGCTTTTTCATGAATTTGAGCCAGCTAGGCAGCAACTGGCAGCTATGTGTGTGTGGTATTTCCCTTTTCATAGTAGAAACACTGGGGTTGTCTGTTGCTTCTGACCACCTTGTACTTGTACTATATTTCCTGGTAGCACTACTTTCACTTTATTTTTCTTTGTAAAAAAAAATTGTAAGAAGAATACATGTCATATTCTTTACTTTGTAAAATTCTCAATACTTACAAAATTACCTTTTATAAAGTACTAAGTTGTCACTCTTTTTCCCAAATTTTGCCATTTGAATCTGGAACACCATGCCCCACTTATCAGAATCTTTTTTTCTTTTTTAGTGACATATGATATATTAGAGTATGTTATAATTGTTGTATCTTGGATTTGATAAAATGGGTAGGTATTAATATTGTTATACTAACAAGTTGAGTATGTCTTATAAGAAGGTTGTTTAGGAAACCTTAAGAGAAAAGAAAAACATTGATATTGATTAGATGTAAATATATATGTCTATGTAGATATATATGTGTATATATAAATATGTGTATATGTGTGTGTGTATATATATACACATATCTATATATATAGACATATATAGATATACATACGTACATGTGTGTATATATATTTTATATATGTATATGTATATATATCTATATCTATCTATCTATCTATCTATCTATCTATCTATCTATACACATAGAGAGAGAGAGAGAGGAAGAGATCCTAACCACTTAACATTTAACAATAGTTGGTGGGAAAAAATCTTTCTCACTTTTTAAAGGAAGAAAATTTATTCCTATTTTGGGGGGAAGATAGATCTACATTTTCAATGTCATTGAGGATGTGATATTAAATATATGCTATTTTGAGATATAGTAATCCCCCCTTATCCACAGAGGATAGATTCTAAGATCCCCCAGTGGATGCCCAAATCTGAAGATAGTACCAAACCCTATATATACTGTTTTTTCCTAGACATACATACCTTTCACTTAAAGGACATGCTTTATGGTTTCTCTTTGGCATATCTGACTTGCCAGCACCACTACTCTTGCATTTTGGGGCCATTGCTAAGTAAAATAAGGGTTACTTAAAACAAGCACTGCAATACTGTGACAGTGGATCTGATATCCGAGAGGGCTACTAAATGACCAAAGGGCAGGAGCATATACAGTATGGATATGCAGGACAAAGGGATAAGTCACTTTCCAGGCAGGATGGAGCAGGGCAGGGCGAGACTTCACCAAACTAAGGAGAATGGCATGTAATTTAAAACTTATGAATTTTTCCATTTACTCTTTCTGGACTGTGGTTGACCATGGGTAACTAAAACCACCACAGAAAGAGAAACCACAATTAAGGGTTGGGGGTAACTACTATACATTCTAGAGGCGATCAGTGGCCCAAGTCAGGAATTCCCATTCCCAGGGTGGTCAGATGCCATCTAATCCACAAGGCCAGAGTTAGAGCCCTTTGTTTCCACTGTCTTTATCATTGTCAATGTTAGCAGCTTTGTGGTTTACATAATGGATTTTAGTACTTTTGAGTGAAATTAGTTGTATCCAAGATGTATTCATGACAAATAGGACATACAAATAGGATATTATAATTAGGATGTACAAATTAGCAATCCTTGCAGTTTGAGATGACAGTGTGGATTTGTTCTCTAAGCTGATCACAACCAATATATATGTGTACATGTCTGTATGTTTTCTCTATTTCCATTAATGCTTCATGAGGAGAAATGCAAAAGAAGTGCAGGGGAGTTGGAAATGAAAACAAACTTGATTGTATAGGTTTAGTTGTTCTTTCTATATACTCAGGGAGGAGAGGGAAGGAATAGCAGCAAAACTTGCTTGCAATTGACTGGAATTCTGCTCCTTCAAATACTTCAATTATAAAAGTAAATGGCAATGAGTGTTGGCCATGAGTCTTAGCATCCCACTTTTCCGGGCATGTTTTTAATGGACTCCTCAGACAATGACTCTGAAGATCTTGTCTTTAAAAAGTTGTTCTTGTGTGAACCTCCCTTATCATTTATTTTCTACTTTAGAGTGCTCAAGAACTACCTAAGTGTTTGTTAAAATACAAATCCCTGTTCCTTATTTTCAGAGAGTTTGCATTTATTTGGCTAGAGTGACACTCAGAAATCCTTATTTCAAATGCCCACTGCCAGTAGTTATGACAACAGTCATCCGAGGTCACACTTTGAGTGCTGCCTTAACCTGTTCTGGTATAACTGAAAACTTTAATGATTAATTAGGGTGTGTGTGGGGGGGGTCTAAATATGAAATGACCTGTTCTCACTAAGGCAGTACAAGCTGCAACCATAGAAGAAAATAAAGGTTGTGGAGCTTTGGTAACTTTGCAAGTTCAGAGGCCCTAAAGCTATAAAGGGGGTGTGCTGACCCACTTTGGACTTTATGATGAGGAGAGTATAGATTTGGTTAGAAAAGAACATCACAGAAAACACCAATCCTGAGAGCGCATTGACTGGCTTGGCACTTAGCAGATAATAAATATTAATTTTCTTCCTTCCTACTCAGAAATTATTAGTAGTTCTTTATTGTTAAACAAATTCATTTCAAACTATCAAGTGAATATGTTTTAGACCTCTTACCTCGTTCACTTCAGCTAAGAAATATTTCTATTTGAAGGTGTTGATTGGTCCATATACTCATTCTATCTCTCTGGAAAGTTTTCCTTCTCCCTGACGTGGGATGCTTTTTATGAAAATGAAAGCTGTTTGGACTGAGAACAATTGTACAATAGTAAAGAGGGTATTATTCGTTTGTTTGTCTTTAACCATATAAACATGACAAAAAATGTACTTTTCGTGCTGTATCTGAAAGATTACATTGATTGCTCCCAGGAA
>CM053506.1:86996504-87153975 GCA_028627145.1 Eidolon dupreanum
CATGAAAAGGGGGAAGAATTAATATGCTTTGAATGAACACAAACTGCCAGACTCTATAAGAGGTTCTTCACCCTTATACAACTGAGACCTCACAGGTCAAGAAAATGGGAATTAGAGAGATTAAGTTTGGAAGGGTGATAATTTATTTATTATTGAGGGATAAAGGAAGATAGAAATATCATACAAGACAAAAAGGAACTGCACTCAAGTCCACATTCAACTATTCATTCTTCATTCAACAAATATTTACCAAACTCTTTGGGGGCTTTACACTAAACTAGGCACCATGACCATAACCCCAATGACAACACACAGAAATTTTTTTTTTCAGAAGCTTGTGGACAAATGGAATAGATAGAGAAATAAAAAGGCCATGTTGTCCTGCTACATGGATAAGCCAGCACGCTGAGGAACATATAGGGGTAGGATTTATCCAACTTTGGGCAGTGGGGGAACTTCTAGAGGATATTAACGCCCATCAAGACACTGGAGAGTGTGAGATCAAAGGTGTCTGCCTTTTATTTTCTCTGATGAGAATTTATTTTGAGTTTGCTGAAACCTTGTGACTATTGGCTGAGAGGAGATGGAGGTGAAGGATTTTCAGTAAACCACAACATACCTCTGGGAAACTCTGGCTTATAAATTATGTTTCCGAGATTTAATGCTGAGAGTTCCTTTGCAGGCATGTCTTTTTATTTTTTTACATCTCTCTCTCTCTAGCTCTCTAGACACACATTGTCTTATTCCATCCCACCCTTTCTGCATGCCCTTTTCTTGTTCACCAAGAGCTGATTGGGATCCAGCTGTGTTTCCTATGTTAGATGATGGACTCCCAATTAGGTAGTCCCCTGCTGGCAATAATAATGCAGTTTTCTTCTTTTAAATCTACTAAACTCTGCTCAAGATATTAAGTTGCTCATTTTAAAAATTAAAACTCAGGCACTTTTATGTGCTATCTTTCTCTATGGAATTTATTTAGACAATATATTCTCCAAATTTTCCCTAGAGACCTTTTGACCCACTTTGCAAGTAGCTCAAAGTGTTTGAGTCAGATTCTCTTAACTCAGTTTCCATATTTAATTTGGTACTGTGTAGAAAGGAAGGAAACCACCATTTACTGAGTGGCTCATCTGTACCAGGTCACTTTATCTATATTTTTAATTGACTTCATAAGGTAAGGAGTTTTGTTAAAAAGTAAGCAATTTGTCCTAGGAACTGGGACTGATACATATCTATCTGTTCAAAACCATTACTCTCTCCTTTACTCAATAAACAAATGGGTCAGCCAGTCACCTGTTTTTATAAATAAAGTTTTATTGAAACACAGCCATACCTGTTTATTTGTAGGGGTTATCAGGCTACAATGGCAGAGTTGGTTAAGTATGGTAGAGACTAGATATACCTTGCTGAGCCAAAAATATTTACTATTTGGCTTTTTATATATATAAAAAATTCGTCAGTCTCTGAATATATAAAGCTAAGTTAATAATTTCAAATAATCAATGAGAATTTTCTACTTGCAGAATCTTCTGGATTTTTGTATCATTCTCAAGCTATTAGAACTAAATATTTCATGA
Organism: Eidolon dupreanum; assembly: GCA_028627145.1. Lineage (NCBI taxonomy): Eukaryota > Metazoa > Chordata > Mammalia > Chiroptera > Pteropodidae > Eidolon > Eidolon dupreanum. The sequence goes on from CM053506.1 coordinate 86,998,082, forward strand.
CATTTATGACATTAGAATAGTTTGGTTTTTAAAAACACACAGCAAAGAACTATTTCCTTGTATTTGAGTTCCTGGAATTTTTGTTAGATTATTTTCTTAGGTTCTGATTGATGAGTGTTCTCTCACACATAAAAACTTTGAGTTTATTTATTGTCAATCTCATATGAACATTAGTTTACATAAATAGTCTAACCCAGGTATATTCATTTTGACTGCTAGGAAAAAACATATGTATGCTAAAAATCTTTTATTTGCCTCTACAGATTCACTGTTTATCCTTCTACATCCTGCCCTCACCCTAGGAGGCTGATCTATGCCCACTTGCACTTCATCAAAGCTTCCCTTTCTTTTTGGCTTCCAGGTAAGTTTGGCACAGGGAAGTCTTGGCAACAGATTGGAGGAAAGCAGGGATTTTCTCACTCTCTCTCCCCGATGCAGGGTTGCCATGGTTTGGTTGTCTCTTAACAAGAGATCTCAGGTGATAGCGCCCTCTGCATAAGCCCTCTCGGTGCAGTTCTGGAAACTATACATTCTCTTCACCTATTCAAGCCTAAGCGTATAAGGGAGCTGAACTGCTACCAAACTAGATACTGCATTATCTGGTTCTCCTACACTTTCAAAGCGGATTAAAGACTTAATTGTAAGTCCTGAGACCATAAAACTCCTAGAAGAAATACAAGCAGTAAACTCTCTGACATTGCTCTTAGTAGTAATGTGTTTTTTTTTTTTTTCCTGATGTTATCTCCTTGGGCAAGGAAAACAAAATTTAAAAGTAAAACAACAAAAACAAATGGGACTATATTAAACTAAAAAGTTTTGCACAGCAAAAGAAACAATATACAAAGTGAAAAGACAGCCTACTGAATGGGAGAAGGTATATGTGATACCTTTTGAAGAGAATGATACATCTGACAAGGGATTAATATCCAAAATGTATAAAGAATTCATACAACCCAACACCAAAAAAAAAACCTCCAAACAATCCAATTAAAAAATGGTCAAGAATCTAAATAGATATTTCTGAGAAGAGGCCAATAGACATAGGTAAGATGCTCAATGTCACTAGTCATCAGAGAAATGCAAATTAAAACCACAATGAGGTATCACCTCACACCTGTCAGAAGAGCTGTCATTAATAAATCAACAAACAAGTGTTGGTAAGGATGTGAAGAAAAGAGAATCCCTACACCTTTTTAAATAGTCATTTTATTAAATTCTTCTTAAGTTGTTCTGAGTTAAATGTGCCATCTGCTTCCTGATGGGACTCAGCTCTCAAAGGCTCATAGCAGTAACCCAAGGCAGAACTGAAAGGAGGTAGTCACACAGTTTTCTTATATGCTTGTTCCCTCTGTTTTACGCTTAAACATGGTATAACTAGAAAAAATCAGCAACAGATTAATATGGATATGGACACATGGAAGAAAGTTTAAGGGGACCTGGGACTTAAGAAAGTGAGAATTTCTTGGCTTCTATTCTTGCCATTATAATATACTGCTAAGAATATTTATATTCTCTGGGACAATATTTTCAGTACTGGAAAAATAAGTACAAGATGCACTGGGAAAATAATGATGTATTCATTCATTCATTTATTCAAGAAATATTTATTGTATGTTTATTTTCAGCAAGAAAAAGAATTTAGACTAACAATAGATTTGGTGATGGAATCACTGTTTTTATTAAAACATTTTGATTATTTTCTACCTATAGTATAAATCCCCTTAAAAACAATCCTTAAAAGGCAAATACTTGAGGTTCTGTTATTATGGAGAAGTCAATAATTGTTTTTCTTCTTACCTTTCTCCTCAAGTAGTCATATTAATGAAGAGGCCTTTAAAAATGTACTTCCATATTAAGATGAAACCCCAAATTTAAAGATATAATTCAAAAAGAAAATGTTTTGGTAATAATAATAAAGTGAGAGAATCACAAGGAAATGTGAAATGCAGAGCAACAGAGTGAGGGTCTTTCTCTGTTCAGGGGTACTCCTTCCACAGGAAAACTGTGTCCTGGGTTTATCTCAATAAAGGAAAGAGTAGCCTCACAGATGGCAAAGGCCTTTTTACAGGTAGGGAGAATGAGTCTGAGAAAATCTAGTGAACAGAAGACATCTCAAGACATTAATCTATCAATACTTCATAGAGAATATACCTAAAAATCAAATCCACTCATGTTTCTTGCGGAAGTTGTTCGATGGGTCTGCAACAGCAATAGCTGTTAGGTGCTGTAATGAGATGGTGACATGCAAGGACCCTGGAGTGAGGCTAACCGGCTTCAAAGTCTGGCTATACTACTGTCTTACAATGTGAATGTAAGCAAGTGAATAACTGTAGTAGGTCAGGAGATGTTCCATCTAGATCGCCTTTTAAGGAAGGAGGAAAGGACTTAATGATACCCAGCTTCAGAAAGTTTGGCCTGAAGGTAGTCTCTAGCTTCCAGTTCCTTCAGGATCAGCTTCAAGCTGAGAGACCATTTGTCCTGCGGTTGCGCCTTTCTTGGGTCAACCTGCCTTGATGACTGAGCAAGACAGGGTTATAAAGATCTCGCCACTTTTGTTCAACATGGGACAAATGTAATGGGCAGAGTTAGCAAAGGCTGCATTGTAAGCCAACTTCTCTCTGTGTTCAATCCTGCTTTCACCCTATCCTCTTCACTGGTGTTGACCTCTAAGAAGTGTCTGGCACTCCAAACTCTGTCTCAAGTTCTACTTCCTAAAAAACTAACCGTGACGGTACCGGAAGTGTCTTCATGTTAAGGTCAGATCCCCTGTTGGAAAAATTTCAAATCTTTACACTGGGAATGGGGGTATCTGATGGGTGCCCTGGGAGACTTTGGCTGATCCTCCAAACCTTCTGAGCCTGCCGTTGTTCCCCACCCCTTGGATAGTTAGCACTTTCTACCTTCATTCTCACTCCCATAAACAGCTACAGAAGCCTCTTCTGCAAGGCACCACGTGGCCCGCTCAGCACCTGTCCCTATGGCCATAGCACACCCTGCCAGGCCATCCGATTCTAGCTCTGCTCATTGTCTTTGAGCTATTTTGAACCTCTGTAAATTGTAGATAACTGATACGAAAGCACTATCTGATAGAGATGTAACTATTTTCTCTCTCCCCACAAACAAACAAAACATAAAACACAAAAAACAAAGCAAAAACAAAAATAAAAATCTTATAGTTTGGGTATCCAGCTGGTAAATCCTGTTACCTTGCTCAAATTGTCAATCTTTTCCAAAGTTTAATTCTTCTAGTTTTCTTAAATACCTGGATACAGTCCTCCAAACCTGCTTTTCTAATTATTCACCCTCCTGCCTAACTCGGCATCACCAAACTATAACCCAACTGCCCAGGACCCTATTGGGACATGTGGGGTTGCCTTGCAGCTGGTCTCTTTGCCCAGAATCCAAAGATTTTTTTTTTTTAATTGAATGTTTCATGGCTGAGTTTTCACTCTGTGTCAGGTAATGCATGAAACGGTGGGTTATAGCTATAAATCTTGTAAGAGCTGAGAGCCCAGTGGAGAAGACAGGCAAGTAAGCATTAATTAGAATTCAGGGTGACAAGTGCTAAGAGATAAAGTATAGGGTGCTACTGGAAGGCTACTTCCCCTAGTCATGGGGGCCAAGGTTGGAAAAAGAGAATGACATTTCCATAGTTTTCTTCCTTTACCTCAGCTGTCTCTTTTATTTGCCTTTAAGTTGCCCTTTGTTAGTTCCTAATTTACTTTTTCTTCATATATGCATGTTCTGAACCTTAATTAGTTTGCAGACCCCCAAGGTCACAGGACAATTTTTCCCTTTAATTGCTGGCAGTCCTAAAGGCTCTGCACACAGTGGGTGCTCAATAAATGTCATCAACCAGCACTAGCAGTACTTGCCCCTTGCCCATGTGTTCCCAGAGCCTTGCTACACCACTAAGCAGCAGGCAGCCCTCTGGTTTGCACTGAACACTGACGAAGACAGCACTGAGGGAGCCGTTTCAGAGGTTCCCAGCAGGGCAGCAGCGTAACTCTCCTCATTGTTAATAAGATTTACAGAAGTAATATGCCTGGCATGGTACAGAAACCCTGCCATTAATATAGAAAGGGCAACACCTTCAGAACAGAACAAAGTCAACTGTTTTTACCTTTTAAGACATTAGCATGATAATGTCACTGTTCCTCCAAGGTGCCTGGCTTGCTAATAAATATGCAGATGCCATTCTGAAAGACACAAATGGGCAGACTATCAGGATGAAATGTTTATATTCTATTGCTTGAGAACAAAATAGGCTTTCTACTTTGACCCTTTTTTTTTCCTAGTATAACATTCTCATTGTTATATCCAAGGGCTAAGTCTTTAGAAGTTCCAAAAGAAAGACATGGAGGCAAAAATTAAGAGGTCTAAGTAATAATGAGTAGTTTCAGAGAGACCTGCAATTAGGTACCTGAAAAGAAATAATGAAGTACTTTTGGAATGAAAGTTATGGCCAGATCTGAAGAACTTGGGTACCTTGCCAAAGAATTGGCAACTCCTGTAGGTAAGATGTTTTCTGAAAGATTCTACCTGGAGGAGAGTCATGGAAAGAGATTTGCTTCAGTAAGGTTACTTTAGAATGAATGTGTTGTGTTGGAATAATTCCAGATTCTCATTATGATTATTGTAATTTCTCAATTTGAATTTCTCTCTGAAAAATCATTTTTCCTACCCACTATATCTGTAAGTCATATCATATTAATCACCTCCTCAAAGTTCTTCATTGTTTTATCAGAGGTGTGTGGTAGCCTGGAATAAAAAGGGATTCGAGCTAAAATTATCAGTAACAATGTTTCAAAAGGAAAACTGAAAATTCAGACCTCGGACAGAGCAAGCGTAAGGGCAACTGTAGAGATGTGAGAATCTGGACTTCTCTAAAACTCTGCCTTTGAATTATTCGGCTCCAATTACAGTCAGTTTCTGTAAGGCTCTGCTCAGAATGCAGATTTCTAGGCCAAAGCACCTTGTTTTAGCTTGAATTGCATGACCACCCTTGAGGTTAGCGGCGGGTCACATGACATAGGGGAAGGATGCAGAGCCTACAAAACTTAAACAGAAAACAATGAAAGCCACGAGAGGAAACAAACGCATATCCTCTGCAAGAACATTTCTACAAAAGAAAGTTCACATGCTTTAGCATGACAATCAAGGCTCCACATGAGAGGGCCCCATCCTACTTTTCAAATCTTATTTCTAGTAGAACCAACCCTGCACGAAATAATTCAGACTCATCAGACTACTTTCTCTTTCTTAAACACAGCACACATTTTCATGCAGCCTTGCATTTGTTTACTTTCTCAGTCGTTATTGTCCACCTTTCCCTTTTCAGAAGGCAACATTTTTACTCATCCTTACCAACTCAAATATTATTTCCAGAAACCATCAGCTGTACTCACTTTACTTGTATCTCTACTGTGTCACTTATTTTCTTTTGCCTTGTAATAATTTATTAATAATACTATTATAACAACTAAGAACTATATAGTTTACAATTTAAAAGAATTATTATGTATATTATTTCATTTGATTCTTGTGTTCTATCTTTTATAAGTTAAGAAATATTAGAAAAAGTCTAAACTTATTCATCTAGTAATTGGGAGGGTTGAATCTAATGCACAAACTCCTATTGTTCATGTTTCTCTTCATTATTGGAATTTATGTCTCCTCAACTAGATTTCAAGTTCCAAAAGCAGAGGGCTTTGTCTATCTGTGTGTCTCCCACGGTGACTACTAAATATTTGCAATAGTAGGTAGTCAAAACATGTGTGTTGAATAAAAAATAAAAGAATGATATGTTAAAACTTACTATCAAATTATAAGTAGTTATGGATTCAGAAAAAGAGAGATCAATAAATGCTGGGGGGTAAAATGAGCCTTCTTCTTACAGGTAAGATTGGAGTTGAACTTCGAAAATTAATATTTGGAAAGACAGGGAAATGGTTAATGGTAATTCTCAGTGGCAGAAATCTATAGGCTGAGCCTTTTCATGATCTGGAATGGTACATTTTCTTTGATGCTTAGTTTATAAAGACAGAATCCTTTCACATGAGATGTGGAACTGTTTAGGGGATGAGGGGAGTATGAGGCAAGGATGCTCTAATAGTGATTTATCATCCACTTCTCTCTCCTTATCAGGTTGAGTCATCGGGCAGCTGTCAGGTCTAGCTCTGTGTTCTGTGATAGACTTTGAGCTTTAGGCTTCTTCAGGCAAATTAAATTTGACATTCAATTTAAAATCTGGGATATCGTATGACCAATTCTAACTGTAAGTGTGATATAGCAATGGGCATTCTGTTTAACATGAGGTTTCTATAGCTTCCTGGATCTTATCCACAGTAATAAAGCATTTAATTCATATTTCACGGATTCATACACATTTAGAACGAGAAGTCTTACAAATGCTTGAGGCAAAGACTATCTTGTAATTCTTCTATCATTCAAAGCAGCTAACATCTTACCTTACTATGGGGGATCATATGTATAACAGCTTGAGTCCAGGATTTTGAGTCAGACAGATTTGTGTTTCATCCATAACTCTGCTACTGACTTCCTGGGTGAAATTGGGCAGAGTATTTGGTCTATATAAGTTTCAGGTTCCCTGTATCTAAAATGAGAATAAGTTATAAATAATTATCAAGTTAGCATATATAATATGTTCAGCACATAGTGAGCTCTTAAAAGTTGTTGGGCCCACTCCATTTATACCTAGGTACTCAATGAACACTTAGTGAATTGGATTTAATGACCTGCCCAAAGACATAAAAATGTAGTCCTACTAGGCTGTCATTTGATTCCTTCTAGGAGGGTACATTGGGAAGGAGTGTAGGTTTATTGAGCAAGGAAAGCCTTACAATCATAAAGCAGATCTGAAACCTGTAAAAAAAAAAAAAAAAAAACAAGGAAAGACAAAGTGAGATTGGGTAAGGAGAACCTCAGTTTCAAATGCAGATCTGACAATGGAAGCCAACTCACTTGACAGTTCTAGAACAAAGGTGGCCTATTAGAGGATTCTGGCTATAGAGGAATGGTGCTCAGTGATTGTCTGAGGGCTGGCTGCCTGAGAAGAGCAAGGGGCTTGGCTTGAGAGCTGAGGCAGTTCTTGAAGATGCTAATAGCTGAAGGCTGCTAGCTAACTATGTTCCTTGCAGCTGAATGACAAGTGTTTTCTTTAAGGGAGATCTGATTGGCACACCCCAAGGCTGCCACAACTAGTCATATAGTGTTCTATTAGATCAAAGAGCAGTTATGACCTTTAGAAGTTCATATAATTCAAAGCTAAAGAGGACTTGACAACTTAAAAGTAAAAATTTTTAAATGGAATGAAAACTTTGATATATAGGTTTAAACTGGATTCAAAACTGTATGAGACTGAAGAAGCAAAATAGCCTATATTTTAAAAAAAAAATTAGATGAACATTAACATATAGATAGAAATAGAGAAAAATGAGAACATGGGAATTAAAGAGAAAAAAATTAACTCAATTATTTCTGTGTAATGGCTATATAATAAATGAGACAGCATGAGTTAAGGAATCAGATAAATTATGAGTTCACTCCCAGTCCTGGTAATTACTAAGTGTTCTACCTTGAGCAAGTTATCCAGCTTTTCAGAACAAGTTTAGTTGTTTGAGCCATTCAACTAGTCATTTATCAAACACTGAATGTCCACTATATTTGACACTATATATATATATATTTGACACTATATATATTCGACACTATATATTTATAGATGCTAAAGTCTACTGTGTTAAATAAAGCAGAGTTGGTTCCTCTTATTAAACACATATTCATACAAATAAAATTGTGATTATGAATTTTGATATAAAGAAAGAAAAAGAATTATACATGATGTTACAAATGAATAGAATTGAGATGGAGCACTAGGTTGGACTGGGAGGTGAGGAAAGATTTCATTTGCCATTTGGAAATGGCAATTAAATTGAGATTTGAAGGATGAAAATGTTTAAATCAGATTAAAAATAGGGAGAAGTTACTTTTCCAGAAAGAAGCAGCAGTATGCTTGTAGATCTTAAAGAAATAAGAGGAAGCCTTGTTTCGGGAATTGAAAATAGACAAGTGTGGCTAGGAGTAGAGAGGCATGCGATAAGATGTGAGATGTGAGGGAGAGAAAATGGCAGAGTTTCTATCCTATTGTCTCTGTGAGGTTCAACGTAAGTTCATCAATGAAGAAAGGTTTAACATGAGGGAGAAGAAATAAAATTAGTAGCAAAGGGAGAATGAGCTTAGTGAGGAAACAGTAAGATTGCTGGGAGGTGTTTTGTGGCCATTCAAATTGACAATCACGAATTTATACATAGCTATAGCAAGCTGCTCGGTTTTGTAATTTTCTTCCTCAATACTGAGTTGCTTAGTTGAAGCGTGAAGTCCAGCAATGAAGTTCAATTAAGTAACAATTAAAACAAACATACTGTTCTGTTTCTATGTTAATCAATTCTGATATTAGGAATACTTTCCTGATTCTATGCTAAACAAATACTGGGACAGAGACCAAAACCAAAAGAAAACAAAAACAAAACTAATATAGCTGCTTGTTTCAAGAAATACTTGCTTCTTGGAAGATAAGACTGTGAGAACAACCAAAGGAGCTTACTTCTCAAGACTTGCATCTTGCTTGTCAATACTCACTTCAAGATCCTCACATCAGTGTGTCCACTAATCCAAAGCCATTGTATCACAAATTCTGCCATTCCCAATTATTTCCTTATCCCTTTACACTTTCCTTAAAATCCGCTAGTGCAAGCATACAACCCTATAAATAGTCTTTTCCTGACTTCTCTCTTCTGAGACATTACTAATAGCTTGTCAGGATAGTATTATTCTTTACTTCATTAGTCTAAATAACTTTAGTTTTACTCAACCAACAGGTATTTCTGGCAGTCTTTTGGGAGAGTCCACAGCCACCACAAGATTGGAATTTTCCTGAGAGTGGTGATAGAAGGTGACATGTGCAAAAGAATTGAGGATATTTGCAGGAGTGATATAATGAATTGTTGAGTCTAAAATGAAAGAAGAAATGAAAACAGTAGAGAACAAAATGTAGGGTTTCTTAGCCTTTGCACTTTTGGTATTTGAGAAAGGATGATTCTTTGTTGTGGGATTTGTCCTATGTGGGTATTTAGCATATTCCCTGACATCTCTACCCACCAGATAACAATGTTACTTACATCCACAGTGGTGATGACCAAAAATTTCTCTGGACCTTGTCATGTTTCTTGGGGGCAAAATTGCCCCCAGTTGAGAATCACTGGGCTAGGTAGAGAATGGAGGGATTTTAATTTATTGGTTACCTAAATGACGTTAAAGGAATATTTTGGTGGGAATTCTTGGATAAATAAATGGTCAGAATAGGTATGATTGGGGTGGAGAATGTTCGAGTTAGTTATTTCTGACTTCAAAGTGCAATTTCAGGCTCTGTCATATTTCGAGGTGTGACCATAGGGATGGGGTGAGTAGTGAGTAACATAAAACATAATAGAACATTACATATCAGCAGTGCCAACTTCATGGGAATATTGAAGATGCTAATGTATATAAAGTTATTATTTCAGAGATTGCCACAAGGCAAATAGTAAAAAGTCTAGTTTTCTTTCCTATTTGCTTTTTGGCAATGGTGACCAAGATGTAGAAAAGAAGGAGAAATTTCCCTGATTGAGTAAAAAAACAATGAAAATGATATTGATAAAATGTGACTCCATCAAGAATAGAAATTTATTTGAATAACAGTGACATCGCTATTTCTCAGGTAAATGTTTAAGGGCACATTGATTTCAATGCTAGGTGGGGCATGCTGAAAGGAAAAAAGCTCCTGCATTTATATCTTGAGTAAATTATTGTGAGACCATGCATACAGCTTAAGCATTTATTTGACTGTACAGGATGAGTTTCAGAAATGAATGTAATGAGTCTTATTTATTCAGCAAATTTTATTAGTTATCATAAATTTAAATTAGATAAAACAAACACAAAATTCATGCAGCTTAAGGAAGAATAGGTAGCAGAGACTTCTATGTGAAATATGATTAGAATGTAACAATCGTCAGGGGTAAACTTTATTTCATTTAGACTATAATTTTATTCTTATGACTTTCATTAACATTAAACTAGAGCAAAGAATCAAAGATTATACCAAGTGCATGATTGAATAATGTCACCACTCCACTCAGTCCTCATATTTTTTTATGTTCAACTGAAGCTATTGAAGAATCTAGTTGCTCTTGGCATCTGCAAAAAACCTTTCATCTCCTTATCTAAGGCTCATCTCTGATTTCAGTCCTTCTTTTCTTCACTCTCAGAGTTCTAGACCATATTATACAGGCTAGATCACCAGTGCATTTTGGCTTTTAGAAACACTTTTGAGTAAATCCCCACCACCATTTTAAAGCCACAATTTCAATTACAAAGGCGGATTTGAATAGAGGCAATCTGGGATTAGGCCACGATGATTAAAAGCAAAACTGTTCACCCTCTACACCTTCCCTTGAGATTAGCTCTTTAATTGGAAGGGATCAAACAAGCCAGTTATTACAGGCTCTTTCACTAGACCTGCTGGTGGCTGTCTTTTTGCTGCTAAAGTGGAGCCTGAGTGAGGAATGTGCATTGTGTCGCATAATAGATGTTTTTCCTTAATTATAGGGGATACTTTTGCCTGAGTTTGAGCCCCCAGTAATGCCAGTAGAATTACACCAGTTAGCTTGTGACATCACAGAGGTAGGCAACTATTTTCTCCCAAATGTTTACATTGTGTTTCAGAGGAAAAAAAAATGTTAAAGGGAGTTTAATGATACTATTTCCTTATACAGAATCTAAAAGAAAAAAAAAATCTTAGAAAAGTATTTTTCTCTGTGGTCTCATTAACTTAATTCCACTACAAGAAGCTCTCCTTCTTCTTCTGAAATGCACATTCTCCTTTTCTTCAAAAGCTATGTACTTAGAAAGTTGTTCTGTCTTTTTTTTTTTTTTTTTAATAAAAGGGGAAAAAATGACCCTGAAAATAGACCCAAATTACTAGCCATCAGTAAAATATATTCAGAACCTTAACTTCAGGTCAGAAGTGTAAATGTATAAATCTTTACTTTTTTAAAATGACATTTTCTTTTTTCTTTCTCCTTGATTCAAACTGGCCTTGGACTCACTTATCCTCCTGCACAATACAGGACCAATCCCTTAATCATTAAGCCCTTAGGTCAACATCCAAACAGTTTTAGGAACAAAGCCTTAGGTCTGTAGACCTCAGAAACAGAGTTTCCTTCAAGCTAAAGATAACATCTTACAACTCCACACCCATGAAGGCTGAAGAACCCTAGTGGTTACCTAAATGACCCTATTGGTTAGCTCAGCATCTCCTTGAAACCAGAAAGAACACTGCCATGACTGACATCGGGACCTGATACAATGATCAACTGCCTCCTACCCTGGCCCTAACCAATCAGTAGAGCCCAAGATGACTCCAACTCCCTTAGTTTCCATGACTACTGATTTTTTCCTATGTAATCTGTACTCCTGAGACATCCAGGGAGCCAGGCCTTTGAGTGATAGCCCACCGGTGTCATTAGGTTTGCGATTCTCTAATAAACTTTACTTTCTTTGCTGCAAAACCTGCACGTACTCTCCTCTTTGGCTTAGATGCATGCAGGCAGATGGACCCTTTTTGTCCCAATAACAGGGAAGTTTGGAGAAAGCACATTATAAATTCCCAACTGAAGGAGATTTCTTGATTGTAGCCATAGCTTTCCTCCGGATTTAAAAATAGTAAATAAGCTAGACTCATTTCTCATACTCAAAATTCTAACCTGAAATATTCTGACTCTCAAATTTTATCATCTACCCATTTATTACTTTAGGTTTTATAGAGAGAGTAAAAGAAGACAACTAAGGAAAGAATGAGGAGTATAATGTTTCATCCATACAATGGTATGAATCTCAGATCACAAGCTCAAAGTGTGTAAGAAATGTGACCTCTTATTTTTCTTATTTCTAGTTCAAGCCACTATTTAGCCAAGTGCTGGAAACTTAATGTCAGTCAATTTAAAGGAATCTTAATCATTTCAGCGGTTTGGTTCTTTTCTTAGAAGTTGTGTTCAAGGTATAATGGGACTTAGGAAGCAAAAAGGTATACATATCGGCACTGATCTTATCTTCATCATCTGCACTGGCATCTGTGGAGATGCCTTTATTCCCATTTGGCCTTCAATCATTAGACATGTTGGCCTGTATGATGCCTGCTTCATTCATGATTGCCAGGTCTCTTCAGGTCAGGATCTCTCAGCTATTCCTATATTCTGTTACACTTTTGTGTAACAAAGTCAAAGAGAAATTTAATTTCATTTGTTTTTAATATTTTAAAATCATAATATTGATTACCTGTAAAATTAAAACATTTGCAGATAGTTTTACTAATATTGCGTTCTATATTACTTTACCTAAACTACTTTTGGTCAACATATTATAAATAATAAGCTCCCTTTTGGACTATCTGACAGACAACCAAATACAAATATAAAACAAGTTTCAAATGGTCGAAACAAAATAACAAGCAGGACATTTTGAAATCGGTGGTGTCTAGATTAGTTCTTTTTCTGAGCCTCAACATGACAGAGGGTTCTCCTGCATCAGATGATCACACATGTGGTGACTGATAAGAGTTAAAATGCAGTTTTACAAGTTTACCTAATGATGACCTCGGTGCATAAAAGGTAAGTCATTTCACGTTTCCCTGAAACAGCATTATTATTTCTTAATTGTAGGTGCATTAGCAATCCCTCTTCAAGTGCAGGTTATGAAACAATTAAATAAATGTTACCCATCTGTGCACCGGTAATTTAAATGACTTATTGTACAGTTAATCAGTAATGCTTAATCAGCTTGTCAGTGGTTAGCCGCTTGGCGTAGGGGCACAGGCATTTTATTTGTGCTGGGAATTGCAGAAATGAAGTTGGATGAAATTATTTCACTATGGGAACAAAGGCAGCCAGAGATTAAGGCGCTTTGTTGTCTAGGTTAATGTGAAGAGAATATAACTTTTTTGTTTTTGTATCTGTTTTTGTACATTTACTTCAACCCAGGCTATTGCATTAGAAATATGCATGAAAAACATCTGGCCATTTCATCCAGGGAGTTGTCAGGTTCTCTCAGCATCCCATTTGACCCTGTCTGTAAGAACACTTTGCATTTACATTCTACCATTACCTAATGAGCAAAGAAGTAAAAATAATAATTATATAAACCTGGGAAGAAATAGAAATTCTTATGCACATCTGTAAGACCAAAAGGAATGCTTTATTAATGTTGGCTGGTTGTCTGAAATTCCATTTCATTGCACTAATAACTTAAGGGATTTACTGACAGTAATAACATCTTGCAGCCAGATTCTTCTCAAAGGTGCCAAAATATTGGTGCTGAAGTACACTGATGGTGTGCAAGAAGGCGGCATATTCACCTTGCTTTACTGCAAGGATGCATAAGAAGACAACCTAGTAGCTCTTTTCAAATGATGAATCTAATCAAAACAACCATTGTCCTTTATCAAAGACTTCGTTATCAAGAGACTGGTGTTAAAAACACAGTTATTTAAAAGAAAAAGAGGAAGTATGCAGTTTGAGAAAATAGAAGGAAAGTAAGCGAATTGCAGAGCACGAGTTTGTTTTTAATAAAAGTAATATATAGTGTATTACAATAACGCTGTATTAAAATTAATTTTAAATGTGTGTACAGAAAACTTAGAATAACTTTGATTTAGAGCAAAAATAAGAGCTTATTTCTCTCTTATGTAAAACTTTGGAGCTATGCAGTCAGTCTAAGGCTCTTAGACTCTCTCTACTTCGCTAAGTTCTCAAAGACCCTGGCTACTTCTTGGATCTGTTTTCTTTAGTGTGAGGTTTTCATTCTTAAGTTCCAAGGTGGCATCCACATTTTAGGCAGTAGGAAAGAAGAATACAAGTAATAAAAAAGGGGCAAAAAGTACACACCAGATGCTTTTTAAAGATGGTTTCTGAAAACATCTACACATTTCTGAGCATATGCCCTTGACCAGAACCTAGCAACATGATTACATTTCAGTGCAAGGAAAACTGATAAGTGTGGTTTATTTTGGATGGCCATGTGTTCTACAAAATATCATAGAATCTATGTCTGTGGAAATATTATTAAAAATATAGTAGAGTAAAAATTTTCTATACTCCATGACTCTCATTCTACTTCACAAAGGTGATTACTTTTGGCCATGTCAAAGGGTTCCTCTAACAGTCTTTTGCATAACTCTAAACTATTTGTAAATTTCTTTACTTCTTGATGTATTAGTCATAAACTCTTCCTGAGTAGGAGGGATTATTTTGAATGCTGTTTTTCCGGGTTAATTACACTTTAAAACAAGAAGGGAGAAGTCACACAGTCTGAGTATCTACCCAGATGCTAGATGAGGGAGTCATACTTCACAGACCAGTCCTCTCAATAGAAGAGTCCCCAAATCCACCCTCAGGTTCAGTGACTTGATAAAAGGAGTCCCAGGACTCAGCAAAGTAGTTATAATCACAGATACAGTTTATTATAGTGAAAAAATATAGACTGAAATTAGCAATGGGAAAAGGCATCTATGGCCGGGTCTGGGAGAGACCAGGTGTGGAGCTTACACTTGTCCTCTCCCAGTGGAGTTACATGGACAGCACTTATTTCTTTCTCCCAGTAACAGTGTGTGAGTGACATATGCATGGAAATGAATCCAGGAAGCTCACTTGAGCCTTGGGTTTTTTATTTTGTTTTTTTTTTAATTGAGAGTTGGCCACATAGACCCAGCTGACCACATTTGTGGCTTGTCCTAGTCTTCAGCCCCTCCAGAAGTCTAGCTAATTCTAGATGGACCAAAGCCTCCATCCTAAATTATATTATTACACTATACTAACTGGTGTGGCCCAAAGTCCCCAGGTAAGCAAAGATAACTGCTAGCAGGTAGACTATCCAAGGGCTTAGAGTTTACCTCCCAGCAGCTGGGAATAAAGCACCAAACTTTTCATTGGGCAAGGTTAATCCTTTCCTGCTAGAAAGATCAATCGACTTCTTCAAAGAGTAGTTCTTCAACTCATCCTGGGGACAAACAATATAGCTGTACTTGCAGAAATGAAGAGGAATCCCATTCAGGCTCTGCTCCCTTGTCGCTCCTATTTTCCTTAATTTTCTTCTGTGAGCTAGGAGTTCTTCTGTTGGCTCTGCCTGCACCATTCCTTTAGGATGCTGTGTACTGATTCTATTTATGTTTGGTTTGTCTATCAAGAGGATGTCATGTACCTTCCATATTTCAGAAGGATGTCAACTTATCAGTTCCTCTAATAATCTTTTTTTCTTTATCTTCACTTTTATAAATATATTCCCTCTTGAACCTTTTTATATCATTTCAATGAGGTTTTAGGAGGAGTTGAAATAAATATACTCAGAGCTCAGTTCACTGTGCCAAACTTGAATTTTTACACACTAACTTTAGAAGAGATTTTTGAAAACAACCTGTGTCAAAACAATTTATTGCTTGGAACTGCATTTTTATTTCTTGAGTGGGGGCGGGGCCACCATGTTAATGAGAGTCATGTCACAGAATTCTGCTAAGATCTTCCAGTTTCTGGCAAATCATCATGGTGGATATAAGGTATTTTTTGGCAAGTTAGATGACTACAAATTATTTGACACTTCTCTCATTAAGAGAGACATCTATGTTCCCTTCTCTTACATCTGCCATATTTTGACCAATAAAATATGATGAAATTGTTGTCATGCTCATTTCCTGGTCCAAGCCTTAAAAGACTAGCTGCTTCCTCATCTTGTCTCTTGGAAATATTCACTCTCAGAAAAGGAGGCCACTACATACAATGACCACCCTAAGATCATCACACTGTGAGGAAGCCCAAGTTAACTATTGGAGAGGACATGTGGAAAAAAAGAGAAAGATATTCATTTCCAGCTGTTCCAGCCACCCTGGAACAGCTTCTGTACGAGGCATGTGAGTGAAGGTGCCATCTTAGACATTCCATCCCTGGCAGGTGCAACACAGAAAACTAGAGAAAACAGCTAATACCCAGAACTTAAACCCAAGACACATGACCGTAGCCAAACTCTCTCAGCAAACTCCAATCATTTAAGTCACCCTGTCTGAGGTCCTAGTCATCTTGGAACAAAGATATCCTATCTTCCCTATACCCTTCTCAAATACCTGACCCACAAAATTGTGAGCACAATAAAATATTTGTCTCTTTATCTGAAAATATTTGTTATGCAGCAATAGATAACTAGAATGGATTTGATCAGCTAGGAATTTTCTTTTTTGAAAAGCAATTTGTGCTATTAGTGATATAAAGCTAAATATGTTCAAAATTTCCCCTATTTCTCTAAAGAAAAGAGTACTGGATGTTGAAGCTAAAGATGGCATTTTCCAAAGGTAGGACTTTATTCCTGTTCATTCTTTGAAGCTTATTATATTTGTAGTCCAATAGATAGTTTATGTTAGAAGAGTTATATTTAGTTGCTCAATTAATGGATTAGGATATTACTTCATTTATAACATGTTAAATAATGCATAAATGTAATACAATACAAATGAAACATGATAAACTGTAGAAACATATATACAAATTTGATTCAATATGTTTGCAGTTTCTCTTGCCCTCTCAGTGTGATTGTCTTTGCATAATCCATGTCTCTAATTATCCTTTCCTCTGCTTTGCATATAAATAGCTAATTAGATAGTGTCCCTGTCAGCTATGTAGCACATAATATCCAAAGACACACTCCTTTAGAAATTTTATTTGGGATAACAAATGTAGTAACCAACTGAAAAACCACAGATTCAAGTTTGGTGAAATGTTGACGATTTACTTTGAAGTCAAAATGTCACATATGAATCAAAATATTGGTCTAAGTAATATACTTATTTTGAAAATTCTACTTTGTGCTTAACATTTTCCATGTCTTCTTACTTTATATCAATTCAATGTGTAGTAACAAAAAGAATGAGGATTCAGGTTAATTTATTTTTTTAAAAAGGAAATGGAGTTTAAGACAATTACCAAGTAGAAGGAAAAAGGGATAACTGAGGCCTACTTCTCAGTGTAAGAACCAGCAGTTCTGTTTGTTAGCAGTATTGAATAAGCACTTATATTACGTGAAGCTTTTGTTGAATGCTGTTTTTCATAAACACGACTCTATCCAAGAACTACTATTTTTAAGAAAAAAGCTGCTGAACATGGATGGTGTAATCGGTGTCATGTCAAATAGTGTAAATGTCAGACTATCGGTAGGCTCTGTCAGGAGACCTGACACGGGAAAACTCCAAGAGTTTTAAAAATAAGAAGGCACACTGCCTTTTCTCATGGAAAAGACCAGAGTGAGATTCTTTAATAAAAATGCACAACTTGGATGCCAGCTAGATCTTATTCACACTTAGCTACAAATATCAGAAGTGTAGTTTGGTTTATTTAAGCAGAAAAGAGATTTATAAAAAGAATTTTTGAGAAGTGCTCATATTGGAATTTTGATGAATATAGCTCAAAAGGAACCAAGGAAGTCTAAGCACAGCCATCCTCCAAAATCTGCTCAGGAAACTGCTGTAGCAACTGTCATCACTGGTCACCTATTGCCCCCTATCAAAATGAACTGTCTTAAACACTCACCGTCATACTCTTGATTTTGTGGATGAATTCCACTTGACCCTGAGCCTTCGCATCATTTCTCCACTATTTAAAGTCCCCAGTAAGAGTGTCCAAATGGCTGTACTTAGGTCAACTGATCAAATTCTAGGTACCAGGCTAGGAAGGAAACAGCTTCTCTTCAGATTTCTTAGTGGGACTCAGGGGATTCCCAGCTATCAAAGTCCTCAATTCCACATATAGAGCTTAAGGAATGATCCTGGGCACTCAGATTTAATGAATTTTTACTATGCTTCGTCAAGAGTGAGTCCCCATTGTAAATTGTGCTGCTATGAATATTGGAGTGCATAGATCTTTACAAATTATTATTATTTTTGTTTTCTTTGGATAAATACCCAGAATTGCAATTGCTGTGTCAAAAGGTATATCCTTTTTTTTTTTTTTTTTTGAGAAATCTCCATACTGTTTTCCATAGCAACTGTACCAATTTGCAATCCCACCAATGTATGAGGGTTCCCTTTCCTCCGCATCCTCGCCAACACTTGCTTTTTGATTTATTCATGATAGCCATTCTGACAAGTGTGAGGTGATATCTCATTGTGATTTTAATTTGTATTTCTCTGATGATTAGTGACCTTGAACATCTTTTCATATGTCTATTGCCGTCCGTATTTCCTCTTTGGAGAAATATCTGTTCAAGTCTTCCGTGCATTTTTTATTTGCATTTTTTGTTTTCTTTTGTTGTTGAATTGTATAAGTTCTTTATATATTTTGGATATTAACCCTTTATCAGATGTAGCAACCTGAATGCCCATCAACAGACAATTGGATAAAGAAATTATGGTTCATATATACAATGGAATGTTACTCAGCCATTAAAAAAAATGAAATCCTACCATTGGCAATGACGTGGATGGAACTAGAGGTTATTATGCTGAGTGAAATAAGTCAGACAGAGAAAGATAAATACCATATGACTTCACTTATATGCAGAATCTAAGGAACAAAAAGAACAAACTGATTAAAAACAGACTCACAAAATATAGTGGACAATTTGATGACGGACAGAGGGGAGGGGGTTGGGAGGCTGGGAGAATGGGGTGCAAGATTAGAGAAGTACAAATTAGTAGTTGATAGTTGGTCACGAGGATGGGGAGCACAGCAGAGGGAATGCAGTTAGCATTAATATGATGTCTAGCTGGAGAGCCGGGGGAGGGAGGGAGCAATTGAGGAGATCGTTTTATGAACTATAGAGATATCTAACTGATGTACTATATACTTAAAACTAATTTAAATGAACAATTTGTTTTTTTAAAAAAAGAGTGAGTCCTCAAACTGAACCCTTTGCCCCACTTCACTTCTCTGTCCATTGATTGAGATAGAGAGTAACACCTGGCTTCCTGGAGGAGGACTCAGTTCTATCATTTTGGTTAAGAGGGAGGGCCAAGTTCCATGTACATTTTGCTCATCTCAGACAGGCACTGGGGCTAACATCCCACTCTCTCAGACTCTCAGCCCAGCATTGACAGAGACTGTGAGAGAGCCTCATAACTACCAATCCCATCTCCCTGCTGTTTTAGCCTCATGAACACTATTTTCCTTAAGAATACCAGAAATCGTCTCACGTTGCCCTTTCCCTTTTATGCCCATCTTGTCGTCACAGCCTCAGACACTTCATCTGTACTTTGAACCCTCCGTGGTCTGCACATCTCCTTTTCTTCCATCTTCCACTCATCCTCAGCTCCTCAGCCTCTCCACTGAGATCAAAGGAATTCACTGTTCATTACCAGTGAAATCCTCTAGATCCTCGATCTTTTGATTATTGTCTTTTCCTTCCTGCTCCAACCTAAACCTGGATCTCCCCTGGGGTATCACTTTCCCTGTAGCCCTCTTAGCCACAGTTGTTTATCTTCATTTACTTTATTTCTATCCCTTTTATCACTTAGCCTAGATATCTTCAGTGTTATTCTTGCCATTTCCAGAGCCTTCTCCCTCTTTCTTCCTTAAAAGTTTCAGCTTAAAATACAAGCCTTTTAGATTATGTTACCCATTATGCCTCAGTATTGGTATAATTTACCTACCTATGTCACCCCCTTTTCCATATTTTAGCTCCTCCGCAGTAGTTTGCCTATGTGAATTCTTATTGATTTGAATATGTACCTAGATGACTTTTACAGTACCATTATTTCCCAATTACTTGATTTTTTGTTTTCTGAGTATCTTGTCCACCACTCTAAGCCACTACTCCATGATTACACTTGGATCTTGTCATTTCCCCAAATTTCAAATGATTCATACTTTCAGTTTTGTGTACAACATCACTTTTCAACTCACACCTCGATTTCAACAATTCCTCTCCTAGAATGAGACCTCCAATTAATTGTTCTTACCACCTTGTTTCTGTCCTCCAATGTATTTTTTGATGTCCTTTCTTCTTCCCTTATCCAGCTTCCATTGTGTGGCCAATTATTTTATTCACTTGCTTGAATATGTTTTTTATTACATGACCCTTTCTCTCAATTTTAAAACTCTCTAGACAAAATCACAACTCTGGTAAATCCAACTCTCCAACTATACCAATGTGGACAAATATGGCTGTTTAAAAATACTGAATCACTGTGATGCATCTCATTTTAAATGTATGACCACAAATGGCAGGCAGATTCTTAATGCTGCTACAGAATCATAAAATATCTCTCTGGTCTACTTATTTCCCAGTCCTTTAGAACCTCATTCGTATCTTGTTCTTCCTCCTCAAACCACTATTATCATCTCAACTCTAGCATTTTCCTTTGTTTATTCTGAGCCTAATGTTGTTATTTTTAACAGTTGATATAGCAATAGGTGGTGCTAGCTTTTTAAAAAAATTATTTCTCATTTGATTATTTCTGACAATATATAAGTTTATTTTGTTTATTCTTGTTTAACTCAACTCCCATACTACATCCTCTATATTTTTCATAGCTGTTTAGCTATTTAAAAATGTATAGAAAACTCATCACAGTAATACTTGCAAATGTGAGTTAAATCCCTTCTTTCCCCCCACCACTCACCTCTTTAATTCTCACCTCCCCCCTCCCCACACACACACTTCCACCCCTGACCTATGGATGTTGCTGTTTCCCCTTAAGAACTGGATCTCTGAAGGCAGGGCGTCTCTTCCCACATGCTGGTAACATGCACTCAGGGCCTGGTACACCTGGGGCATGGTTCGTGGCTCCACCTGGGGCGTGAACCCAGGACCTTCTGTGTGAAAGCAGACGTGCTAACCACTCCTCTATGGAGCCACCCCACCTTCCTTTACAATAATACAAATTCTATTTCTTTTTTAGTGGTTTGGTTGGAATGTTCCAAAAAATTATGATGTTTATTGTAGATTTCTGATAGATACCCTATATTAAGTTAAGGAATTTTCTACCTATTTTTAGATTGATGACTTTTTTTAACAGAATATTTTAAAACTAAGGGTAACAATTTAAAAGCTCATTGGAAATCTTTGCACACGACTGAGATTCTTCTACTTATGGACTCAGCTTTAAGAAGTTGAGGTTATAAGTTGTTCATTTTGCTGCAGAATCTCCAAATGCCATATACTAAGTTGTGTTTTTTTGTTTTTGTTTGTTTGTTTGTTTGTTTGTTTCCCCTAGGGTTATTCAAATGGGAAGGGGAAGAAATAACTGATCTGCACCTGGGATGTAAATGATCAGTTGCTGGCATTTTGTACATGACAGAGAAGTTAAAGTCTAACTGCATATTATATAGACTTTAACTAATTTCTAATTTTCAGGTTTTCTTAGAGTCTCGGTCTTTGTTAGTCAATTTCTCCTAAGAAGAAATCTCTGATTCTGTCCCTGAAAAGGGAGCCAGGGTCATAGCTGGTGGGAGTGGGAGGGTTAGACTGTGTTGCATACTGGGTTTAAATGAGCCCCCATGATTTCAGCCAGTCTCTAAATTTCAGTCTTCTACTATATAGAATTTCTGAATTCTAATATATAGGATTTCGCAAGGTTATTACTGTAAATTCTTTTCTTAGTATATCTTCCACTGCATACACTCTAGTCTATAGCTTCTTTTGTCGTGGTAAAGTAATTTTTACTCTTTCATTTATTTGCTTTTAGTCTTTAAAAAATGAGATATTCCTGTTTTCATTCACTTTTTCTTGTGTATTGATGCCTTTTATATTGATTTATTTTAATTTCAGTAAGTTATCTGGAGAAATGAGAGAGAGAGCATATTTGGTCAATCTGCCATTTTAAACTAAAGTTGCTTCCATTTTATAAATGCCATAAGTGAATTATGTGTATAATTTAATTATGTGTTTTATTATTAATATGTTTTTCTGTCTTCTTTCTTGAATTTAGTTTTTGTTTTGCTGGAGAGAATACTTTAATAATTAATCAAGGAAAAGGAATTAGTTTTAAACTTCATTATTTCCTGATTTCTTAAATTTCTGAAAATGTTTTTTATTTTTTCTTTTATATTTGAACATAATTTAGATCTGTTTAAAATATTTTCCATGAACACTTTGTGGGCATATTTGTATGTTTTCTAGAATACTGGAAATATTTATTTTTCTCTCACTATCTCTCTGCCAGCTTATAAAATTTTCTATTTGTTCTTGGACATTAATGAATTTCACTGCAACGT
Source organism: Eidolon dupreanum (assembly GCA_028627145.1). NCBI lineage: Eukaryota > Metazoa > Chordata > Mammalia > Chiroptera > Pteropodidae > Eidolon > Eidolon dupreanum. The sequence continues at coordinate 87,020,386 of CM053506.1, forward strand.
CACTAAATTTTTTTAAAATAATAATTTAAGCACTCTTAAATTGACTCTTTCTACATAAAAATGCAGAACTTTCTTCAGATTAGGAATTTAAAAAATTATATTTCCTTATTGTTACTTTGACTATTTTCCATCCATTCATCTCCTAACGTCTGTTCTCCATATCTCATAATTTAAAGTTATATATATGTGATTTTCTTCTTATTTTTCTTTTGTCTTGTTATGAAAAAAATTCCTGTCTTGACCTTTGGTCTGTTAATTTGATTTTCAGCAGGAGCCATTCTACTATTAGACCTTCAGTGAAGTTTCCCACTATCTGCCCTGACCCCCATCCACCTATATGACTTATCAATTGCTTTATAACAAAGTACTCCAAAATCTAGGGAATTAAAAAAGCAAACGCTTATTATATCATCGTTTCTGTATGTCTGGAATCTGAGCATGGATTAATCAGGTTCCTTTGCTCCAAGGTCTCTTATAAGATGCAATCAAGATGTTGGCCAGGGATGACTTATTTGAAGGCTCAACTGAGGGAATATCTACTTTTAAGCCCATTCACATGGGTGTTGGCAAGCTTCAGTTCTTCAAGGCCATTGGACAAAAGGCCTCAGTTTCTTGCTAACTGTTTGTTACCTGGAGGACTCCCTCAGTTCCTTGCTATGGAGGCTTCTCCATAAGGCAGCTAACAACTTGGCAGCTAACTTCAATTTGAGTAAACAAGCAGGAAGGCAAAAGGAGATTAAGATGGAAGCACAGTCTCTTTGAAACTTAATCCTTGGAGTGCTATTCATCTTGTCATATTCTGTTTGTGAAAAGAGAATCACTAGGTCCAGCCTATACAAAAAGGTAAGTCATTACACAAAGGCACGAATACCAGGAGGTAGGGATCACCAGGAGACATCTTAAACGTTGCTTACCATACTCCCCCTACCCATTACATTGATTTTAATAGCTAAAAATTCTTATTGCTTTTTAAATAGTGATCAATTAATATTCAATGAATGTGAAATCTCCCTGAATCTCTCAGAGGATGCTAATTATAATTAATTTGAACATCTCCTCTGATTTCTGCAACAACTTTTGTTCTGTAGTAAGTTCTGATTGTTTAGTCTGTTTAGTAATTAATGCAGTTTTTCACACTTATAATTAAAAGACTAGTTTGATCAGTATTTGACGTGAAAAAAATCTGTATTCTACCAGTAGTGAATATAGATTTTGACTTGAAGGCACTGGTTTGTGTGGTCATGCAGAGAGGAGTTGAGTGAAGACAGACTCTGACAGGTTCACATAGCATTTGTCTGTTGGGCACAGTCTACAAGTTATATGAGAAACTCTTCTTCTTCTCTGTAGAACCAAAGCCCATGCTGGGTCTTTTCTGCTTCTGAATAGAGAAGACTACTGGTTTTAACCTGAGGGTAGTTACTTTGAGAGGAGCCTCATGCAGCTATTTTTGTGCTCTTTAATTAATTACATCAGAACCTTCCCCATGGCTCACTGCAATTTTCCAAACCTGGCTGGCTTTGATTTGAGGTTAGGATATGGCTTTTCCAGGAAAAAACTTCCTTTATAATGTTCTCTCTCTCTTTCCTACAGAGATTCTCAGATGCTCTATCTGTAGAGTTTTCTGGTGAATATATCTCCTCTTGTTATCTAGAATTTCTTTAAATTGTGGTCTTTAATAAAACACTTTCTGGATTTCTGGAGACCAAGATGATGTTAATGTTCCCCTCAGTGTAACTAAGCTGTACCCAGGTTTCTTTCTGACTTTAGACCCTGTATCTCCCTTTTCTTAGAGCATTTAGTTTAGAATAGAACTCAATACCTTTCCCTTGCCACCTTCCCCAAACTATACACACATGATATTTGTGTGTATGTTAAGCATCACTGAAGATTTCTGGCAATAAAATGATTTTTCATGAAAGCAAAACAGACACATTAAATTTTATTGTTAAGTATTTATTTCCATGCAAAGTCTTGAGACTCCTCACCAACTAGAATTTTTCACAAGAGGCAGGCTTTAATCTGCAACCTTCAACTTCCTGTCACTTTGTTACACTTCACTCTGTCTCTCAATGTCCTTCACATAATTTTTTGTCTTTGAGTTTGCATTCCTTTTAGTTGTCACCCTCAACCGTCTTTCTTGAGAAATTTAGCGCTCAACTCATTGTGCAGTTCCAGAAACAATTGGTGTTGCCAAGACCCTATGATCTCTAAACAGAGATCTACCAGCTCTAAGTTTTCCCCTTACGTTGGTACAGAAGATCTAGTTAAGGCTTTGAAATTCTGGTTTCCCATTCAGCTACGGCCAGTTTGGATTATAAATGTTATTTATAAGCAGCTATGGCCAGTTTGGATTATAAATGTTATTTCAATATGCTATAATTAAAATTGTCTAAATATTTTTTATAAAATCATATTTTAAATGCCTGGGACAATAACTAAAAACCAGAGAATATTTCAGCTTTAGTTTCCCTGACAATTCTGTTATTGAATATTTTATATTGTGATAAAATCAATATAACAGGATAGTTTACTAAATCTCCTTTTTCTCTCTTATGAACTTTCTTTGTTTTTATATTTACATGGATATGTTCAGTATGCATGGCTGAGTTATTTCCATATATTTTCCAAGTGGAAATGTATCCTAAATACATTTAGAAATTAATCCATTTCTGTTATGTCTTAAATGGAGAAGAAACCAGTATCAAAAAATTTGAAAAATAAAACCATTTTTTGAAAAGTAAAAGGCTGAAAGTAAATTAAGTTTATTTCAGGAACTCAGGAAGGAAAAAGTACAGCAAAGAAATCTAAGGAAAGAGGAAAAAGTGAAGATAAAAAATTGTAAGTCATAAAATAAACTAATGAATCCAAGATACCCAAGGAAATAGTAAAAGTAAGCACAGATAAAATCTGAAATTAGTAAAAGAGAGAGAGAAAAAAGAATGAATTCGTAAATAAACTTCTAAACTAGTTCTTCTGGGAAAAATAAATTGAGAAATGATCAGAATTTTAATAAAAAAAAAAGGGATGGGGAGAGGAATAGAAACATAAAATGAGAAATAGGAATAAGAATTTAATTATAGATTTTAGAATGCTATTTTGCTCAAATATTGCAAATAAATCAAAAACTTGCATGAAATTAATGATTTTCAGAAAAATATAAATTATTTTATACTTTTAGAATGAGGAGGTTTTTAATCAGCAAGAAATAAACCTTAAAAGCTGAAAGGAAAAATATTGATATACTTTTCTACTTATAAGTTTTTGAACTTTAAAAAAATTTAAGTTAAAAAATTTAAAAGACTGATGACCACCTGGGGAAAAAAACACTTGAAACCAAAGGAAAAAAACTACCTCCTCTGATATATGAAAAATTCATCGAATCAATGGGGGAAAAGAAATCAAGGTAATAGGAAAATGGACAAAGAACACAAGCATAGTGCACAAAAAGAAAATAGCTACTAAAAATAAAATCAATCTCCTTATGAATTAAATAAATACAATCTATTTTTCATGTATCAGATTGACAAATAATTTAAAAAATAACCTGATAAATCCCAATATGGAGAGAATTTGGGAAGCAGAAACTTTAGTGAAATGTATATGGGACTGTAAAATTTCAACCTTCATTGAAGTTCCCCAAATTGATAAATATTTATCCCAAGCACTTCTTTAATGAGCTAAATAATCTTCAGAGATATTAATACATTTGAGTAATAGTATATATACAAAGAAGTTTATGACAGCATAATAACAAAATATGGATAACAGCTTAAATGTCTATAATTGTGGAAATGATTAAATAAAGAATGGTATCTTCAGAGAATAAAATATTATACAGTAATTTAAAATAGTGTACTAATGTAGAATCACACTTAAGATATATTCTTGAATAAAATTAAAGTTAGTTTATTCTAATACTTGGAGAAATATATCTACAAAAATATATATCCTTGTATAGGCAGAATATTTCTGGAAGATCTAGAAGAAACTTGCAGTACCAGTTACCTCTAGAGAGGCTGTTTGAGGAGATTTAATAGGGACAGTAAGACTGAATTTCACTATAATCCCTTTGGTTCTCATTGAAATTTTTCTTTTTGCATTTGTTGTTTTATAATAAAAACTAAAAGGATAAAACCAAGATGAATGAAATAATATAAAATATATGGAATATATTTTATATCACAGTCTTGTATCATGTTTAAAACTACTAACTCTATATTTCCTAAAAAAAAAAAATTAGCTAAGAACTTGTTTTTCAGCCCCTATTTTATGTTCCCCAGCTCTATCCAATAGAAATCCAATCATATTTCTTTTAATCTAGCTCAGGGAGTCAAATTCTTGAATGTTTTAAAAGAAAAATCCTGTCAGTTGTCATTTTGGTTTATCACTTAGGATTCATCTCATCTCAGTAATTCATTACACTTGAACAATATGCTAGAGCTTGTATGGTATTATATTTTAAGTCAGATTCAATTTATGTGGTTATATTTATTAAGTCAAATGAAATTTTAAGTCTGTTAGAATTCAGTATTTTTAAACATTTATTCATTTATTTATTTATTTAACATTTTATTTATTTATGAAATGTTTTCCCCCTTCCCCCCTCCTCTCTGGTAACCAATATGTCCATGAGTCTCTGTTTGTTTGTCCTGTTCATTTGTTGACTTTAAGTTTATAGCCCACATATAAGTGATATCATGTGATTTTCAACTTTTTCTGTCTGGCTTACTTAGCTTAATATGATTATTTCCAGGTCCATCCATGTTGTTGCAAATGGCAGTATTTCATCTTTTCTTATGGCTGAGTAATATTCCATTGTATATATTAGAATCCAATATTTTTTGTATTTCATTTTTAACTTAAATTTAAATAATAAGTATTTTAGTTCACATGAAACTTTTTAATGAGGGACATTTTGGGTTTGAATACTTGACTTCACCAATTTGAGTACATTGGCAATTATCCCCTTGTGCTAGATATGTTAATAATTTCATTACCTGAGTTCTAAGTACACTCTGAACTAGACTTAAGCAAAATTGGAAAGTATAGTTTGTCCTCATCACATTGCTCATTTGAGTTTCACATTCACACTCATACATTTAGTGAAATATACCAACTATCCTAGGTATTCTTCCAAATTCTAGCCTCACATCAAGTCAAACTACTAGAAAATAGCTCATTTTTAGCTCACTGTAATAGTAATATTTAACATTTTTGAGCACTTTAATATATGTCACATGGCTCATATCACCTTATTTAACTATAAAAATATTTCATTGCCAAGAGAGTATAAATTGGTATGAACATTTTGTCAGTATATATTTTTTTAAAAAAGAAATATCTTTAACTTAGTTTACATCAACCTCTATTCTTTGTTTTTACTTTAGTAAAACTGTTTTTTTATTAACGTATTGGGACATACTCAAGGAAGTTTATTCAAGCATGTTTACTATAGCTAAAAATAAAATGAATCTTAAAGTCTACAATAGAGCATTGGGGGATATGGAAATTTTATGGAACAGTTAAAAAGAATTATATTACTCTATATGTACTAACTTGTATATAACTACAGGAAATATGCTGAATGAAAAAGCAAGTTAAAGAACTTTAGTTCTTAGACTATAGAGTATAATACTATCTATCTACCTATTTCTATATAAATAAGACCAAACTATCTACAAAATTGATTATAACTGCATAGTAAAAGTTCTGAAATAACATTTAAAAAGTCAATAAAAGTAGTTATCACTCAGATCAAAACTAGAGCTGTGTATGGTATCAAAGGGAATTTCTATCTGTGATGTATGAAATTTTGTGAAATTAACATATCTACATATTTCACATTTAAAATAAAAGATATTTTTGACAGCTGTTTTCACTGCATTGTGGAAGAATTATAAAGGAAAGACTTTTTAAAGAAACTGTTTTTGAAGACATAATTTCTCCGTTTTGTCTTGGTTGCTTGGGACCTTAAGGGTAAATTTAGTGTACAATCAAATTTCACTTGCAGGAGGAAATGGCATGATACAAAGAGCAAGGAGCAACTCTATATACCAGATTCTTTTTATATTCAAACCTGCTAGTAAGGTATGATTATTACTAATTTTATAAATCTATAAACTGAGGATTAGAAAAGTTATGCAATTTGGCCAAGATCTCATTGTTTGTTATATGAGTTCATAACAGTAAACATTGGGTGTGGAATAAAACTTCTAGCATATTGTACAGGCTTATACTTTCATCAGAAATCTCTAATTTTAGAGGAATAGGTCATATCTGTTGCTAGCCTCTCTTCCTCAAATGTTCTTGCTGTCCATTGTTCGTTGCTCTGATTATTCTTTTACTTTAATTCTTCGATTCATGCTTAAAAGCACATATGCTTAAAAAAGCTATCTCTTAAAGACGTCATTTTTATGTGGTGGACAGACTCTAAGGTGGCCCCCAGTGACCCTTGCCTCCTAGTGCTCATGCTTTTCTGTAATTCCCTTCCTCTGAGTGTGGGTGGGACCTATGACTTTCTTTTGACCAAAGAGTTTGGCGAGGATAAAAGGATGTGTCAGTACTGAGCTGATCGAGAAGGGAAGGTTTTGGTGGTGAGACACCCACTTGGAAGAATGCACAAGAGGCTGACATGAGAAAGAAAAGTCAGGCACCAACTTTATTGTGGGGAGTGCAGTTCTATTGCAGGGGGTGCAGTTCTATTGTGGGGAGTGCACTTCTGCTCTGTTCTTCTTCTGTTCCCCTTCTTGTGCTCCCCTTCTGCTCTCCAGGGGACCACATGGCTCCACACATAGACGAGTACAACAGTGGCATTCAGCCACACATGTGTAATACAATAAGCTGAATTATGTTTACATATTTTAGGTGCAGGTGCCCTGTTACACTAATGTAACATTCTAAATCAGGGGTCCTATTCCTAGCCATGAGCCTGGATCACAGCCAGACCTGGGACCAGCCAGTCCTGGGACCCACAGGATGTCACTGCCATAATTATGTTACCTCATAAGACTTTATTTTGCTGGCCGATTTGCTCTAGAGATCTCATTCCTGCCCAATAGAATTAAGGAGCCATGTGGGAGAAATCTATATGACAAGAAATTATAGGCGACTTCTAGGAGCTTAAGCCTCTACCAGCAGCCAGCAAAAACTGAAGCTCTTGATCTTAAAACTATAACAACCTGAGTGAGCTTAGAAGCAGATTCTTCCCTAAACAAGAATGTGACCAAGCCAACATACTGTTTGCAGCCTTGTGAGACCCTAAGCAAAGGATCTAGTTAAGCTTGATGCCCAGAAACTGTGAGATAATAGATGTTGTATTGTTTTGAGCCACTAAATTTGTGGTAATTTGTTACACAGCAATAGATAACAAATACAATCAGTCAGGCATAAATTACCGTGAAATAGTTTTAAATCTTTTTCGAGCTAGTCTTAGTTATTTTAAAAGAGAGGAAAAAGGGGAAAATGAGTCCACTGGGTATCAAAGAGTGTGAACAGAGCTGCCTCTAAGAGAGGATATTATGCGTGGAAAGAACATAGTGACTAAAGGTTTCTAGAGATGATCTTTTTTTAGCTTTATAATTTTATACAAGGTCATGCATAGAACATTTATTGATTGGATTTCCTGATTCTAGTTTTGAACATGAATAAAAGCCTTCATGAAATGCTTTCTCTAGGCACCTATTAAACTTCTCAACTTGTTCAAGTCATCTGAGTTGAGATGGACAGCTTAAGGTTATGGAAGTTTTTGCTTTTGAACGTATTGTTAAGATAGTACAAATCTGATGTGAGTTACAATCACCAAGAGATACCATGGCCTATTGGTCAAAACTTTAATTGTTTTCTGGTATCATGCTAACCCTGATCATTTTATTCTATCCCTTCTGAGGTGATGTCTCTGCTCTGGGGTAATTACCTGGTCCTGTGGGTTTTCAGAACTGCTTTGTTAAATCTCTTTCTCAGTGATGACAGGGAAATTATATTTCTTGTAAGCATTTCCCTCTTTCATTCCACAGTGTACAGCTACTGGTGAATTTTCCCATATCCCATTAAATGTCAGATAATCAACTGTCTAATTTTAATAAGCATATCAAAGTTTAGACTATTAGGTTTCATGATTCCAGTTCTCTGTACAATTCCTTCCATTATTAAGAAACAGAAATAATTATTCTTAGATTTAAATAATTATTCAAGAAATATTTGTGTATTATTGTGTATTTACATGTAAAGACATAAAATGCAAAATGAATAATTCTTTCCTGTATAAGTCTGCATCTAGTAGTCTAAGGTAGTATGAGGAGGGAAGAATAAGGAATTTGGAATAAGGCAAACCAGGAACTGAATATTGGGTCTGCCATTTGCTTTCTGATTATGATTTCCTTAGACCTCAGTTTCCTCATATGTAAATGATGGTAATATACACCTCACATATTGTGAATGATGATCAATTAAGGCTTAAAGATGAATAATGTAGGTGACTAGTTATTGTTCAAAAGAGACCTAAGTTTCAAATAGAATTTGATTGAATAGCATTGAATGACTGAAGATTCTGAACTCTCTATTTTTTTTTTCTCTCTCTCTAAATCCTAAATTGAAATTTACATGAAGAGTAATTTCACTCAAGACTTAATAACCATTATCCCCTTCTGGCATCTATTTAAAATCCTTTACGATACAGAATAACTTCCTTCACATATTACATTTTCCTTTTTCTCAAAGAGAGAATCGAATAGAAAACGGAAGGATGAAAAGTACCTATTTATTTGTGTCCTATTTAAATCTGTGCAACTTCACATTTTTTAAGTATCCTACATGATGGAAGAACTCAAGGACTTAAAATATGATGATGGAGAGTGATAAATCTGGAATAGTTTGAGATTATAATTTAGTTGAGATTATTTTAAATCATACAATAAAATGTAAAAGAAAAAGAGAGAGAGAGAGAGAGATGAAGGGAGAGGGAGGGAAGAAAGAAAGAAGGAAAAAGAAGGAAAGAAAGAGAAGAAGAATAAAACCTTGGGAGGCAAATGTGACAAGCACCCTTCCTTTTTCTTTTGTTGAAGACTCTTTCCACATAGAATGTGGAATGCTGTAGTGACTGGTTGTGGGAGGGTACATAGAATTAAAGGAGATGACAGATTAAATGTGTAAATCCTGATTTCTAAATCTCTGTCGATATTCTTCCCTTTGTCCCCAGATCTATTCTCTGCCTCTCCCTGCCCTTTCTTTGCACTGGGAGGCTGATATCTAAGTGCTGTATAACCTGGGCTCCCCAATACAGTGCTCGATACATGCTGATCCCTTTCCTCTCCTTTCCCTGCTCTAATTTTCCATTGCCAAGAAGAGGTACTTCCCCTCCCCCCCCCCATTAAAGCATTAAACTCCTGAGAAAGGAGTCTTAAGAGCTTAAAAATGAGAACCCAAAATGTCTCCACTACTCACCTATTCACTAGCTTCCACATCTGTAGTGTTATACACACACTTCAGGTTGGGTGAATGTTTATTTTGTGGATTAATAAGCAGCCCATCATTAGAGCTTCAGTGGGCTCTGCTGTGTTTTAAGGACAGGAGGATTCTACTGACCTGTCTTTAGAAAACAGTTAACAAGATATAACTTAGCATATCTGGAGCCATATGACAAAAAATATTTCATTAAATCTTATGATGTGAATTGCCTCAATATCATGATTCCAGTTGTTTTTCTTTTAATTTTAAATCTTTTAGGTACGTTAGTTAGATTATATTATTGCCTCTTTATATAATGAGAGATGATGCTTTAATACAAAGGTACAGAGACCCTACCAAATACGTAGTCAGGGACATACAAATGTAATCAAATAAAGTCTAGATGGAAACTGTTACAATGTATCTTGGTGTCTAAGACATCACTTTAATTGTGTTGAATGAGACCAGGGCAAAAATAAAACAAAACCAATCAACAAACAAAAGAAACAGAAGACTTCACGCTGCCTAACACCAAGCAGTTGAAAAAATTTTGTGTCTGGTACGGGCCAGGCAGTTTCAGGTATGTGTGCCTTAATTACTTCTGAAAACACTTAAAAATAAGTATTATTTTTCTGCGTTTCCAAATAAGGGGACAAAATTCAGGGAGGTTAAATGATTTGGTCAATGCCATACAGTTAACATGTAGAAGAGCTGATTGATATCTGAATTCAGGTCCTCTGACTTGGTGCCCATTGCTTTTAATACAGCACACTCATCTGCTTCCAGAGCTTTAAATAACCACCCATCTACATCCTTAGGACTCAAAATAGGTTTGAGGGAAATTCATTATCCTCCTTACCCTGATAATGATATCTTTGGAAGACAATGATTACCTTCATTCATGAAGTCCTCATAACTCCTGAAATCAGGAATAACTAGGCATCAATGTAGTGAGAATAGAGACTGATTTTAAAATTGCCTGATAGGGGGACAGGAAAGAACCTATCTGCCTTCAAGAAAATTATATAGGTTTATCACCAAAGATGCTAGAAAAAAAAACAGGAGATCTGGGTTCAAGTTCTGGCTTAGTTATTTGTCACTTCTTGTGGGCCAGAGTAAGGCTCCCCAGAACACATACACTTGGAAAATGTGATAAGACTGAAAATTCAACTGCAAAACAAACATAGAATATATACAAGTAAAAATATGTACACTTAATTTAAAGACAGAAAAATGGCTCCTATAATTGAGATTTGGTGGTAATCTGTTTGTTTGGTGGGAATCAGTCATGGAATTTCTTAAAAGGAGAGTCAGGGGGTATGTTAGATACTGATGCATCTACTCAGGTTCTTTCAATTCTATCTACCACCTGGACCATGTGGACACCATCAGGGACCGACCAACTCCTTGTCCAGGGCATACCAAGCCTTCCTTTGTACCTCTGTCACACAACTGTACTGACCTCTTTCAGCCCAGGGTTTCTGGCTCCTTCTGCTGCTTCCACACGTAGATGAAGCGCACACTGCAGGGCAGGTGTGGGATCCAGCATTCCAGTGTCTTCCAAAATGGCCAGATGATAGAAACCAGTAGTGGAGGAGATTCTTTGTGGGGAGAAAATTGATCAATGGGAAACAGACAGAAAGAAGGAACCAGGCAGACCTAATCTCCCTTATTTCTCCTTACCATGGAGTCTCAGAGACATGGTTAATCCAAATATATGCCCTAGGGTATACATACACTGCCTTGCCATCAGATGGGTTCCTAACTCCTTGATTCCCTTGCTGCTGTTCCCTCTCAACCCATCTGACTCTTGGAGGATTTTTCCTCTGGCCCTGCTGACATGTACCCGTCTGCTCCCCTCCTGTGAACAGGCTCCACACACCTGGACTTTCTCTGCATGCCTGCCTGACAGCCTCAGTTTATCTTTACTTTGGAGAGGTGTTTCTTGCTCATACACTGACTGTGGACCAAGTCTGACTTGTGAAAGCTAGTGAACTTATACACCATCCAATAGGCTATAGTCACATCTTCTCCAACAAAGTCCGAATCCCAGGCTTGGAATTGAGATTCCCTCCTTCCAAGTCATCCTTAAGAATACCCTGCCGTAGGGTATTCTTAAGAATTATCTCTATATCTTTATAGTTGCTCCCTACTTTTAGTTTCTTTATATTAATTCTTTATATTAAACTTTCCTATTCAAATTTCTGTGTGAGTTCTATCTTGTGTTTGGACTTTGGCTGACTCACCAGTAAATGGTGACCCAACTCCATGATCCAACATTGCCATGGGACAAAATGGGAATATAAACCTATTTGAACTTCCCTCTCTGAGGATAAGCCTTGATTTTCTCATCTGCAAAATGTGAATGATAATACTTAATTCAGTAAGAATTAAAGGGGATGATGTATATAAAAGCTTTAAAAATTTCAAAGTATTCTATTATATTCTGGGGAAAGCTTGATCTTTTAAAGAGAATGAGATTCTCAACTCTTTACTCGGTTAACTCCTGCTTATTCTTCATGTCTCTGCTTGTCTATCCCACTGCTCGGGAAGTCCTGAGTCACTAGAGTTGGTTGAGGAGTCCCAAGGGCTTAACCTTAACGTAGCACTCAGTCTTTTGCATTATAATTGGCTGTTTGATAAATGTTGTAATCTTGTCGAGATCAAGGAATCTGTTGTTTTAGTCTCCAGCTTTTAGTGCCCAACAGATAAGAAGCATCTTATAGATATTCTTTGGATGAATAAATACACCTGACTGGGCAAGTCAATATGTTACTGGGTGGGGGGTGGGGGGTTGTGGAAAAGCTAATTTAGAAGAATGATTATAATCTTCCCAAGAGGAAAAAAAAATCAATGTTATTCCAAGTACCGAGAATATTATAAAAGTGCATGGCCTTTCTGAAAATTGTGGACTAGTCCACTGTGCCCACAGCTTATTGTACCTTGGAGGTGGTGAGTCTGTTGGTAGAAAGTAATGTTGGAAAAATAAACTGAGCTACTCAGCCTTCACTTAATCATTAGGCCTTGGAGAACCATCAAGACTTAAGTCTAGGAATGGCATGAGAAAAAAGGAGAATATGATCCAGTTGGTAACTCTCAAGGATGTAGCAAATTTCTCTGAAATAGAGAAAGAAGAGGGCCTTAAATGGAAAGTGATTGATATACTTTTCTGGCATATAATCCAAGGGTTGCCATCCTCTGCTATGCACTAAATCAAGAAACCATAAGAAATAGTGACATTCTTTAAGACTTCAGGGAAAGCCAAAAAAGAATAAAGACATGAAATGAATGAGCTGTCCCTCAGTGCTAGAATCCTAGGCAGAAATAGTCACAATCATTGTCACTCTTGCCCTGGAGATGCCCAAGCAATTGGAGCATCATTCAAATAGAATGTATTATGAGTGGTGTCTTATGGAGTTGCACAATTTAGTATCCCTGAGCCTCACAGAGACAGGGTTTTAGAACTAGATTTCTTTAGAATGTGTCACTATAATATAAATATCAACCAGACCTAATCTTTTTGTTTGTTCTTTGCCAGGTACCATGAAAGTGTATGGTATTTTGGCAACCACAGAGCTCTGAGACAAATTCCAGTTACAAGCTTGCATGCAAGAAAGAGTCATTTGGAAAATTTAATAGAGTCAAATTATCTTTACTTACGTCAGTAATCAGCAATTTTTTAAATGAACTATTTTGTGGTGTCCTACTTATGAGATAGGAAGAGTAAATGTGTGAAAATTCTTATACATTTTAATCTATTGAAATTTAGTTTTGAAAGAGTCCATTTCATGGTCTGTTAAACTGCATCACAGGAAAAATCTAACAAGATAGAAAGTGGAAAGAATTACTATGTTCACATCTTGCTTTGTACCCTAAAATGTGACGCTTAAAACTAAAAGATCTTCAGGATTTTGCAATTAATATTAAATACTGATACTGGGAAAAGGTCATCTGTTCTTAATCAGCATTTTAGATTTTTTCATGTGTGTGGTGCACAAGGATAAAAGCAGATCTTTGAACTTGTAAAAATGTTAATGTTATTATAGCAATAAATAGACAACAGGGTATGAATTACTAGGTCATTAATGCAGGCTTCTTGATTAAAGTCAATTTGATTCTATCATTATGACTTATTACATGCCCGAAGCATGCATTAAAGACTTCAAATTGCACATGCCTAGAATTGTTTTATTGTTTAATTATTTATAACTATTAGTGCTTGTCTAACAAAACAATCTTAATCAAATTTAATGGAAATTTGCTATTTACTTGATATAAAATTGTTCTTCTTAAACTTAATCTGGGCAGCTACCTACTCTCTGCCTCTCAGCAATTTATAATCTCAGAAACAAACCGCGTTAGATAAGAAAAATGATGATACAACTTTTCCTATGCGTATACTCACTCAGAGTCTCAAAACAATTTACAAACATTGATTAATTATGTTTCAATGCATTCCCATGTTTCCTGTGTGCTACATAGCTGCTAATTTCTTTCATCTATCAAAGAGGATGTATGAAACTTGTTTGCACAACCTTTTTTATTCTCAATTTTACCCTTGGCCACTTAGAGCCTAAAATCTGGTGGAATTAAAAGGGGTTAAGAAGAAAATTATGTTTTCTAAGAGAGCAGGAAGAATCTGGATACAATTATATAACTAAGGTAGAGTGAATTCTGCGGAGTGAGAGCGGATTATATACATGTGTGTATGTATGTATGTATGTATGTATGTATACATACATACAGAATTGAGAATAAAAAAGGTTGTGCAAATAAGTTTCATACATCCTCTTTGACAGATGAAAGAAATTAGCAGCTTTGTAGCACACAGGAAACACGGGAATGCGTTGAAACATAATTAATCAATGTTTGTAAATTGCTTTGAGATTCTGAGCGAGTATACACTTAGGAAAAGTTGTAGCATCATTTTTCTTATCTAACGCAGTTTGTTTCTGAGATTATAAATTGCTGAGTGGCAGAGAGTAGGTATATATACATACATACATACATACATACATACATACATACACACATATATATATTTGCAAGTCTTTGGGCCAACCTTCTCCAAATATCATGCTTAAAAAAAAATGTAGCTAACTTTACATTTGCTATTTTCTCTTCCTAGAATGACTTCCTTCTTCTCCTTCATTTCATTCCTTTATTAGCCTTTTAGACCCTTAGCAAGAAATTTCTCCTCAGTGAAGCTTTCTTTCCCTTCCACCCCCAGAAGCAAGATAATGATTGTTTTTTTTTTTTACACCAACTATACTTTTATAACTTAGAATATAGTACTTACCTCAGTGCTTTGTATTTATGTTGTATCGATGAATATCCAGTCAGGAAAACAGAAAGTGATTTAAATAAGGAACTGGTGTTGGAAGAGCCAAGGGGAGTGAAGGGCTTCACCACATCAAAACTCTGCCATAGTTCCTGCTGCAGCTCGTAGGCCTGCCTTTGCTGCTGATCTAAGGGAAATCCTCACTGCCATTTCTACTAATGTGGCTTGAATCTGTTGCTGATATTACAGGAAGCATCACTGAGCAGGAACTGGCTTGTGTTTTGATAATACTTGAATTACCAATGATGTTGGAATCACCAGTAATGCTGGAGCCCTCAGTTGCTTAAGGTCTCTTCCTACTGCTGTTGTAGGAGCCAGAAGCAGAGAACGTGTATTTTCTTTTTTCCCCCAAACTGTTAAAAAATCACAAGTGCCTCTTATTGGCAGGACCCAACAAGAGCACAATTAGCAAGAGATTTGGAAATGTAGTTTTCATGCTTTCAGCCAAGTAACAGAATGGAGAATACAGAACAAGTACAAGGCTAAGAGCCAACGGAAAATCACTGGCATATGTCTGTTTATGTGTTAGACACAGGACAATTCTTGCTGCTGTGTTGCTAATAGCATATAAAGGCTTAAGTCAAGAGAAGAACTTACAGCAATAATTTAAGCAAGAGATTTTGGTGACTTGAAAGTAATGGAGATGGTGAATATTGGTCAGATCATGGATTATCTGAAGATAAGATAGAAAATTTAAATTGATTGAAAGTAAATATGAGAGAAAAAGTTGGTGAAAATATTTATTTGCCAGCACCTGAGATGGGGTGTATTGCAGGAAGAACTAGTTTGTTGAAAGATGTTGATCATGAGCTCAGCTTTGGACTTTGCAATGATCATGTAAATCTGGAGTTCAGGAGAAAAATTTATGTCAAATTGAAGCCGTAAAACTGATTGAGATCACTCAGGTAGTGAGGGAAGATAGAAAAGAGAGTTAAGGCCTTACCTCTGGGGTACCTCAACATTTTAAGTTCAAAGAAATTAGGAGGCACCCATGAAGAAAACTAAAAAGGAGCCATCAGTAGTGAGTTAAGAATAAAGTGGAACAGGGTGGTATCCTGAAATGCAAGGGGAGAAGAAGCTAAAAACTGTGTCCAATGTTACCAATAGGTTAAGAAAGATGACCCTGAGGAATTTATTACTGATCAAAGAGATGATATGTGGAGGAGCCGGCATCTGACTCTAGTCTTGTTTGCTTACCCACAATATTAATTTTAACAGCATCACCAACTTCCAGACAAACTCTGGGGATAGAAATAGCTACATGAGCTCCTTCCTAGCACATGCAGCATGAAAATTATATGCAGCTGAAAAAAACTTAGGGAGTATATATATTTTTTCTGATTATTTTATCTACTCTCCCCAGGGCCCAAGACAGAAAACAATGGCAAGTTTTACTTAGGTGACTAGGAAATGGAGATTCAAGAACCAGAGCACACATTGATTTTAAAACATAAAAAATGGTAGAAACTTCCCATTTAATTAAATCATGAGGAGGTTACCTGTCTTATGAGCATCTTGACTGATTGCATGCCACTGGCCTCTTCTGATTAAACATTGTTTATTCAGCCTGCAGCTTGTGTTGCAGAAACACACAATTGATATCTTATACAGACAGAATGTCAAGCAATTTTGACAGCCAACTGTTATTTTCAAGTGAAATTCTTTACTTACCCCCTAGAAAAGGATTATAAAAAGTATGGCTTAAAACCAGAATTGAGTGTATTCACTTCTACTCTCTGATGTGTTCTGTGATATAAACCCTTCCAATCACACAAAGTCTTCAGTGTTTAACTTGACTCTTAAGTGTTTAACTTGACTGTGTTTTTTTAAATATTAAAGAAAAATGGCGTGAGTGTTCCAAGTGGGGTGGTGCAGAACAGATGAAAGAGAAGGACGCTGGAGGGAATAGGTGTGTGAAATCAATGTTAAGAGAGAGCAGAAAGTCAAGCCATGAAAACTAAGCCCTTGGCAATTTACAGAAATGTTGGTGACCAGAACAATTTTGTTTGTTACAATTTTGTTTAAGGTATATCTAGATATCAATTTTGTTTAAGTTGACATCTAGATATAGACAGAATCCTCAAGTTGTGAGTGCATGCATGTGTATGTGTGTGTGCGTGTTTTGCATATGTTAACTATGGATGGCAATATAGAGTTGGCAGTAAGGTAAAGTGATTCTTTTCCAACATCAAGGCAGCACAAGATGAATAGTCATAATTGTGTGATGTCTGACCTGCAAGTTAACATAACAGGTTTTGAGTTAATTAACTGAATGGATTATTTTTGATAAGTTATTTCTGAGGGGCATATTCTTCCTCAAATAATTATGAAATTGAGCTTGTTAAGTGATATATAAGAATTTGTGTAAGTCAAATCCTATAACTTACAATTTAAGCTATTTTGACCCAAATGCTTCCCCTGAGAAAACAGAGTTAAAATCAATAATTTTAATTTTAGTTATGAAAGTATTTTTTAAACTCTGAGGCATTACATAATGTAATGGTTACTATGGTTTCACCAATTAATCATTTGCTCCCATCTCACTAGCAGCCCTCTCTCGATTTTATTAGATTAGTCATATAAAAACAGTATGGGGTAGGAAAATGCCCAAGAACAAAATGGATGGTTGTCTTAGTTCATTTTGGCTGTGATAAAAAAAAAAAAAAATTCCATAGACTGGATGGATTAAACAGCAAACATATATTTCTCACATTTCTGGAGGCTGGGAAGTCTAAGGTCAAAGTGCTGGCAGACCCAGTATCTAAGGAGGAATCGCTTCCTAGTTCATAGATGGCCACTTTCTTGCTGTGTTATCACATGGTAGAACTTCTCTGGGCTCTCTCTCTCTCTTTTTTAAGTTAAATTTATTTGGGTGACATTGGTAATAAAATTATATAGGTTTTAAGTGTACAGCTCAATGGTACATCATAGTATATTGCATTTGGGCTCTCTTTATAAGGAAACTAATCTTATTCATAAGGGCTCCACCCTCATGGCCTATCACCTCCCAAAGCCCCATCACCACCACCATACACACACCTAATACCATCACATTGAAGGTTAGGTTTCAACATGTTAATTTTGGTGAGACATAAACCTTCAGTCTATAGCAATGTCCCTACCTTCTGCTAGATACAAGTCTGACCATGAGAGCTCATACAACAGAAATATGATTCTTTTGAGACTCTTTTAGTTAGTGTCGAGAGACTTAGCCCAGGAGTTAAAAGGCCCTTTTTGAGTCCTTACTTAATCATTAACAAACTGTGAGCTTAGGCAAGTTTTTCTTAAGTTTTCTAAGGTTTGGCTATCTTATCCATAGAAGTTAGAAAGTATCTGCATTACTTGACTCATAAGTTTGTAGTGGCTTTAAAACTAAGATAGTAATCTATCTTTTCTTATGTCTGGGTAGTATTCCATTGTATGTATGGTGACGGAAGGAGATTTGATTTTGGGTGGTGAACATACAATGCAATAATACAGATGTTGTATTATAGAATTGTACACTTGAAACATAATTTTATTAACCAATGTAACATGAATAAATTTAATAAAATTTTTGAAAGGATAGGAAACATAAGAGAAGTTTATGAACTAGAGGGCACTACATAAATGTGAGAAATTATTTCAGTATTTCTGTTTTAATCACTGACTTATCTTTCTCTAGTAACTATTGCCTACTCTCTTGATTGGTGATATAGAAATATTGCTAAATATGAAGAAGGCTCACACTAGGATGGGTGTATCTACATGTAAATGAGATTTATAGCATTCCCTGATTTTGTAATACTAGTAAGTATAGCCCTTGACAGTTGTGGTTTTCCTTGCCATCCTTACATGGCTTTACTGACCCTTTTACCAAGATTTATGTCTGCTTGAGTAGGCTCCTTGAACCACAATTACAGTCCCCATAAATCTCCAGCATATTCACTATGACAGTAGCCACACCTCCTGCTCTTTAAAAGACTACAGAGAGATATCTTAGATGCCATGTTTCTTGAGATTGGCAAAGATTTGTTTGAGTTTGCTGTGTTTGCAAGGAAGTCAGAGGTTTGGGGGAAAACTGAATACACTAAATTAAAATCAATCCCAGTGCAAATGCTGAGTAAAGCCAAATGGTCCTTCATAATGATTCCTTGTACACTTGAGATCTGAAAAGTCAGAGGGACGTCTGACTTTTCTCTCCTTCACTGTGACTTAGGGTCCCTGATACCAAATTAAAAGGTAAAAGTCATTCAGCCCTTACCATATGAATGAGGTTTTGGCCCTTATAGCAAGCATTACACCAAGAAAACCATTTTGCCATGTGGAAATATAAGGGATAAATCAGTTAAATACTTTACCTTGGGCCTATGTTTTGGAAAAAACACAAGTGAGCCCCTTGAATTTAATACCTGGAAGATTAACTCGGCAATTATAATATTATATTCCTTAAAAATATCTATTCATTATTTAGGGAATACATTCCAAACTCTTTAACAATGTGGTCTTGACCAACTTTTCCAGTTTAATTTGAAGCCAGTCCCTTCGTATAACCTGTATACTGGCAATATCTAATTACTTGATACTTTAGAAGCATGTCGTACAATTTCCTACCTCCATTCCTTTTTTAACATGCTGCTTCATCTACCTAGAATTTCTTTTCTTCTTGTCCTTCTTGAAAAAATTCTTATTCCTCTTTTAAAATCCATCTTAAGTAAGATATTAGTCAGTTTTGCTAACAAACAAACAAAAAACTCAGTAGTTTGCAACAACAAGCATTTATTCTCATTTTCATAGGTCTGTAGTTTGGTTGTAGTTTGGGTGATCCAGACTGGGCTTAGTTTAGTGGCTCTGCTTCAGGCCATAGGCCAACTAGGCTTGGGTCTAAACTGCCCATTTGTTCTCAGCACCCTGCTGAAGTGACAGCAGCTCTCTAGGGTATATTCTTTTGGAGTGTAAGGGCAAGTTCAACTCTGTGAACAAGGTTTAAGCTTCTGCTATTCTTATGTCCTCTAACATCTCCTTGCTCAAAGCAAATAACATGGCCAAGGTCAATGTTAAGAGGTAGCGCATATGCTTCGCTCATCAGGACGAAGGTCAAAGTGTAGATATGTAATTCTATTATAGTGAATTCTGATTGAGTACAATTATTCAATGTAGCACAAATTGAAGCTTTTTTTTTTTTTTAGCCCTTATAGGCAGTGAGCAGTCTCCTCTTCAGTGTTCTCTAGTGATATTTTAAAATGCTTGCCACACTGAATTCTTACTTATAACATTTATTTCTTCTATGTGGCAAAATGCAGTCTTCTAATTATTATTTTGTCAGCACAGGACACTGCACTTTGAACTAGGAGATATCAGTAAATGTTTGTTTGACTAGATGAATGAATGACCTATTTCTCAGGCTCTCATATTAATCCTCCCTATGGAGTCAAAGAGATGTCATGGTTTCTAGGAAGCACAAAAGAAATCAAATATGAAAAATCTCATATGATCCTAATTTTTTCTTTATTAAGTAAGTACCTGACCTCACAATGAACAATCAAGTTCATCCAAAGTCTGGGACCATTTCAAATGGGACTAGACATCATTTTTCAAACTCACACTTAAGTATTTCAACTGAGCCATAAGTTATTTTATTGCTTTAGTCCACTAGGTGTGTGGTTCTGGCTGTAAGTGTAGTAGTTTGCAAGATTAATATTTACCCATTCACTTCATGTCTGAGCCCATAAAATATAATATCCATTGGTTGGTTTTAAGCCAATAAGAAATGCTAGCATGAAATGAAAATCTCCTTTCTGTGGCAATTTAAAGTAAATTAACAGAGACAGTGATGCCATTTTGGTTGGCAAAACACTTCTTTATCCTTTTTGTCAACAGCTTTCTAAAATTTTCAAGTTTTAACTGATTTTGAATCTCATGGGGGAGAGAGGTGTATAAATACATTTTTCATCCTTATGTTTTCAACTTTAGTGGAAGTATAAAAGAAACAATTATATTGTATTTAAAAGCCCAACTTTTACAAAACTACCAATGAAAAATGACAGGATATATATTATATCTATATTAAAGCTAGAACTATTTACCTTCAATAAAGCAAGGAAACCAATTTATAATGGAAAACTGCTTCTAATCCCTTTGGAAGAAGAAGCTTGGAATAAAAGATCCCAATTCATGGTTTTCTAACAATATTAAAAGAAGCTAAAAAGCAATGAGCTGCTATGTTAATCAATTAGATTTGGAGAATTACCTTTACAATACGGATTTTGTGAAAGCACATGTCTACTATAATTTTAAAGTACCAAATGATCTTAATTCAGGTTTTGCTTAAAAGAATAAAAGTTTTGCTTTCTGAAAAAGATGTTTTTCTTCCCCTTATACTTCCCTGTTTAACTATACTCATTCTTCCTCATGCACACTGCAGTGCATCTACTGCATTCTTCCCCATCTAATATGAAACTATACCAATTATTTTGCTGGTCCAGAAACATGTCTCCACATCTTTGCAAAGGAAGTGGGTTTTATTTGTTTATTTGTTTTGTCTGTTGTTTATTTTGCCTGAATACCCATTCTCCACTTCGGCACTAGTGCTTCCAACTAAAATTCCAGCTTCCCCGTGTGTACTAAGGTACTTTGCTTTCTGCTGTTGGCTTTTATATGTCTCTTCGTCACGGCACTTATGGCAAGGTATTATAGTATCCTGTCTGCATACCTCTCACCCCAAATAGACTCTTTTATCCGTTGTAGCTCGCTCAATGTCTACCTCACAGTAGCACTTAATACATTTTTCTGAATAAATAAAAATTTATTTAAAAATACATTATTTTGAGGATGAGTTTCATACTGTGTTATGGTTACAGTGGCCTCAATAGTAAAGCCTGTGATGTCAGTAAGCTGTTTTTTTCTCCTAATTCTCTCTCAGTGCTCTTCAGAATGGTGAATTTTTTCTTCCTATTTACTATAAAAATAGGATCTGCGCTGAAGCCTTTTCTTGTCTTAGTTAAGCATGGTGAGATTCTCAGTAATTAGTGCTTGTAAAACACTGCAAGATTCTTGGATAAATTAAAGTGTGAAATCTTATTACAAGCAGTGTATTGCTGGAGTAGCAAACAGGCATGGCAAATTATACCATTTCCTAGTCTCTATTGCTTTGAAGGAGCAACGCAATTCATAATTATCCACAAGTATTGACTCGATTGCCTCCAGATATCTTGACTGTCACATTAGCTCTCCTCCCTGCACTTGGTTGTTTTGAGGGTGTGTAGGAAAAGTTACTTCTTCCAAATGATATTTTACTTGGCAGCTTCAGATGTTCATGACTATAGAAAAAGCTTTCTGCACAAACACAAAGAAATTATGGTGCCCGTCAGAGACAAACAGTTTAAAAATGGTACAGAATCTCTGTAATTACCGTCAGTAAGTACTTGCAGTTTTACACCAGTGGTAGATATTTCAGGCTGCCTCCTCACCTCCAGAGGGAGGGCATCTAGTAATTTTTGCTTCCAATAAGCAATCTGTCATATTAAAACTGTACACCATCTAAACACTCTGTAAGACAGCAACAGATAAATTAGCTATGAACCGAGTTTTGCTATTTGACTGGGTTGAGGGGGAGGGTGGCTACAGGTATGTGGAGCAAACCAACTTGACTTTGCATGCCAACCAACTCAAATGATCAAGCCGTAGCTATATAAAGATTAAATTTGTATTTCATGCTGCGGAGGAAAAAAAGAAAAAAGGTACACCTAAACCCAAGCAATGATGGAAAAATTAATGTAGTAATGACGATAATGCACATCAAGCTTGTAATGATTAATAGTTCTAAAGGATTTTGTTTCCCTTTGTGAAAATAACCACCTGTGTCTGCAAATTTGGTAACAACTACTATATCAAAGAGTGGAGTTTCTTGGATTTCTTTTGCTTTTATTTTTTGACTCCCAGTAGTCATAATTAATATAATAAAACTCCCATTATAAAATCATTAGTGTAAATGCAAATAAGGCTTTGCATTGTTAATGCCCCCACCTGGCCCTTAATCACTTGAAATGTCAGGCTGCATTAAGTATAACATCGATTACATATGATAAAAACATGCAATGCAAAAAATACTAAAGTGGTATTTTCAAGCTGTTATCTAAAGCAGAAGGGCTTTAAAAAATTAATTTCTTTTTGGAGCTTTGAACATTTTAGAGGCTAAAGACCTCATTAATTTATCAGTAAGAGCCTTGGGTTCCAAAAAGACCTTTTGGCCTTTTCTCATCTTCCTATTTATATCCCCGTCCCCCCATTCATTCTTCTTTCCTTTTTAAAAGTTTTTCTTGTTGAATGATAGATGTTTGAGAGAGACCTTTCTACAGCATTTTAATGATACTAAAATAGCTTAATCCTGAAGGTGAATTCCAAATACCTTAGTTTTAAAATATTTTTTACTCGAGGGGATAAAGGTGTATTTACACATGTGGTAGTGATTAGAGAAGATGTAAAAATGTGATGGCAATAGTGCTGGAGTGAGGGCTTTGCTGTGTATAAAGAAGCAACAGATAGGCTGCACTAAAAGATATGACTTACAATTATAAAGCATATTAGAATTTACCCAGCACTGCCTTCTACATTATCTTATTTAACCATTGTGAGGTAAATCAAAATGCTGACCATTAAAAGATTTGACAGACTTTTCTGAAATTCATTGAAAAGTTATCTCATTTGTCAAGGGAAAAAATGTGAAAAAAGGAAAAAAAAGAAAAGAAAAATAATCACCATGTACCTGTATTGTGCATAATTCTAGTTTATAGCCACCTTTTCTTGATTTGAACTAATTTACAACTCTGGTCATCAAAACAGAACAAAATAAACTTAAAATAATTCTAATGATTCTGGTCCATAGAAATGCTGTGTCTGATGGAATGCAATTCCATTTTACTTCTTTTCATAATTGCTATTTTACTTCAATTTGTAAATTAATTTTGGCATTTCTAATGTGCCTATATGTGTGGTACTTTAAATTCTTCTTTCAACCTGTTCTAACACCAACCAGTTCCCTTATTAATAAGTTAAATAAAATACTTGATACTAATTTGTTTTGTGTTTATATGAGATCCATGATTATACCTTTAGAAAGTAATCCATTAGCATCATATTTAGAGTGTAGAGCTTACCTATGAAACATCTTTATGAAATTCAAAAGAAGATTTAAATCCTTATCCTGTATATACTTTACCCTTGCTCCATACATATTCCTTTGCTTTTCACCAATGCTTCTGTAGAAAGCCTTTGGCCCAGGAATGAATTTTATCCCTTATTACCCACCTTTATATTTTCTGTCTACAAGACACCAAGTAACCCAAAGAAATAATTAGAATATTATGGTGGGGCTGTTGTCAGGAATTTAGAGATTAGCTGTCAGGGATTTAAAGATTCTACCTTACCAAAAAAGCCCATCAAGTGCCTTCTTACATCTTCATAATCAGAGTTGTACTTATGCTCAATGACTTGACAGCATTGCTAACAGAATCCCAAGAGGTAGACTCAAATGACATTCTGCTTGGCACTTCTTTATACTTCTTGGGTTTTCTAAAACTTATGTCTCTTTTTTGACCTGGTATCATCTAAAATTCTTGTAGCTCTTCTGTAAAAATTATAAAGGCAAAGGCAAAAGCAGAAAATAAATCAAAACAAAAACAAAACAAAACTCATTTTCTTCAAAAATGAGAAGAGGTAATTTTCAAGGGAAAGCAAAAATGATAGAATTGGAGTCCTTAGCTTTCTTTCAGGAAATATTCCTAAATTAACCTTTTGGACTCAGAGTCATCCATCTTTTGCAGGCCTTTATAAGAAATAGACAAACATTTTATGGCATAGGTAAAATGTTTCTTACCTAAATATAAAGCTTCATTGCAATATTGGTATATAATAGGTCCTATATAGGGAAAAATGTTGAACTTCACTATCTAGTAGATAAGAACCATGTCAAAGAAGACATGATTGTTTGTATCTATTTCATAAAGATGCTCAACTCTCAGGCTGGAAATCAGAGCTGACAGTGCTAGATGGGGAGAGATCTTACCCAGTTTTTAGTTCTTGACTGGGAAGGGGGCAGAATGTTTAAGTGTGTCATCCTAGAGGTGAGTTATAAGCAACTTATAAAGTTGGGCAGTAACTAGATAAAAGAGAACTTAGTAAGACTCTTTCTGGGAAACTAGCTAGCTAATACAAGAGAATCTTATAATGTGTAAGCCAAGCAGTTCAGAGCTCTTGAAGTCATTGTGTTTATTTTACTTTCCTTATCCCTTTGTGTTTAGAAAAGTCTTTCAGAAATCTCCAGTCTGTATTATCTGTACTAAGAGGAATCAAGAAAAGAGATTTGGCTCAAGTTCAATCAAAGTATTAAAGGGATTGACTAAACACTGGGGCCAGTATGGAATGGCAGCAGGAGTGTGAAAGAGGAAGATGTCATGGGAAAATGAAAGTCAAGGTGATGCAGGATTTGCTTATTTGTTAGCCATTTATTTTCTAAAAAATTTCTCCAGCTGGTTAGAATATCTGAATTCATTGAACTAAGGCAGTTCTTCTTAACTATACTATCTCTATCAGAATACAAAAGTGGGGGATGGGTAGACAGAGAAATGTGTAATGGTCTAGAATGTGTAGTATGTTTTAACTATAAAATTTTTTTAAAAGAAAAAATTTTAAAATACACTTTATTTCCATTGAACATTTTCCCTTTGCAACAATACATGTAATTAGGCATGAGTCAGAACACATACGTTGGCCACGGAGCTCTTCCTGGCCAGTAGATGTTAGTGTTACAACATAGTGGACGCCATGGGGCGGTCTGCACTGCTGGACAAGGGAAGGTCTTTAAAGACACAAATACCTTTCTTAAGAGCATCTTTCCCTTAAGAAATAAAGAAAAGAAGGAAGAAAGGAAAGGAGGAAAAGAGGAAGAGATGAAGGAAGGGAGAAAGGAAGGGAGGGAGGGAGGAAGGGATGAAGGATGGAAGGAAGGAAGGAAGGAAGGAAGGAAGGAAGGAAGGAAGGAAGGGAGGAAGGAAAAAAAGAAAGAAAATATTACTTTGAGGGATAAAGATGCTCTATAAGGTTACTTCAATTTCTTTAGTTCTCCAGCTATAAGATTCTGTGATGAGCAGCAGATTGCATAGTAATCTGCTATGGAATACAAAGAATACAACTGAGAATATGTCCAAGTGAAAGAGTTCCCTGTGGATGCTAAAACATTTTGCAAATGAAGCATTTCATTAAGCCTTCAAAACACAGAAAGATAACCCAACTTTTCAGTATCATAAGCAAGATAAAGGAAATTCACAAGTCTGGAATGTGGTAGCCCAGAAATTTCCAACTTCTGTATATTTTCTACAAAGTAACTTATTTTATTTTTAATACTTTTCAATAATGTTGCACTTACACTAAGCTAAAAGATTTGAACAGAGCTTACCTTTATCATGTATGAAATATTTTTATAATTTTTTAGGGAATCACAAATAAAGGCAATATTTTCAAAAGTAAGGTACCAGAAAACCTCTTAGAAGGGTGCTTGACAACCAGACCCCACTGTCTTTGGTTTGAAGTGATTTTGTTCTCATTAGTATGTCCAACTGCATTATGAATGCTTGGAGAAAACAGACCTCATTTTATTCTAGCACCTTTTAACAGTACTGTTGACAATATTGTTTAACCATATTGGGCATGAAAATTTCTTACTACAATTATTAAACACCAAAAGACATATATTGAGCATCAACTTTATTGTGGTACAAATATATACAATACATTCATTTTAAGGGTACAGTTTGATGAGTTTGACAAATGACTATACCCCATAACCACTATAACTGTCACAGTGTGACATTTTCTTTACAGAAGAGAGTTTTATTATGTTCCTTCCTAATCCCTCCACGTGCGTGCATCCTGGCCCCAGAGAACTTTTACATTGCTATCACTTTAGAAATAATTTGACTTCTAGAGTTGTATGTAAATAGAAACATGCAGTATGTACTCATTTACCTCTAACTTCTTATGTCTAACATATTTTTAAGAATCAGCTAGGTTATTGTTATTTTTATCAGTAATTTTTCTTTATTTCTCAGAAATATCCCTTTGTATAAATATACTACAATTTGTTTACTCGTTGATCTATAATGTATATTATAGATCTTGTTTTAGTTTTTATGTAGTACAAATAAAGTTGCTATGAACATTCATGTACAAGTCTTTTGTATAGAATGATGCTTCATTTCTGTTGATAAATGCTTAAGAATGGAATGTCAACCTGCTACTTATATGTTTAACTTTTTACTAATCCACCAAAGTATTTTGAAAAGAAGTTGTAGTGTTTTGTTTTATGTATTTTGATGCTTTGTTATTGCCTACCTAGGATTGTTATGTTTTCTTATTATGAAATGTTCCTCTTTATTCCTCGTATTTTGTTTCTACTGTCTAGTCTTTAAATTCACTGATCTATTTTTCTGCAGTCTACCATTAATTTCACCCAGTGGAATTTTCATTCCAGACATTTGATTCCTTTTTTAAAATATCTCTTTTACTTCTCTTCTTATTAAGTTTATGCTCTTCTTTAAATCTTTAAGCACACTAAACATATTTGTAATAGTTGACTTAAAGTCCTTGTTGCCAAATTCTATCATCTCTGTCACTTTAGGTTTTGTTTCTATTGGTTGATTTTTTTTCCATAGGTGATGCTATAATTTTTCTGTTTCTTGGCACATTTTGAAATTAGATGCTAGACTTCATGAATATTACACTGCTTGGTGTCTGGATTTTGTCTTCCTTTTGAAAATGTTGGAGTTTGCTTCTACAATTAAATAACTTGCAGATTAGCTTGATCTATTCTAGGCTCATTTAGAGCTTTATTAGGAAAAGTCTGCACTAGCCTCATTCTGAAAATACATTAACTCTACTACTATGGTGTGAATAATCTGGGTTATCATCTGAATACTCCAGGTGTTAATAGAGAATGCTCCTTTCTGGTTGGTCAAAGAAAATTGTCTCCTTGGTCTGTGTGAGCTTTGAAAATTGTTCAGGTTATAATTCCGCAGTTGCTCTTTGCTCAGCTTCCTATGCCTACATAGCTTATTATTCAACAAAAATTCATTGAAACCCTTATGTCTAATCTCTGTCTCCTCAAGAAAGAGAGAGCCCTGGTATGTCTGCTTGGACTCTGCTCTTCACCTGTAGTCTGGAATGTGCCTTCATGTAGAAAGCAAGATCAACAGGACTCATTTCCTTACTTGTTTCCCTTTTATGAAGGATCAGTTTATTTATAAACTGCCTGCTATCCAGCCTCTAAAAGTACTTGCTTTATATATTTTTTTCCCAGCTTTTTAATTGTTCACATGGGAGAATAACTTTGATTCTTGTTATTCCATCATGGATGGGACACATTTTATGATTAATAATAAGAAAGTATGATGATTATTTGAACATATTAATGAAGACTATTATTTAGTGGTAGTCGCTGATATTTTTCTATTTTAAATATGCCTGGGAAGGGTCTCAAAGCAGTCAACTCATAGTGAAAATAGAACTCTTCCAGAAGACAGTAGCATATGTGTGTTGTTTTTCAGCAGAATCTTAATTTACATAGTTTTCTAGTTTGAGGTTGGGATTAGGAGGGGGAAGTAACAGTAATACCTTAATTTCTGGATATTGGGTATAATTAAGGCATCCGAGAAAAGTGGCAAGAACAGCTTTTGGTGTCAGAGAGAAGTGATTTAGACCTCAGCTTAGTTGTTTATTAGCCATGAAATTTCACTCAATTTCTCTGAGCCTCAATTTAATTCTGTATAATATGGATAAAACAATAGTTGCATTATATAGTTGTTATAAGGTTTACTTGAGAAGTTATATAAATAACTTCCAAGAGTTCTTGGAACTATTGTAAAATGCCAATTTCCTTCTATTGGGCTGATTGAAGAGATTTATTGAGATTTATTAAAGATTTATTAAACTTTGCCAGGATGATTCCTTTCAAAGCAGAGAAAACTGAAATTTAGGGAAGAGGAACATGTTTCTATATGGTATTTCAGAGAATCATGGACTGTTAGAATTAAAATAGCTCCCGAAAATAATCTCCAGAGAGTTTATGCTTTCTTTTTTTCCCTAGTAAATTCCTTTTTAAAACTAAGTCTTATTTGGCACTTCTGCAGGTTATTCTCCATTTGACTTTTCCCAGCCATTCTCCATGTTTCCCTGCCCAGTTCTATCCCTCACAGGGCTGAGACCTATGGGTATAACCCTCAGTTCTTTAATCTCTGCTTCTGGTTGTATTTGGGTAATGAAAGGGGCCACCAAGAGTCTGAAGGACAATGAAGAGAAATAGAGGTCAGTGCATTGCCTGCCTCTCTGTGCAGGCTCCTATTCTGCCTTGATCTTGCGGTTTTATAATGTCGATGAGTCCCACTACAGCTCCCTTCTGGCAGTTCCTCCTGGACAACTCCAGCTCTTAGTTACCTTAAAGATGAAGCTGTTTCTTCCTTTTGCCTCTTTAGGTCTAGAGATGGTAAAGCTTCCTCTTTGCTGTTGCTTTTCCCAGCGTGCTTACTAGGATCCTACAAACTTGCCCATACCTGTGTCAAAAATACTTTCATGAAATTCTATTCACTGTGCCATTTTTTAGTAGAATTTTAATACCTGTTGAACTCTGACTGTGTTCATTTCCCATGGCCATTGAAACAAATGATCACAAACTGGATGGCTTAAACAACAGAAATTTATTCCCTTACAGTTCTAGAGTCCCGAAGTCTGAAATTAATGTATAGTCAGAGCTATGCTCTCTCTGAAGGCTCTAGTGGACAATGTTTCCTCGTGTCTTCATGCTTCTGGTGGTTTCAGGGTTCTTTGGCTTGTGGCTGCATTGCTGTAATCTCTGACCCTGTTTTTACATGGCATCCTTCTTAGTCTTCTCTTCTTATAAGGACACTGGTCATTGGATTTCAGGTCCACCGAGGTAACCTCAAATGATCTACTCATATCAAGATCCTTAATTACATCTGCAAAGACATTTTTTTTTTTCAAACAAGGTCACATTCATAGTTTCCAAAACATAAACATATCTTTTGGGGAGCCACTGTTCAATCCACTGCATTGACTCATACAAAATCCTAATACTGAAAATAGAAAATAGCTAACCTACTCTAATTGAAAGGAGGATAACTGGATCACACCCTCCTCATTCACCTATGTTGTATTAAGGAAATGGAAGCCCAGTAATCAGAAGTTATTTACCTAATATCACACACCTAGTTAGTAGGACTTCTAGAGAGGAACTTTCTTCATGAAACCTTTTCATTCCTGGTATTTGGGTAGCTGAGAGGCTAATTGTAAAGTCAATATCATTTACCATGCCAGTGAGAAAATTAGGTATTTGTAACAAGGTTAATTCTTGCCTTACCAGTGTTTTTTTTTTGTTTTCCAGGGGAAAATATTGTGATTAATGTGTCTTAACCTCATGATGTTTTAAAGCTATGACTGACTAAGGTAAAGAAATATGGAAGACTTTCTTGAGCTGAGTTACTGTCAAATAAAGACAATTGAGCACATGACTTTTCCCCTCACAGTTCTGTAAATTAAAGTAAATTGAAGTAAAAAGTATCAAAGCAACTTCTAAATGTGTTTTGTCAACAGACATCAGGACTTCTAAAGTTATAGGAAAGGAGTACTCTCTCCTTGTTTGATGGAGTGATTCTTAACATATGGTGTTTGCTATTTCCAGTGAGATTTCCAAAACTTAAAATCAGAGAAAGCAGCAGTTTTTTAGACTGTCAAGCTGGCTCAGGTATGAAAAAGAATTGTTTCTACATCTGGTGTAATATATCTGAAATAGGAAGGTGGAAAATTCTTATTAGTCTCTCTTTAGTTTGGTTCCCAGCAGTGTCACTTGTGGTTTATCTATCCCAGAATATTTGAATCAACTTTCTGGATCATGTCTAGTAATCTAGGGACAAAAATATGCTTGTTTACCCCCCCCCGCCCCAAAATTGTCAAAAAGCTTGGACTGCTCTCCTAGGATTTCTTATTCTCCTCATGTTTCGAAGTCTGCCAGGCTAGTGTCTCTTGATCTCCAGCGCCCTGGTTTTAGTTTTTTTGATTTTTGTGTTTTGTGTTTTCACTCAACAGTATGTTCTGTCTGGCAGTGTGAGTAGAAACTCCTTAGTTAAAATATTCAGGAAAAAAGAGAGAATTAAGTAAGCCTACAAGAAAGAGCATTTTCCAAGCCGACTGGAAAAGGCTAAAAAAAAAAAAAGAGAGAGATGTGTTGTGTTTTTGCTCCTGGTAATTTTATTTTGAGTTTATGGGAAAAAATACTAATGCTTGTTGAATGTGCAGACCATTGGTTTTTTTTTTTTTTTAAGCATTTCACTTTAATTCATTTCATAAAGAATGATTGAAAATCTGTTGTATATCAGACCATGTTCTAGGTTGTGGGGTTACTATGGTGATCTAAAGTGACAGCCTTTGCTCTCATGGAAATTACTTTCTAGAAGTAATAAAAAGAAAATAATTAATTAAATAAATAATCAATAAAGAAGAAAATAAACAGGTTATAAAACAAAATAGGTTGGCACATTATCCATGCCTGAATAGCATGAGTCAAGAATATACCGGGTGGTTTCTTAAAAAGTGGGATTTGAGGTTCTTTGGGGGCAGGCTGAGAAAGTAGATCAGATTCCCAATATTAAGATACTGCTTCTGTTTCACCTGGTATGACCTGATGACCAAAATCCTAATCTTCCTTCAACCAGAGAAGAAAGGACTCAATTTCTCTGGGATCCAGTGGACAATTGGAACAAAAGACTGCATAGAATGCATCATATTCCATAAATTGTGAGAATGGTATCTCTTTATTTTATCTGTTATCTTTATCTTTCTCACTAGGTCTTAGGAGTAGAGGAGATGGAATTAAGGCTTGACTTATTTCACCCATAGGTTTTAAATCTATTTTGTCTTCTTAGCAGATGAGTTTTTGAAGTTCTTGCTACAGGCTTACTTATTTCTTTTCCTAGGCAGATTTGTTTTCTTATTGCAATTAAATATAGAAAGTTATTCCTTAATGGGACTAACAAGTCCATGCATTGTAAGAAGGACCAACTTAAAACAATTACAATTGAGCTGATGCAATCAGCCTGGTTCTACGAATTTACATCTCCCTGTTGATTAATGCTCTCTATTTAATTAAAATATATTGATCATCACACATTTGTCTTTATTGGAATGGCCATGCACGGTCTTTTGAGGAATTATTGTTTATTGGTTTGAGAAAATAATAGGCAGCTTTAGAAGAATATGTAGGCTTTCAAATTTATTCTTTGTCTTTTAAGTGGCTATATATTACTCTTGTTTAAAATATATTGTCTTGCCTGCTTAAAGCTTCCCTTGGAAGATATGTGGATTGTAATAAACACTAATTAGTTTGCATGACCATTCAGCAAATTGCTTTGGAAGAAACCAATGATTTGCTGTACAAATATCAGCTCTTTAATGGAATCTCTGATGCGAAGTGATTACAGATTTATAAAGGATGTAGACTTAACCAAAGTTATTAAGTCTCTTGTGATATATTCACCTGATGTCACAGGGAAAACAATTTAAGGAGAAGCTGTCCTAAATTAATATGTTAGCAGAGGTCACATTTACTGGAATTTGTAATTGCTCTTGGGAATATAGTTCATTCTTTAAGTGGAAACTGGCTAATAAGAAGGAAATTATAATTCACTTTTAGAAATAATTATGGAAAAAATGCACACCTAACCTATTTTCTGAACAGATTAGCATCTAGCTTGGACATTCAAATATCAAATGAAACGTTTTTCAAGTATAATATCTAAGCCATAGAAAGTAAATATTTTAGGACATGTTATGCAAGCACAGAGAGCTATAAAAAACCCAAACTCTTGAATCATGACTAATTCTTAGTGTCTACCCCAAAACGCTGAGAAATATCCCAAAGTTTAATATGTTCCTTCTTAAATAATTATACATTATACCTGTGATAAAGACTGTGGAAAGCAATCTGGAATGCCATTAGGACAAGAGGGGGACCGGACATAGCCTGGAGAGTCAAAGAAGCCTCTCTAAGGTAGTGACACTCGATTTGAGAGATAAAGCATCTCAATATCCCAGCCAAGTAACTGTCCACTTTAGACTCATGTGGCAGTTACAGTTTACTGCCACCTAATACCTATCTGGAATCCCTTCTCCCTGCCTGCCTCTCTTACAGTGAGGGATGGCCCTATAGTTCATATCTGGCCTATGAGACAAGAATAGAAATCTGAGAAGCTTTGCTTTCCCCATCGAAAAAGAAAGACACACTGGCAAAGCTCTTCCTGTTTCTTCTGTTTTCCTACTTTGAACATGGCAGCCAGGGCAGCTATCTCGGTTTTTGGGAGCATCGTATAGGAGGTTATAGCCGAGTAAATCACAGAGATTTTGGCTACAAGATTTTGTGAAGCTGTGGAAGCAGCAGAAACTGTCTACCTCTAGATATCATGCTGTTAATGTTCGTTTTCCTATTTATTTATGCCCCTCTGCCAGGTTCTCTGTTACTTGCAGCAGAAAACATTTAAATGTTACATCTACAAACCCAGTATAAGTAACAGTGTGAGGGACTCTGCTAATCCC
Source organism: Eidolon dupreanum (assembly GCA_028627145.1). Taxonomy (NCBI): domain Eukaryota; kingdom Metazoa; phylum Chordata; class Mammalia; order Chiroptera; family Pteropodidae; genus Eidolon; species Eidolon dupreanum. The sequence continues at coordinate 87,053,798 of CM053506.1, forward strand.
ATGTGATCCTAAGCTGCACTAGTAGAAATAAATATGTCTAGATGACAGATATTAATATGCTGACAGCTACTCACCAGTTTTTCAATTCAGCAATCCAGGATGGAAAAAGAAAAACCAATAGGATGTGAGATATCGGGGGAAGGAAGGGCAGAAATAGGAAGGGGATTGTACTGTGAATTTAAATGCTTTCATTGAACTCGAAGGTGTTACTTGTGAAAATATATTTAGAATGAGATTTTCATACAAATTCTGTTTTTGAATTACAGGTATAATATAATTTTTTTAAACAAACAAAAAAGTGGCTTATATTTTATATCTCTAAATTTCCTGCATGTTAGGGCATTATAGTACCTCTGAAGTCAGATCAATCAAGATTTAATTTCTGATTTCATCATTAATTATGTACCCTAGGACAAGTTACTTAACCCATTTGAGACTTAAGGGTTCTCATTTGTAAAACTAGATTAAGAGTATCTCACTCTAAACATCATTGTGAGGATTCTCTGAGACCGATTACTAGTGCACTGTAAATGCTCAGGTAGTGTCAGGTATGTTAATATGGATGCTTCTGACTGGCAGCTGCTCTCATACCTACCTGTACAGGTAGTGATGCTGTCATAGTCTTGTCTGTTCTGTGGTCAGTGTTAGTAAATGCTTTTGTTCTCATATATTTGCTTTTCTAGATTTGTGACTTTTTTGACTTTTTTTTTTAAGAAAAAAGAATAATCAAGTGTTCAAGTTATAAAGAGTAATAAGACTCAAAATATTTAGTCATGTATCACCTGTGTTCCATTCTATCCCCTTTCTAATAAAGAAATTCAATGTTTATTAATATTTCTTCATAAAGTTTTTTTTTTCTCCTTCAACTTTCTTTATTCTGTTTAGTGAGTTTACATTATACAAACACATCTTTTAGAATGGTCAGGGGAATAAATGTATACATGATATGGCCTCTGCTCCCTGGAACTTACAGGTTATTAAGATACATAAGATAGTTGTAATAATAACTCTGGTATAAACAAAAATACATACTAGATGCCTGACTCCTAGAAGTGCTATAGGCAGTCAGAAGGAAGAATTGTTGCCAGCAAGGATGATCTTGGAGAACTACACAGAGACGGTACATAACAATTGAATCACGATGATTAGAGTTTCAGAAAACACACATAGAATTGAAAAATTAAAACACACACACACACACACACACACACACACGCACACACACACACACCTTTTTTTGACAGAGTAAAGAGGGAAAAGAAAGGAGTGGAAAATAGAGAGCAAGGAGTCAATGCAATAGTGAAAACTAATGTTTTCTTTCGGGGCTTCCTAAACACTTAGTTTGTGGAGAAGAGCAGACATGTGTTTTGCACTCACAGCATCTGAGATCTTCCTCTGAGCAGATAAATCTTTCAAACAGCTTGCTACATGCTTAGTTACTTCTTTTCCTCGGTGGACATTTTTCCTCAGTGCAGTCTTCCATTGTAAAACAGGGGAAAGTTGATGAGGTCATTTGTTTGTCAAAAATCTATCTAAAAAGTAAAAATTGAAAACACACCTGCAGAAAATTCAGATGAAAGGCTTTAATTACCATAAATTATTGTGTGATGATCTTTTACATTTGGGAGGAGGAAGATTCTAATATTCAGCTTGTCTATATCACAATATAGTATACTCACAGATTTAACTTCTGAGGCTTTATTTATAAAGTCAAATCAATAATTTTATACTTTTTTATTTTTAGAGTGTTTTTCTTTTGAGAGCATTTGTTCATTTATTTTTTGATATTTCATACATAAGACATTGAAGGCAGCTATGTTCACCACTATATCACCAATGCTGCATTAAAGGCAATATTGATACATGAATATTTAAAATTAAATGTTCTTACCTCAGAAAGCTCACCATAAGTGGAGAAAAATAAGCTAAAACAATACCCTGCTGTATTTTCAATAATAAAAGTTTTAAAGGGTGCAAATATTACATGTATAATCTTCTTTGGAGGTGGGAGGGGTATTATACTTGGGGATCTTGAAGGCCATCTTGAAGGAAGTGCTAGCTGAGCAAAGTTTTGAAAATAAATATTTTTCTAGGCTGCGGAAGTTGCAAGAAAGGCACTGAATAGGCATGTACAATGGCATGGGGAAACTAAATTGCAACATCTGTTTAGAGAACATAAGCAGTTCAGAGCTGAGAAACCAAAATGAATAAGAGGGAGAAAGTGACAGCAAATGAGGCTGAAGAAGAAGACGGAGCCTCAAGAATAAATAGACAATTCTATAGGTAACTCTTTCTATGTACTTCAAATGGATAGTCCACTGAAATCAGTTCTGTTGAGCTCCAGGCCCAGAGTGAGATGCTAACTGGATAAGTTAGGGGAGTATTCAAGTTATTAATTGTTTAAACCCAAATGAGCTTATAGAATATGTGTGTGTATGATTTTTATTTCATTCAAGAATTAATTCTAAAATATTTTATTGTTATAAATCTACTTCATCAACATATATAACAATTGCATGGTGTTCTGTTGTGATGGATTTACCATACTTGACTTAAATAATCTCCTACTGTTAGTCATTAAAAATGTTCAAACTTATATTATTATAAACAATGATTTCATATGTGTTTTCCAACCTGCACAATTTTTTAGTATACAGTTCTAGAAGTGAATTGCTGGGATAAAATTTTAAGATTTTTATAATATTGGCAAATAGCCATTCATTTCTACCATATATCGACTTATATACCTGCCAGCAATATATCTAATAAAATTTATGAAATTTTTTTTCTTTTTCCAAAATGAATCATTGCTTTACATATTAACTTTTAGATAGGCCTAAATTTATTGTTCTAGTTTATTTTGTAAATAATAACCTTTCACACAAAATCTACTGATGAAGAAAAATTTTACTAAAAGATCTTTTTAACTGGATCCTCTTTAAACACCAAAAACAATTTCATGGAAAATGAAAGAATAAAAAATATTCTATGGCAATTTTTTCTTGAGAATGCAATTAAATTTATTGTTAAAAGTAAATACATTTGAGGGGGATCGTTTCATAAACTATATAAATGTCTAACCAATGTACTATATTCCCAAAACTAATAATAAAATGCTAAAAAAAAAGTAAATATATTTGAACGTACATTTAACTAAAATAGATATTTATTAGACGAAACAAAATGTTTATTGTTTGGTATTTAAAAAATGTATTACAGTACCAATTTGATTTTTGTAACAAATTCATATACAAAAAATAATATATAATACAACAGTTTCTTTGATCAATTTTCTCAAAGACATTTCTTTATTTGTTGTTACTTAATTTCATTCCTTTTCAAGTGTCTATCTTGCAAAAGATATCATTGAGATTATTTTTCATTATTTGGTCTAACTTTCTAGATTCTTATTTACTAAGGATCTAGATTAAGGATCTAGATAATAAGAGTAAGGATCTTATTATTATTTTGTAGGTGATTCCAGCAGTTCTCTATTACTTTCATTGCTTTTATAAAATTCTGTGTCTTCGACTACATATTTCACTTGGTTATTATTGTTTGATTTTATATATGCAGTATTCAGCAATTGGCAAGAAACTTTTCCAGAGAAACATGGAATGAACTGGTAAGAATAGATGATGAGTTTAAATAGAACTAAGGGACCAATTAAATTACCAATTTATTTGAAAATATTTTTATGTTATAAAAACCTTTGTTTCCCTACAAAACAGGGAAACACCAGGCCATATGGTATCTTCGTACAGTTTAGAAAAAGGCACCCATACTAGGTGGATACAACCCCAATTTTCATGTTTTGGATTCAACCCTTGGCAGAGAGTCTTGTGCAGAGAGAGCATAACCTGCCAACAACACATGTTGGCCAACCTATTGGATACAATTCCAAAATTTCACTCTATAGCAATAAGGACAAATAAATGGATAATTTAGGTAATAACAATGATAATGATGATATTAATAAAAAAATTATCAATTCATTATGGAAAAAACCTGCAAAAATTATTTCAAATAGACAAAATGCTTAGTTGATTAAATGTCACTTTAATTCAGTCACTTAATGCAGGTGGTCCAATAGTGAAGTATTGCCTTTGTTGACAAAAAGAAGTCTCATGCCTGCCTATATACAGATAAATAAGTAAGGCTCTCTACTTTTTCTTCTATCTGATATGTCTTCTTTTTTCTATCCATTTTCAAGTTTCTCTCTCAAGATCAGTCAAATAGCACCTCTAATATGAGCCTTTGTTTGTCCCCTGATATGATTTCTCTCTTCACTGAACTTCTATAGTTTCTAGATTAGACATTTATTACAATACCTATTGCGATTCTGTCTTGTATTAAAATTATAAATGTATGTCACCCCTTCATACATAGGGCAATAATGACATTTTACATATCTTAATACTTTTCTTTATACCTTTTCTACTTCTTTTAGCCAAGTTAAATTAACATTGAATAAACAAATGGATTAAAGAAGATGGAAGTCAAATGGATGATAAAAATTTTAAATTATACATTTATTTTATCTTGAATAGTTAATTCTTGCCCATGGTACAACATTCAAAAGGGACAAGAAATGTGTAAAATTGTATATTTCACTCTTACTCTTGTCCTCTCACTCATACAGTTCCGCTTGTAATGGGAAGCAGTGCTATTGTACCTTACACATTGCTCCAGAAAGAATCTTTACAAATATAAGAAAATGTGTATATATATACTCCACCCTTTTAAGCCCAAATTTTACTAGTATATTATAGACATTGTTCTGTACCTCGATTTATTCTATTAAAAAATATCCATAGCAGTATCCAAAAAGCTTCCTCATTTTTTCTTTAAACCAGTGTTATGCTAAAAGACATTTAAAGATATTTTGGATCTTTCAATATTATAGAAGTGGTGCAGTTTATAACCCTGTAGAAATGTCATGCTAAATATGTGACGGTCTATTGGGTAAGATGCCAGGAAATGAAATTTCTGCATCAAAAAGTATGTGCCAAATTGCCCTCTACAAGAGCTGTGACAATTTATAAACCCTAACCCTGAAGTGCAAGAAAGTACCTATTTCCCACCTCTCTCCAATCCAGTATATTATCTTTTTTTCACTTTTGCCACTCTCAAAGGTGAAAAATGGTATCTCAGTGTTCTCTTGGCTTGTATTACTAAGAGTAACACCATGCATCTTTCCATATGTTTCAGAACAATTTATATTTCTTTTCTCTTAACTTTCTTTTTGGATCATTTGCCCACTTATGTATTGGTCTATTGGTATTTTCTTACTGACCTATAAGAGCAACATTTATACATTAAGGAAAAACTTCTTTATGATATGAGTTCCATATTTTTTTTTCTCAGCTTGTAATATGCCTTTGTACTATTTATGATTTTGTATGTCAAAAATTTTTGTTTTATGCAGCTAAGTCAGCAAGATCAGACAAAGCTTAAAATTCTTATTTCACTGTGGAAAGCATATGGAAAAAATAATGATGAATTACAAATGTAAGAGATTAAAATGAGATATAAAGAAGCTTTAAGGAAAAGAGTTTTTATTTGAACTAATTTTGCAGAAGCTATGGAGTTTCCTTCTCCAGAGATATATTAGACTATGGTAAAGAATGGTCATAGTCTTTAAGTATATCCAGCTTGAATTCAGCTAATTTAAATGATGTTTTGCAATAACACGTGGCCCTATGGATATGAATGGTATTCAAATAAGTATTAAATAATGCAGTACTCTCCCAATGTTCCACAGAGATTATTTGGTTTATTTCCAATAATGTACTATATAGAAATGGAGACTAAGAGAAGAAGCAATTTGCCACACTTCTCATAGTGAATAACTGGCAGCATTGAAACAAATTCTTCAAGACATGGCCATACTACCAATGTCAGCAGGAATATCTTTGCTCTCTCCCTCATTCAGACCATTTTTTCCCAAGCCGAAACCAACAGCAAACTAAACAATGATGAACTGAACAAAATCACATCTCCTGAAGTCCAACTGATTGGAAACTCTCTTTTTAAAGGTTCATGTGATTTGGCCTTTCAAAACATCCAAATCACAAAAGAAATAACATATAAACAATGAACTTGAAAAGTGGGTTTTTGAAATGATGATCTTTAAGCAAAGTGCTAGTGTTTTTACAGCACTGATTTGTCCTTTTTGACTAATTGGTTGACTTAGATAAGAAAACACTTTAAATAAAAATGTGAGGATGAAAAATAAAAGAAAAAAGATCAAAATACTTCAGGGCTTTATTTACCTCTGAAATATCAATCAAATCAATATCTTAAAAACTTCTTGGGTTGAAAGTCATGAATGAACACACATATCTTAATAAGCACTTCTATAAGCTTGTACCTATCTTTAAAAATATCCATAAAAAACTTGATCTGAATTAGAATAAAGTCATTACCATTATTTTAGGACAGTGGCTACCTTTAAGAAACAAATATTTAGCCTCCAACATTTATTGTAAAGTCAGAAATACCTCAGGAATAACTGATAAGGGATAGCCTCACTATAAATTTTATAGCTGAGTCCTAGGCATACCAGAAATCTTGTGACAAACATTATATAAAACCCTTATTTCTTACATTGAGTTTGTCAATGCATTGAGAATAATCAAGATGCACAAGAAACTAGCTCTTAGTCAAGGCCGCTAGTTTCCTGAAAAAAAATATTAAGTCAAAAATATGGAAACAGATGAAAGTCATGATTGAATGGAAGATATTGGAAGACATTGTAACAAAATGAAGCCATGGTAGACGGTTAATAAGAGATGTTCTAGTAAATAAATTGGAACACATGTAATTGGGAGTTGACTGGTGGGGACTGGGTAGTATGTAGGAGTTTTTAAAAAATGGGAATTATGTGTAAAGCACAAACCAAAAGAGAGTTTAGTAATGTGGCTGTGCACACTGGTAAAAGTCAGAATAACAAAGGACAGGCCAATGGTTGGCATACGTGTGCACGAGAAAGCACACATGAGAGCAAGGGAGCTTGTAAGGCTTTGTAGTCTGTGTTTTTTCTTCATAGGCAAACACCACCAATTTAGTTTTTCACATGCCAGTTCTGTTCTTTGCTGCCTACGACACACCTTTTCATTCTACTACTGTGTTATTTCTTTATGATTTTTTTTTATCTAATATAGTATCAAGTTATCAGACTATACATTTCATATAGATTTATCTTCACATTTGGTGAACACCAAATCTTCTTGATGTAGCCACTCTGTATAAGAAAAAAGTTTTTTGATATTAAAATCATATAAAACAATATTATCTTCCCTCCAATCTTAAGAATAATGAAAGATTTTCCTTGTCTGCAGTAATTTTCCACAAGCTTTATGCTGAAAGTTTTCTTATATATTGTCAAATAAGACGTGATCTTTTCAGACTTAATGGTTAACATTTGAAAGGGTACATGGATTAGTGTTTAACTTCCTAAGCAGTCAAGCAAATGTGAATTAACACCACAGCAAAGTATCATTACACACATATCAAAAGGACAAAAATTTTAAATCCTGACAATGCCAAGTGTTGATGAGGATATGGAATGATGGAAATTCTTTTATATTGCTGGTGGCAGTATGAATTGGTATAACTGCTTTTTAATGTATCTATTTTCTGATAATGTTTAATATATGATCAACGGTCTAGTAATTACAGTCTTAGATATAGAGAAATTTAAGTAACTGGGCACCAGATTGTAAGGAAAAGAGTGTTTATGGCCATATTCATATTAGCCCCAGATTTGAAGCAACTCAAATGTTCCTTAACAGAGAAATAGATAAATACATCAAAGTAGAAAGCCTGGAGACTTCTGGAATATTAACAGTGTTCTATTTCTTTATATAAGTAATGGGAACATCAGTATTTGTGTTTGTTATTTATTATGTTTTATGTACTTTTCTATGTGAGAGATGAGGAAGGAAGGGGAGGAGAGGGAGAGAAAAAGAAAGAGAGGAAGGACAGATGAAGGAAAGATTGTTATCTCTGTGATGGTAACAAGATCTAATTTATGGTATAATAATGGTCAACAAAATAAGACTGCAAAAGTGTGAGCAAGCCCTATATAACATGTAAAGACAGTGTTTACATGCATCAGTAAACAAGTTCTGTTGTATATGTATGTAGAAGTGGGATGGATAGAAATGTTAGGAAAATGAACATGCTAGAAAGAAGCTGAAAATGAAAGCTAAAGTTACCTGTGGATAAGGAGAATTTGGGGGAGGGGAAGTCATCTGCAGAACTGGGAAGTGGTGATGGGTAAAGCAATAGGGAGCTTACACTCAGCTGGATAAATTCAGAATCATTTTCTGCTAAGAAGCTTACATACCCCAAGCGGATAGTTTTGGCCACATGCAGGGGAGTGTTTAATACAGTCTTCCTTCTCAGGAGAGACAGAATACAGTGGAAATTGTTCCAATTTCACTGTCTTCTGAATAGCATGTCCCATAATCAGTTCTATTTATAAATAAAATAAAGATAAGTCTATACTGTTATTTGAAGTCCTTAGAAACATTTTGGAATGATATTCAAAATATCAGTCACATTTCTCGTTTCCTTTCCCAAACATGTTCCTCTTCTCCTTTCATCCTGAGCAATCACACCCTAATGTCAGTAGGTGAAGCAGAGGAAAGCAGACACTGGTTTTGGGTGAGGAGGACCACAGTGGCTCAGAGTAGAGGGGAGGAGTCTGCCTGGCACAGGTGTCAGAATCTCGGAGGGTGAGGAGACCAGGCCCTTGCGGCGTCAGTTTGGTGTTGGGGGTCAGAGTGTAAACAGGTGAGGAAGGCATTTCCACGGATGACAGACTGGGCATGGCATCAGAGTCCAAGCAGGGTGAGGAGTGTCAGTGCAGGAGAGTGGCCAATCATGTTATGTTGGAGACATTCAGCTTGAGGAGTGTGTCTGAATCATGTCGTGAAAAAACAAACTCAAATTGAGGGATGTACTACAGAATAACTGGCCTGTCTAGTCAAGACTGTCAAGGATATGAAAGTAAAAGAAAGACTGAAGAAGTATGCTTTAGCATGTTTCAAACAGAAGGAAACTAAAGTGCATGACAAAAAAAAAAGGAACATATGATTTTGAGCAGTATGCTGTTGTTATAAAGACATCATTGAGACATATGATGAAACTTAAATGGAGTCTGAGGATGAAATGGTAATATATCAACATTAATTGTCTGCTTTTGATGGCTATATGTGGTCGTATTGGAGAATGCCTTTATTTATAAGAAACACACACTACAGTATTGGGGAGATAAGACATAAGGTCAGTGTATACAGTGCTAATGAAACTCAATTTCAGATAAGTGAAATAATTACATAACTAGTGGTTTAACGGGAATTTAAATGAATGGCTAATTCTTGCTTCTCCTAGTACTTAATGGCTGGGTACATTGTTACCACTCTGCATCTCAGTTTCTCCAACTAGGAATGTTCACCATAGAGAAAAAGTGAAGATAAAATGTGAGATTGCTGTAGGGACATTTACAGAATGTCACTCCTCATTAGGCCTAGCCAGGCTCTGACCAAATGTGACCATCTTGGTGAGGTCTCTCCTGGTGTCTGTTTCCCTCTGTTGCATGTAGGGTCTGTGATAGCTGCCACATTGTCAGTCTGTTCAGTTACGTCTTCCATAGCCAGCACTGTGCTTGGCACAGAGGAGGTCCTCAATTAAACTTGTTGGAGGAAGAAAAAAGAAAGTGAATACATTTTACTTCAAGAGCTACTCCATCATTCTCAGGGCATCCCTGTTTTGAAGTCATCCAATTTCAAATGATCATTTACCAGTGGTCTTCCTAGGATGACTTGAGCTTTGTGCACTTTCCCAGTCAGAAACCCCATAAGCCTGAGATTGACCTCGTCAGTGCAGAGCTTTGAATTGAGGAAATTGTCTTGCCCTGGCTCTTCCTCAAACTAGTGCAAGAATAAAGCTAAATATGTTATTACATGCATTTTCAGTAAGAGCAGCAACTCTTTTTGGTACTGGCTGACCTACATTATGCTTCAACACGGTGATGAGAAGGGTAGAGGGAAGTCAGGTAGAGGAGCCCAGCTATTAACATTCTTTTTCTGCAAGGTTAACAGCATTTTCCTTTGCAGACTGAAGAAAAAAGACAGAATTTTGTCTCTCATTTAGCTGGATTCACAGAGAAGAAGTTGAATTACTGGATTTCCTGAGAGTGTAATCGTCCCCATGGCAACGGAAGTCTATCTGTGATAGTGATTTCATGATTGCATCAAAGATTCAAATATGGCTTTCATTTATTTTTTGGAAGGTGACAGATTCTTATTCTAATATTCCATATTGGCATCAAGTAAAAGGAAAACTCAAAAGTTAGTGATGAGGTAACAGACATTTTAAACCTAATATTCTCTCTTGTTAGTGAGCCCCAGTGAGAAAGTTCCTCTCTTTTAATGTTTAATTTTGACACTTTCCTTTTCTCACATTCTGATGTGGTAAATGGCTGCATTCTATTTCTATCAGACTGACATGATCAGTCAGCCTTCAGATCCCAAACATGTTTGCAAACCATCTGTTACATTTACTAACAGAGTGAAACAAAAGATCTGGCACTTGACAGTGTTTCAGATATTAACTTTGAAGCCTCGTGAATTTACTTAAATTTGTTGGTATGTTACGTTTAAGAATCTACATTCCAGAAACTTGCACAGAACTTCTACCCGAAACCCTGTTATTACTTTTCTAAATTCTATCATTAGAATTCAGAAGGCAATTTACAAACAGCCTCACTGCTTTTAACGTAGAACAGTGCATACTCTTGAAAAAAAAAAACTGTATTTGTAAATATTTTATTTATTCTTCTTGAACATAAACATGCAGTTATTCAAATTCACCCCCTATGCTTGTGTACTTGAACTGTGCTATTTGCACGATATCCATAAAGTGATGTCAGATGAATAGAATTAGGGGATTAAAGGGTAAACAGCATTTAGCAGTAATTTGGGGTAGATGATACTTTGTGCTTAGCTAATGAGACCTCTAGAGTATGGCAGAAAATATTGTTCTGGTTGGAAAGAGATGAGCAATCGAACAAAGCTTTTCATCATTTTATGACTGTTTCTTTGCCAGAGAATCCAATTGAGTAAAACATAGTACAAATATATTGTTAACATGGGGCGGCCATGAATTGTGATGGTATCAAACCCATATGTTTGTATAGTGAGCTACTATTTACAAAGCATTCCATTTACAGGGTCGTACTTATCTCTTTCAATGATCTGATGAATGGATAGAACAGTTACTCTACATTCTATAGGTGACTAGCTAGACTCAGACAAGTGATAGGTTTTACTTAAAATCCCAAAGTTAATAAGGAGAGGTGGAGGTAGGATGACCAGTTATTTTGGTTTTCCTGGGACTTACAGGGCTTCTCAGACATAGGCTTCAGTTTTAACACTGGGACAGAGGGGTTTCCTGGATGGCATGAGACTTTCATCATTAAAGCTAGAAAAGTTCTGGAGAAACAAGGACAAGTTGGTCACCCTAGCTGGGAGAACTTGAATTAAAAAACTCTGACCTCAATCCTTTTTCCTTCCTACAATATATCAGAGTTCCATTGGTCAGTTTCAATCATTCAGTTTACTCATGCACCTTTTCTCTCTCAGTCTGGGAAACTGAGGCTTATAAGGTTGAAGCATTTTGCCATGGGTTTCACAGATTACTTGTTTTAGGACGTGCACAACAAAGCAGGGCTCATCCTTGGTCTTTTGAACTGCATTCTTCCTTCATATGACACTTCAAGAGATGAGCCAGGGAAACATTATACCTCAGAATCTACAGTAAAATTCTGCAATTAATAAGAAAAAAAGAAGTAATTTGTAATGCACAGCTTTCATTTGGGAACAAACCACATTATCTGTGCATTGTTCAGTCTCGATGAAATATTTGTACTGCCTCGAGGCCATTGCATATCGATAGTTTACACTGTGAAGTGCAAATTAATTCCAATAGGAGCTCTGATGTCCGGATTCTCATTTTTCAATGTCAAGTATACTTTGGGTGTCAAAGCTCTGTATCTTAGCCTTGACTTTCCACCAGAATGCCGTCCTAGCACAAGGTAACATAATCAGGAGCCTTAAAAAACACTGAGGTCTGGCTTTGCATAAAAGTGTAACTCAGAAAACTACAAATGACAAGAGTTTGGATTGTACTCATGCTGGTAGACAGCACTGTCTAATGAGAAAAAACAGAAAGGGACAGACCTTGCCAAACCTAGTTAATTTGCAGCCATTGGTTTCTCTGATTCTTTCATTGATAATAGTAATTTTGAGATGTTTCATTGAAGAAGATAAATGGATGTAAAAAAAATTCACATAAGAAGATATTCAATGCCATTCGTCATTAGAAACATGCAAATGAAAACTACAATGAGATATCACTGTACCCCCCTCGGAATGTCCAAAATAAAGAATGACAACACCAAATGCTGTCAAGGATGCAGATAATTTGGATGTCTCATGCGTTGCTAGAGAGAATGTAAAATGGTACAGCCACTCTGGAAAACAATTTGACAATTTCTTAACAAGCTAAATATGAAACTACCATATGGCCCAGCAGTTGCACTTTTTGGAATTTATTCCAGAGAAATAAAAACTTATCTTTACACAAAAATCCATATACAGATGTTAATACCGATTTTATTTGTAATAGCCAGAACTAATAACAGCAACCCAGATGTGCCTCAGAAGGTGAATGATTAAACAAGCCATACCATGGAATACTGCTCAGCAATAAGAAGGAACAGACTATTGATACATGCAGCAACTTATATGAATCTTCAGAGAACTGTGCTGCATGAAAGAAAGTCAGTCCTAAAAGGTTACATAATATGATTCCACTTATGTAACATTTCTGAAATGCCTAAATTATCGTGCTAGAGGACAGATTAGTGTTTGCTAACAGTTAAGTATGGGTAAGTGTAGGGGAGAAGTGAATGTAGCCATCAGAGGGGAAAATGAGTCATCCTGTGCTGATGGAAATGTTCTGTGTCTTGACTCTATCAATGTTAATATCTTCATTGTGGTCCCGTACTATAGTTTCACAGATGTTATCATTGGGGAAACTGAGTAAAGGGTACATAGATTTCTCTCTATATTATTTCTTACAACTACATGGGTATCTATTTTTATCTCAAAATGAAAAAAGGAATTGCAGATAAAAGAAGTCCAGTTATAGTTTTATAATGTGTTTCATAGCATTGCCAGGGTGACTGATAGATACTGCAGGTGATTTTACTCACCCAGACTACACCAGGTAGTTGCTTGGTCTTCTATATGAGGTTTTGCTTAATTTCAGTTGACAGTGAGAGAAGAGGATTAGAGCTGACTGGGAATCTGGGATGCTTAAATTTATGTGTCAACTTGGCAAGGCTATGGTGCCTTTGGTCAGGTGCTGCTCTAGATTTTGCTGTAGGGTATTTTTTAGATGTGATTAACATTTAAATCATTAGACGTTGATTAAAGCAGATGACCCTCCATAATGTAAACGGGCCTTGTCCAATCAGTGGAAGGCCTAAAGCAAAAGAATTGAGGTCCCCCAAAGAAGAAGAAAGGTTACTTCTAGATTGTCTTTGGACTTGACTGCATCAACTCTTCCCTTGGTCCCTAGCCTACTGGTCTGCCCTGTAGACTTTGGACTTTCCAGTTCACAGTATCACATGAGCTGATTCCTTAAAATAAAATCTATCCTCTCTCCCTCTTTCTCTCCTTCTATTATATAGACAGATATAGATAGATAGATGATAGATAGATAGATAGATAGATATTATAGATAATATATAGATATATAGATATATTAGTTAGGGAAAAGCCTAACTAATAAAGAAGCAGCCTAAAGGGAACTTTTGTGAAAATAAATACCTTGAACGCCCTTATACACTGCTGTGGTCACAGTGTCTGCTGTTTCTCTGAGGCTACCCCTAACCCTAGTGCAAGTTTTCATTTGCAAGCAACTTCATTTGGGCCAGGAAACAGTCCTTACTGAGACATTGGATCACCCACAGCCAACTCTTCTATAATTGAGATATGGAGGGTAGTTATTCTCAGGATTATTTTCATCTTTTTGTCAGATTTTTCTAAACACCTTTCCAAGCTCAATGAGGTTTGAGTAGGGAAAGAGTAAATCCTTTAAATGATCTAAATAAATTGCAAAAGGGTCTACTTTGACACGATGCAAGGCAGAGAGGTAGAGTGGGGAAGATCTATTGCAAACTGGCAGAGACAAAGAAATTACTCTGGATATGTGTTTCTTTGAAGACATATGCACATGTACACCCTCGTAAACTTTGTGCATACACATGAACTCACAGACATGATTGTGGGGGCCCAGGAGGAGATGCTATAAAATTAGCTATGGCTTTGAGGAAGAACAATTGTTCAAGTCAAGGACACTCCTTCCTGCAAAAGAAAAAAAACAAAACAAAACAAAACAAAACAAAACAAAACATAGGACTGTATACAAACTAAAAACAAGAGTGCCAATAAGTGTATATCATTTAAATGCTGAGGATCTCTCTTCTCTGGTAGGTGGCAGTAAAGGTCATGTTTTTATCTTTATAAACAAAATGTTGCTAAGAAACATCTTGTTTCCAGAACATCTTGCCAGCTGGTTCTGAAAGAGGAAAGTCAGGCAGCTCTGTAGAGTGGGCAAGAGAATAAAAACTATAGGGGTTAATCCATGAAGAAATGCAAATTTTTTAAATACACATCACAAAACTTATGCATCCATATGGTCATTGTCCTTCAAGCTGTCTGTTTCTTGTATGGATATGAAGAGTAGAGGAATAAATTGTTGTTATATAAAGCATGTTTCGGACAGTTTGCAAATCACACAATGATGGTGGTCACATTATTTATTGCATGATATACTGTAAAGAGCACAGGCTTTAGGAATTATTTAGCCTCCATGGGTTTTATTTCCTATTCTGTGAAATGGGTCTGATACTTAACTTCAAGACGTTGTTGTCATAGCCATGGATAAAAACAGTAGCTACCATTTTTGAATACTTACATTAGGCACTATCTCAGCACCTCGCACACATCTCGTTGAGCCTCACAACAACCCAAGAAGTAAGTGCTGTTAGTAATCCCCACTTAGTAACCTAGGAAACTGAGACTCTGAGAGGCTTTGTCATCCAAGATTACAGTGTAGTAATGGGCAGAGCTGAGAATTGATTCCAGTTATCTCTGACGTCCATCCCAAGTCTATACTCTGAACCACTATATCATAATATTTCTCAGTAATTCAATTGACTAAAAAAAGTAAGTGCCTGTTATGCTTTGTACATATAGTAGCTATTCAAAATTAATACATACCGTCTCTGCTTCCTCCCTTTTGGAAGCCCATGGATGGTTGACTTGATTTATGAATTGTTCTTTTCAAGTGTAAAAATGACTGGAAGTAATCATCAGCCTTAGATAAATTTCTATGTGATTGATTCTGAAAATAAGATACTCAGGCAATTAAGGCAAATCAAACAGCACACAAGTGAACATAGGTGGGCGAGTCAACTCGACTTTCCATCTACCTGCCTTTGTAAACAAAGATGGAAAGTCCTTTTCAGCTCCTCTCATAGGAGTTTGTCAAGTATAATAGGTCTGTACTCTCAGGGGGTGAGTCTACCCACTGGAGCGTATAATTGGTTTTCTTCATGCACTGGATCAGTCTCTGGCATTATGCATTTGTAACCCTGGTTATCTGGAGGTGATTCCTGTGTGTATCTCTGAGTAAAAAGAAGCGAGATCCTAAAATCACATCTTTCAGAAATGGAAGGCACTTCACCTGTGATAAGAGATTGTGGTGGGTGGTGGAAAGTGTTTATATCTTAGATTCTGGATTAATTTCACTATTAGTCAACAGCATTGCAAGACCAAATTCTTGAATGGTTGATGTGATTTGCATAAGAAATAAGGAGTACTTCCTAGGAGAATTGATGCCTCATCATGCGAAAAAGACATCAGGCCAGAGACCCTATATACCTTACATAAAGTGCTGTTGATCAACAGGGAACCAGGTATGGCTGTACCAGTTGTTTATGACCAATAACCCCCTGATTAGTCAGTACCTGTACATTACCAGTTGTTAAATGTTTTGAATATGAGTGAATACTTGATGGTGCTTTGTAGTCCAGGTAGAATTAAGTCTAGATAAGAGTGGAATACAGGCTATGAAGAGGTTGTTGAGCTGCGAAATATGAGGGCTTCCAAGAGGATGGTAATTGTATCTAACCTGCTATTTTACCTCTAGTCTGCTAAAGGAGATAGAGTTCCAGCTTAGAGCAGGAAAACTGCTCTCAATGTCCCCATGTTCTCACTTAGAGTACAGAGAGAAACATTACTTGTGGTCAAATGAAATAAGACACGATTCAAAAAACAGTTAGTGGAGTAGAACAACAGACAACCAGCAGAGAGGGAGCAATACCAGGAGAGGTGGGGAAGTAACGTGTACTGTGTGAGACCCTTGAAAAGCAGAGGAATCATGTAATTGTGATGCATGCAATCAGTGACTCCTGTAACTTTTTACCAACCCAAATCAGAAAATGACATTGAAGAATTTTGGTCTCAGGTCACTTTGGGACTTTAGAATGCATATGCTAATATTTACAGCTTTTAAAAAATTATTATTGAAATAAAACTTATTTTTAAACAAATATGGTTTAAATTTAGGAATATGTAATCAGCATATTGGGCTGTCCACTAGGGTCATTTTCTAGGATATCTGAGTGGATGTCCAAAGCCAATAAAATATGTCATCTCATGAAATAACTTGGTCCGTGGTCATGGATTCTATCAAAATCCTGCATTGTAAAGCCAGTCCAAACCATGTGTTACATGGCCAGGATTGACTGATAGAGATATATCAGCCTTTGTCTCAGCCTCATCCAGGAAATTACAGAATTCCTTTCATAAATCTGTTCTCCCTTTTTTCTCTTTCTTCTCTTTTCAATTCCACTGATGCCTTTTCTGTTTACATGTTGATCTTTTTTTTTTTTTTTATCACCATAGTGGAAACCTAAGAACACATTTGGAATAACATGAAATTATTTACTAGATATGGAGTACTTGCTAAATAACCCAAACTGTGCTAAATGTAGTGGAATTGCAAAGGGAAAAAATCTTTAACAGTGTTATCTGGCATTGGAAGTTTAGATTAATGGAAGAGTGTGGGTTTTGAGGGTCGGTTACACCTGGCTCTCTGGGACTTTAGAATATGTATGCTACATAATATCTCATGCTGTTACATTTGTAAAATTGTAAAGACTGTTATAATGGGACATTATATGTATGGGAATAGGGTTTGACACATAGTAGGTGGTTAATAAATAAGACTTATTTAAAAATGATCAAGTCTTGCTTATTGAAAAATCATTAAACATTTATTTTCATTCTTCGAAGATGATTGCTGCACCTTAAACATGTGACTTTATATACCTGAGTATTAGTTTCCTCATCTGTAAAAACGTGTTTCAGTTTACTAGTTCCAAGGTTTATGATTCTATAAACTATTTTTCTCAGAAATATAGAATCAGTATCAGAGGGAATATAGAATAAGAGAGAATTCTGAGATGACTGACAGAATCTAGAAAAGGGACTAACAAGAGTTAGTTGGTGAGATGTTTTGAAGCTCAATAATATAAAGCATTACCACAAATGTCCTTGTGATTAAAAGGCTGAAGCAAGAAGACAATGAAGAATAACAGGGTTGTATGTAAAATCAATCTTTTAATACTTTTCTAACTGATTTCTACTTGCAACATTTGATTTGGATGTCATGATTTCTAGCTATGTTCCTAAGCAAACTCTTTAATAAGATGTAATCAAAGCAAAAACAAAACAGCAAACAAAATCTATAAAGAAAAAAAGTTCTTCGAAAGATTTCCATTGCTTACTTGACAAAAACAAGAACTATATTAATTAATTTATCTATTCATTCAACAAATATGTCATGATTAATAACTGTGAGGAAGACACTGTGTCAAGTGCAGAGGATTTTGTAATGAACCAGATAACCATTGTTCTTAATACATAAATCTTAGTCAAGTTTAGGTTGCAGAGGACCCCATAAACAACAAATGCAATACAAAAAGTACCATGAAAAGAGAAATTAAGCATGGCATGAGAGCATGCAGGAAAAGCACATTATCTAGATCAGCAGTTCTCAGTCAGGGGTGATTTTGTCTTCCTGGGGACATATAGCAATGTATGTGGACATATTGCAATATATGTGGACATATTTGGATGTCATGGTTGAGGGGTGGGTAGTGGGCAGATGCCAGAGATGTTGCTAAACATCTTACAATATACAGGACAAACCCCCATATCAGAGAATTGTCCATCCCAAATGTCAATAGTGCTGACGTAGGGAAACCCCAATTTTGACATAAGGGGTTGAGGAAGGTTTCCTAGAGGAAATAGTGTTGAATCTGAGAGCTGAAGGTGAGTAGGTGTTAGCAATCATTGAGTTTATCAAGAAAGAGGTTGTTAGTGACCTTGGCAGGGCACAACTGGAAATGGTTTGAGGAAGGAGTGGGAAGTGAGAATGTGGAGAGCCAGAAACAATTCCTTTAAAAAATCTTGACTGGAAGGAAACAGATTGTGCAGAAGCTGAAGTGGGGTGGTATGTTGATGGGTAATTATATTTTGTTTGGTTTGGTTTTGAAGATGAACAAGATATGAATGTGTGTGATGTTGATGGGAAAGAACAAGTGGAGGAGGAAATATTAAAAATATAGGGGGAAGAGAGAAAATTGAATGAGGCCTCCATATATCATATGATTTCATTTTATATAAAACGTTCAAAGCAGGCAAATCTATAGAGACAGAAAGTAGATTAGTGATTGCCTAGGGCTGGGGGCTGGGAGTGGGTGGGTCAGGGTAATGAGGATGGAGTGCTAATGGGTATATTTATTTCAGAGTGGGGTAAAATTTTTCTAAAATTGATTATGGTGACAGTTGCAAAACTATGTGAATATACTAAAAATCATGAAATAGTATACTTTAAATAGGTTGGCTGCATAGTATGTAAATTATATTTCAATAAAGCTCTATATAAAAATAGTGTGAGAGGTGGGGGTGGGAAGAAAGCAATTTGTTTAGAGAGGGGGAGTGATGATTTTTCTGTAAGAAAAGGAAGCTTTTAAGTGACATTAAAGGAAGGTGATACCTGAGTGATCCAAGTGAAGACTGAGCTTTAAAGTGGCAGAAAGTTGTAGGAGCCTGATGACTTTTTTTTATTCACAAAGTAAATGTATAGAATAGATAATCAGTTGAGAGTGAGTGAGGAAGCAATGAGATAGATTTTGAGAAGAGGATAGTAGTGTGTCATTATCTGCAAGGGATACGTCCCAAGACCCCCAGCGGATACCTGAAACCATAGATAGCACTGAAGCTTATATATACTACGTTTTCTTCTGTAATACCTACCTAGGATGAAGTTTACTTTATCAATGAAGCATAGTAAGAGATTAACAAGAATAGCTAATAATAAAACAGAACAATTATAACAATATGCTGTAACAAAAGTTATGTGAGTGTGGTCTCTCTCAAAATAATTTTTTTGTCCTGTACTCACCCTTTTACTTAGAGGAAGCACTTTATAATTTCTCTTTGGCACATCCAAATTTCCAGCATCACTACTCTTGTACTTTGGGGCCATTACCAGGTAAAATAAGGGTTACTTGAGCACAAACACTGCGATACCTACCTCAACAGTCAATCTGATAACCGAGATGAGTACTGAGTGACTAACAGGAGGGCAGTGTGTACAGTGTGGAGACCCTGGACAAAGGGATGATTTAAGTCCCTGGGAGGCACAGACTGAGATGGGGCAAGATTTCATAACATTATTCAGGTCAGCACATAATTTAAAACTTTTGAATTGATTATTTCTGGAATTTTTTGGTTTAATAGTTTCTGACTGTGATTGACCACAGGTAATTGAAACAGTGGAATATGAAACCACAAATGGGGGACGGGGACCGCTGTACACAAATTTAGTTGTTGTCATGAAGAGTAGAGAGTGAGCCAAAGCTCTTGCTGGGGAGGGAGCCCCCAACAAGACTACCTTATTTCAGAGACCATGACTTCATAGTGGCCCAAAGTCATGTGACTTTCATCCGTGAGGTTGCAGATTTGGTAGTCAGAAATTTGTAGCTATGAATGACTAAAAGTGTAGGTCTCATCGAATCTCATCAGGCCAGTGCCATGGAAGGTTGGAGGGAGGGGTGTGCCGAGGATAAAGGAAAGAGTGGGGTCAAAGTGGTCATTCACAAATCTTAACTGGGAAGTGGTAGTTCACACAACTTAACTGGAAAGAAAGTGTGATGTGAAAGTGCTGAAATTTCATTTGTAAAGTAGGCTAATTTCTTACTAGTGTAAGAAATTACACTAGTAATGGTGTGTCCACTGTAGCACCTAGAATCATAATATTTCAGATTTATATGGTGTATTATGATGTATAGAGATGTTTGCATGCTCTATTTTATCTTACTCTAATAATAATGTCTGTTTTGTTTAATGTATGTATTTACTCACACAACTATTATGAAATGCATCAAAGGATTCTATCCTTTTGCCCCTGTGAACCCTCCCTTCTCACCATATGCACACTATGTCCATAGTAGGCATTTAATGAAATATAAGTTTTGCTGAGCAGAGATGACTTAAACAGCCTCAGAATTTGGTACCAAATTATTGGCATTCAAGTATCAGTTATATATGTGCAAATTGTGTATATTAAGGAAAGTCATTTAATCACTCTTGACCTTGATTTATTCATATTTACAATGAGGTAAGTCACCTATCCTAACTTTTGTTTATTCATAAATGTTTCCCAGAAGGAGTGCTACTATTCCATCATCCTAGCTGTTGCCTTACCATGTGGTCTAGCTCCTCTGCTTTCAAATAGCATTTGATCCCTTTTCTTTTTTGTGTTTTTTTAAAAGCAAAAAGAATTACCCCCAATCATCTGTTACTTAAACAAAGGGAGACACATTATATTTAACTAAAAGAAATTGCAAGGCAGCATTAAGATACACATCAAATGAACAAGTCCCTGCTGAGAGCTTCTTCAATCATCAGCTTTTCCCAAAAGGTCTTAGTCTCTCTATAGTAATTGATGCACAGCTGACCTTGGCCCAGGACCAGGCCTCCAGCATGTAGCCAAGAAACGAAGTCAGAAGCTAGTGCTCTGCTGGTGAGGTGATGTATTAAGCTCTGCACCTGATCCCAACTTCTCTGACCTATTTCTTTGCAACAGTTAGTGTCTGTAGAACTGAAATGTTTTCATGTGACATAGACTAGGGTCTCTGTTGGTGAGTCCAGGCTTGTCATATCACTACCCATTCAATCAAAAGATGGCAAGATAAGGGTGGTGAATTCAGCTGTGGGCATGGCTTTTGAAAACAAGGCCAGGAAGGGGTTAGCCACAGCCATGGAGATACTGGTTGGCATTCTGAGCAGGCAGGCTTGGTCTCTAACAGGGAGCCAAGAGGACATGTAGGAACCAAAGTGTACAGAATGGAGAAGAATACTATATCTTCATTTGTAGGTTTTAACTGAGGCTGATTTCCAAAATTCTTTGCACTGAAAACTAAGGTTATTTCCTCAGTTATAAAAACCCACTTTCGGGGCTATGGAATAGATATTTCTTTCCAAGGCATTTAAAATAACAAATGACAGACTTTTGTGTCTGCATGTGGGAACATGTGTACACTAGAAAGTTAAGTCCTCATGAAATAAAATATGTGAAAGCACTTTGTAAAAGGCAAAGCATTATAAGCTCAAAAGGGATTATTATCTCTTTAATTGAATTGAATCTTCCATATATCCACTTCACTTTCTCTACATCATTCTCCACATTCCCTATGCTTAGCCAATTGTCACAATCTTTTCTAATGTGTTTGCTAATAATAGCTATCAGTATTATCTCTTCGTGGACTGTCTGGATATTATATTCTCATATTTATTTAATTATAATAATTATTCTTTTAAAATAATGAAAGTAATGTATAATCATTATAAAAATTAGAAAAAACACCAAATAATGAAGAAAATAAAAGTATGTGTCATCCCTCCACATCAGGATAATCATTTTTATGTTACTTTTGTCCATCCTTTTGCTAGAAATATTAGAATATAAAGCATATGTATTTTATACATTGTGATCATCCTACAATTAGTTTTAAATATTGCTTTTTCATTTAAGATTGTATGAAGGAAATTTTTGCTTGTGATTAAATGTTCTCCAAAAAATACTTGAAGGGCTTCATAAAAATTCATCATGTGAACATAAATAATTTTAAAACTCATTCTCATATCAATGGTTATTTTTATTATTCCAAGTTTTCATCATTATTTTTTAAAGCTAACCTTTTATCAAAAAATTTTGTTTTGTTTTATTAAATTTCTACTTCTTTTAGGATCATGCCTCCAAATCAATGGGATGCCAAATGTGTGCATATTTAGTAGAACACACTTTAAGGTACAAATTACTTAATTTTGCATGTCAAATTTTAGATATTTTTGTCAAGGGCAGCAATGGAGAAAAGATAAAATAATGAAGGTCTCCTATAATCAGCTGGCCACTGGCCACATCCTATCTACCAAAGAAAGCCTCGTATGATTTCTGGGCATTATCCACATTTATATGACTTTAAGTTTTATATGTGTCCTTCAATGATACTGTATTTCTTTGGTATGGCTTCAAACCTTCTAATCTACTAGTTCTCTTTGGATAAATTATTGTGAGTACCCATCCTATACATCAACACACAGATTGCACCGTCTTCTCTTTTTTTAACACATCCAATCCCTCCACAACTGGGAGCATTGAACTTGCATTATTTACTGTTCGTAGCTTGCACTATATACTTTCAGACATATGGCTCCTAAAAGTGATAGAATGTGTTACTTGTTTTTTATAATTGCCTGTGCCTAGGTTTAGAAGCTACATATCAACAGAATAAGTATCATTTTCAAAGTATCCCTTTGAGTATTATATCTGTATTTTGATATTATGTTGATGATTTTCGACTGTCCAAGGTTAAAGGCTTAATCTTCCTCCCCACTCCCCTGAAACCCTTCATCTCTCTCTCACAAACATTGTTTGATATAGCATAAATTTATGTAAATAAAATGTAGAGAAATGAGAACACTGGCATTCTTGACCTGCTATTTATTTAAAGTTTACTCTATCCGAGTAACTCTTAAGGGTCTAGCTAAGGCCCATTGGCCCCTGACTAAACACACCACGTCTTACTCTTTGGCTGACATTTTTCCTTATCACAGGCTGGTTCTGCTATTGAATTCAGCAAGTTACTCATGCTTAGGTAAAATATGATTGAAATGATTGGTGGAATGGGGTTGTGTATACCTCAAACATGACAGTAGTGATGGACTCTTCATGATATATGTTGCAGCTAAATGAAACTTTTGATATTGTTTCTATGTTGTCTCAAATACAACCCTGACTTATGTTTCACAATTTGGTTAACTCATTACATATACTTTTGACAGTTCTTTATTTTAGTTAGTTACAATGCTTTTTCCTTAATGGACTATTAAACTGTCACCTGAAGATACTGATTAAATGAAACTGAGATAACCACGGGCCCAAGTGGACTAGTATCTCATTTTACTTTTATAGGTACAGAGCAACTTCTTTTGTGTTTTCCTGGGCATTTGAATACTACTGTTTGCCGGTCTCTCTAAATTCAATTCTATGGTCCGAGGTGTGTATTCTTGCTCTGGTTTCAATAACTCAGTGCCTGCTCATTCTTGTCCTGTCTCAGTCCTCAGAATTTTTTCCTCAGAATGGCAAAAACCAATCATACTGAGTCTGAGGAGGAATAGCCAGTGTCGCTTGAGTCCAAGTGAATAACAGAAGGATGTTAGAGAATCACTAAAGTCACATTCGTGATTAAATCAAAGTTGGAGCTGGGCCACAGTCAGACATGGAATCAAGGTGCAAGATGTGACAACTCTGAGCAAGGCTGTACATAAGGATGTGTCCTTGAGCAAAACTGAAGTCTAAACCTGTAGGGGAAATAGAAGTAACTATGTCAAATTAGGAAGAGCCCGAGGGCTGATTAAACCACAATTCTTGGACTGTACCTTGTTGTGGCAAAGCAATCTACAGGTTTTGAAGTCCCATGCTCCGTGAAAGTCCTCGGCTGGTCTTGAATACATCTATTTTGAAACCAAATCAGTTCTAAGCCTAGTATTTCCATTTTTTTTTTTGAGTCAATAGTAAGATCAAACCAGCAGACAAAAGATTGTGATGGCCTCCATCTCCAAAACTGGTGTAGTTGAAGCTTGGCCTCCAATGCTTGATCTAAGTTTGAAGGAAAAATATGGAGGAAGTTATGGGAATACATAAAGACAACCCAAATGAGGACCAATAGAGGCTACTTTAAGTTTGTTATAGCAAATGAATCAACTACTATTACTTGTGTTTGGAAGAGACTCAAAGACAGGCAAGGGAGTGGAAAAGCTTCACAGTGGGAAAAAAAAAAGAAGGCTTCAGGTATACTGGCACAAGGAAGCTGGAGGCAGGCTAACAAGAAGCAGGACATCCCATGTGATTGATTTGTAGAACACCTATAGCTTCCTTGACTGGTCCTGAGGTAGAAGCCTGTGCGAAAATTAGAGAAGCTGGCAGTCATTTGTGTAGTCCTGACTATTTGGGGCCAATCACTATGAGATTGTGCTTTGGATTCCTGGACTGGTAGTTGCAGCAGTTGTGGGTCAAGGTTTTATTGTCATATATGGTCTGCCCATTATTCATTTATATATTCAATTTCTCAAAGTATATATATTCTAAATTCTTGTCAGACAATTTTAGCACATTCATATCTTAACATGAATTAATTTCAGTTAAACTAGTTCAATACTAAGGACAATATCTGCCTCCAAAGAATTTATAATCTAGTGGGGAAGTAAATAAGCATGAAACAATAAGTTCTACAAGCAGAATGCTCTAGGAACTCAAGTATGAGCTATTATGCCTACTTTTGTTGAGTGGATAAATTTTAAAAGGGCTTCATGGGAAGGTAGAATTTGAACTGAGCCTGTAAGAATATGGAAACGACTCTTTGGGTGTGTGTGTGTGTGTGTGTAGAGTTTGGGGTACAGGGCTGGGGAAATCGCCTCAGGGTTGAGAACAGTTGAGTAGAAAAGTAGGAGCCCAAAGACAAATTAACTGACTTCATTAGTTCGTATTGATCTGAGCAATTCTTTATTTTGAATCCTGTTATTGATCCTTAACTCCACTGTGCATTCCTGTTCTGGATTGCACTCCTTCTTCATGTTCAGCTTTGAGTCCAGTCATTACTTGTTACTTCTTCTATGGAAGTATGTTAAATACTAAGAGATAAGGCATTGTTGTATCTCATATTGCTTAGGTATATTCATACCAAACGGTTCCTAGAAAGAACCTGAGAAAGAGGTCTCCATTCAAGCATCCCGCTAGTAGTGCAAGCGTCAGTATAAATCTTCTGTGTAGGTCTAGATAGTAAATATTTTTTAGCTTTGTAGGTCATTCAGTCTATGTCGCAACTACTAAACTGTAGCACACAAGCTACAACAAAATGGGTGTGAACAGATTTGGCCCATGTGTGTTAAATTTGACCTGAGACCTGGGCTGTGGTTTGCTGATCCCTTTATTGGTAGATGGAAATTTTTCAAGATTGACTTTGTTAAATCAGAAGTGGGAACTGACAGAATGCCATCCATGGCATTGGAGGCATTCCAGAATGATCCAAATGTGTGTACCAATCGCCCTCATGGAAACTTTTCTCTATACAGTTGACCCTTGAACAACACACATTTGAACTGTACGGGTACACTTATGTGTAAATTTTTCAATAAATATTGTAAGTGTATTTTACTGATGATTCTCTTAATAACATTTTCTTTCCTCTAGCTTACTTTATTTTAAGAATACAGTATATAATACATATAATATACAAAACGTGTTAATTGACGATGTATGTTACCAGTAAGGTTTCTAATCAACAGTAGACTATTAATAGTTAAGTTTTGGGAGAGTCAAAAGTTATATGTAGATTTTTTTTCTGCATGGGGTTTGTGGCCCCTAAACTTCTCCGTGTTGTCCAAGGAGGTCAGCTGTACTGCTTTTAACTAACAAAATACACAGTTCCTTATTAAGAAAAACAAAGAGAATATTCTTCTACTAAACATACACTTAATGTAATTATATTTAAAAAATGTTTCCCAGGTCCCTATTGCTGTTGTGGATACCAAGAAGAATAAGACAATGTTCTGCCTTTAAGAATCTTACAGATTAATAGTGGAATAAACACCAGGATAAAGAACAAACACAGTTTATGGATATTTATGGTAAATAGAAGTTAGGCAAACGTACCACACCATTTTTTACCTATGTGAGCATTTAAGAAGGAATTAGAAGTTTAGATGGAATTAATGAATGAAAACATGGGAATGTTAAAGTCTTAGCCAAGAAACTCAGGACATCTTGTGGAAAGTAGTATATAGTCTGCTTTAAATTCTTTCAAGTCTCTTAAATCTATCATGTCTCAAAACAACTTCTTAATTTTTCTCTATATCTGATTTCTCCTCTTTTACCAACATACCTGATATTACTTAGACATAGCCTTACCAAACTGTTCTGGGAAAGAACCTGAAGAAAAGATCTTTCAATTTTACCAGTTGTTCAAACAAGAACTTAATATATCTCTTTTCTTCAACCCTTTAATTTATTTTCTCTGCATCTCAAATATTTTCTTAATCTCTCTGCTTTTTTCCATCCGCACTTCCAGGTCATATATCCCAAACACTGTTATCCCATGTTTGGACTCTTGAAAAAGTTTCCTACCGATTCCTACAATTCCACCTTTGCTTAGTTCTGATCTCTTCCTCACATACCAGTCAGAATAATATTTTTTTAAATCCATGAAATGGAGTATTTCATTAATGCTCTACTTGAAATCTTTTAAGAGCTTCTAATTATGTTTAGGCATACAGGCAAACTTTTAGTTAAAATTTGCAGTAGTCCACTGCACAAGGGCCTTCAGATCTGTTCTTTCCACTCTTTGGACCATTTTTTTTTTTTAATTACCAATTTGTACTTCTTTGGACCACTTCTGTTCTCACTCTGTACGATTAATGCTTTTGCATCTTTATGCCTCAACTTCCCCAGTTATCCTATCTCTAAACCCTTTTTGTTCATGGATTTCACAACAATATGCATTGCTTAACTCTTTATTAGTTTCAGAATCTCTGAAGGCAGACTTGGGCTGTTGGATTCACTGTAGATATTCAGAACTAAATACTTAGTAGATGTTTATTCAGTCATTCCATAACTATTTCTTAAGAACATCCAAGACAGTTACAAATGCATTTTAGGGTTGTGAGAGATAGAGGAGTGATAGATGTAAATTTGGTAGTCACTTCCATAGATTGATTGATAGCTGAGACTATGAAAGTGAACAAAATCATCAAAGGAGATGAGAAAAAGTTCAAAAGCATTTAGGCACCTTTCAATGAGTTTAAGCAAGTTACTTAAACACTTCGTTTTTCTGTTTCTTTGTCTCTAATGCATATGTAAATTTATATTCCTTGAAAGCTTGAATTAAAGGTAGAACCTGCAGTATGAATACACAGAAACATTTTTTGTTCTATTTAAGAACTTGTATATTCCAGTGGAATCCAATGTGGTCTTGTTAGGAACTTAAACTTTTCCACATGCAGCATTTACTAGGATGTGGTTGTAAACAAATGACTTAACCCCTCTGAACTTTACTTACTCACCTGTAAAGATAATAAGAATCATACTTTTCAAGGTTATTGTTAGCTATCAATTAGATTGAAGCAAATGACTTGATATGTTCTAAAGGACTTTAGGTAAGGATTTCCCAACGTAAGTCAAAAGAAGTTCTTGAGACTAAAGCACTTGCATTTGGTACAGGACTATCAAATATTGTCAGCCTAACAAGAGGAGTTATAGATTTATCCTTGCACACCCACACTACCTAAGATTTCTGCCATCATGAAAATGCTTGTGTATAAATAATATCATAGCTTGATTAACTGGAATCCTCAATTAAATAAAATATTTAGACATGCAATTCTTTAGGGAATGAAGAAAGAGATAATAAAGCAAACTGATACTAGGGAATCAGCAAGGAAAATAACTCCAAGCTATGCTTTGGAAATAGTTCACAGTCAGAGCAATCTTTTATATCTTGTTTTTATTTAGTTTCTGTGCTATGCACAGAGAGCGTATTTAGAATGGTGACCCTTAGGCAACATAAAAAGCATCAAAGAATGTGTCTTTCATGTTCACTATATATATAGTGTAGCAAAGGCAGAAAAATGGATAGCTATATTTAGCACAGACTTTTGAACGACACAGTCTGGAAAAAATGCTATACTAATCATTTTAGCTAAAAACTGATTTATCAGCACTCAGAATTATATTTAATAAGTTTAACAGAGATTGATTTTAGACAGCTTAGAAAAGGGGGGGAAAAACCTGTATTGGTTAATCCCAAATTAGATGTCCTGTTTTTCTTTTAATGCCAGCACATTCTTAAAAATACATTTTGATATTAATGAAAATATTATCATTTAAATAAGCTGTGGTTTTAGTATCTGGGTAAAATAATTGTAAGGCTGGACATCCTTGACAAATGGAAGAAAAGCAATCTTGAAGCAATAGATAACCTAATTTTAACAATCTGACTAATGTCATTGGACTTCTCTGTTAACTCTTGTATTTTCACATTTCAATCACATGTCGATTGAATATTTCTTTTCCTGTTTCAGACTTCTGCCTTCTTTTGTAATAATGTTATCTTTGTCATAATCTAGTCTGAAAGTTTTTTGTGAAAGATACATATATATGGCAAAGAATCCAGAATTTGACACAGTCATAATTGAATTGATATTAAGTGAATTTATACTTTGTGGAAAGCCAGCTGCAAAATCCAGTCAGTTATTCCAGCAGGTGGCTCCCTAGTACTGCCTACTGATTTATGGCTTTGTGTTTAAATGATTGTCAATATAAGTAATAAAAATTCAAATGGAGGACTTTAAATGTGCTTGGGTTCCCCTGCCTCTCAGATTCTAATGAACTGCAGCCCCAGTGCCAGTTTGCCACGTGGTTTCACTGCTGATACAGTCTCTTCATTTAAGAAGCAAATGACACAGAAAAGTCAGCTTACAATTCAACAAAATTACAATTAAATAACTACCTTTGTGATTGTTTGGGGTGACTTAATTGACATTACTGGTTGCATAAATAGGGATAATAAATGGCCTGGGGATTGTTTTCCTCCTGGATTCTTATTCAAGGATCAGGAAATCTTTCAATACTTTGCATTATTATGAATCGATAAGAGGAAAAAATAAAAGAACCAGGAGTGGAAACTGCACATTTTTCTTTCTGTGTAATCACTGATGAATAATATTGTCTTTGCCTCAAATCCTTTAATTAAAAAAAAAAAAAGGGCTGATAATAGAATGTACTTGTCCTATGGTAATTTCCTCATTGTTTCATGGGAGACAACATGGTAGGGTAGAAAGCTTCAGAGAGACAAAGATACAGATTTCATTTTAGGTCCAGCAATTATGAGCTGTATAACCTGGGAAAACTAGTAGACCTTGTTTTTTATCTGCAAAGTGAAGTTTGCAAATATTAATCTGGAGGGTGGTTGGAAAGATCAGAGAAAATTTCTGTAAAATATCTGGGATATGTTGGATGTTCAACAAGTTATAGTTATTTTTCTCATAAGCAATCTTATTTCTCACCATAATCCCATTTTCCTGCAATTTATTATTTCAATGAGGTTTGAAACGTGCAGAGCCAGACGTTATTAATTCCATTTACTGAGGAGAGAAAAAAAAAGTCAGAGAGGTTAAGAGAGTCACTTCAATTACACAACTAGTATTTCTATGGTCCATTATTATGTTATTGTCAGAAGCCAGCCAAACAGAAGTCAGAGAATCTAGAAATAAATACGGGTCACTTCCTTTGTTTTCAATGTTTCATTTTTCATCTCAACAGTTGCTAGTAACCATAGGGCTATTTTAGAAAATAAATATTAGCGTCGAGGACAAAGAAATTGACACAAAAATTCTCAGGTTGTGAAGTTTCTAAAACTCCCATTTTTGATTTGCTACTGTGTTTTTGAGAGCACTAGACATTGGTGAAACAGCTTAGGCATGAGCTACATAGGAGCTTCATCCATAGCATCATCCATGGCCTCAGTAGAGGATTTTGTGTTGTGAATTGTATCTAAAGTAGCAGCAGTTCCTTCAAAAGATATATGAGCATATAAGTCAGCAATTTTTAAAAATGATATTCATGTGTCTGAAGGGAGTTTCCTCAATCACGTTTTTGGTTACTAAAGTATTTTTTATTTTTATTCTTTTCCTCATCAATTTTTTTACTTTCTCAAATATTTTTTAAAATAATAATTTTCTGAGCATAAACAGTCAGTTATTTCTCTAGCAAAGTGTGTGTATTTATGAACAATGAGAATTTATAATCCAGTATACACAACCCTGGCAAGCCACATGCAAATCTACTAAAAAAAAAGAGGAAGCTCTTCATAGAGTGGGGAAGGGGAGTTGGGACCAGCTCACATTTCGCCTGCTGTGCTTTGCAATTGACGTAAGGTGTGAGAGCTCCCCCCTCTGGCCTTTCTATTTCATGTTAAATGAGGTTTCTATTTATTAAATTTTCACAAAGTTTACAGTTGGAAAATAACTGCAAATGGATTTGAGGGTTCAGAGAACATCTATTTTTATCTTTAGAAACTTTTTATTATGGAAAATTTCAAACATGTACAAAAGGGTTGAGAGAATAGTAAAATGAATCCACATGTACCCTTCAGATAGCTTCAACACTTACCAACATGTTATCAGTTTTCTTTTTTTCTTAATGATGGTGTGGATGGAAAAAGGCTTCTATGGAAAGTAACCTCAGAGTGATCTGATCATAAGTTCCTACTGGGAAAGTCATGGTGGGAAGTCACGTCCTAGAAATAGTACTTCTTTAGTAAAAGGTTCATATTTGCCTTAAGCAAGACCCATCCCTTGTTTTTATGTAGGTTAACACATCTTTGAAATAAGCATAACCAGCCTCAAGAGAGCACATAATCTTGTTAACTATCCTATAATCCAATCCCCACCTTGCTTTCTCAACATGTTCTTTTTTCCTTAAATTACCTCTCTTCCTTGCATCCCCACCTTAATTTCAAATGCATAAAAGGAATTACAAAACTATTGTTCTCTGGCGTATTTGAGAACTTGATTTCCAGAAATTCTCATCAGTCTTTGCTCAAATAAACTTTTATAAAAATTCTTTACAAGTTTGGACGTTCTTAAGTCAACAATGGTTTAATTGGGCTTTATGTACATTTCTTATGTGATAGAGTATTAGATTGTGCAAGTCGGCACATGATCAATGATCATTACAAAAATAGAAAATGAAGTCTTGTGTTCTCAGGTTATTCATACTAAATCCTTCGAATCTACTGCAAACTTTCCCATAGTATTTAGTCTCCAGCCTTAGACCTCATTTGGAAGAGAATCAGACACTAAAAATATTCCACAACAATGATCGATCTATGCCCCATCTAATTGTGATCAAGCAATGCCTAATCCTAATGTTTGCTTTTTCTTTAAATGTCATAAGCTTCTTTAGAACAAGCCCTCTTTTAAGTAGATGGATTGCACTGTTAATTTAGAGTACTGGTTGTTTTCAGAAGCTAGCATATTTTCCCTGGAAACATTGCAGAGCCATTAGTCTATAACTAGATAAAAGCTGCTTCTTATACATGGAGCTAATGCAAAATGTATATGAATAATTTACATTTTGCTGCTCTTAACAGCAACAAGTTTCTTTTGTAAGTGAATGGTCTGCATGGAAACATTTATTTTTTCCTGCTATCTGGTATACCAGGGAGGACAAAGGAATTATTACTCCTTTGTATAACTAACTGTGATAATGATATTTCTTATTCATATTGAGACAAAGTAGTATAAGTTAATTTGGATTTAGAGTTAGAAGACCTAGATTTGAATCTAAACTCTGATATTTATTTACTATTTTGGTTAAGGTCTTCAGTTTTCTGTGTCTTATTTTGACTCTGTAAATGAAGATATACATATTACTTTACATATCTTACAACTTGTCTACAAAGAAAAAAATAAAGTATAATACATGTAAAATTATTAGATTCAAACTGATGTGGTGAATCGTTAGAATAAAACTTGAAGAGACTTGGGGAATGGGGAATAAGGAAAGAAGTAGCAAAAGGGCTATAGCTGTTGTTGATGAATGAACAATAACATCTTCAGAATACAAAGAGGCATCAAAATCATATTCAGGAAGGGAACTAGAATTGGGACATAGAAATTTAACCTAAGATATATGTATGAGTAGCCTAGGTATTGGTTTGCTTGCAGTGTCAATCATGTAATTCCTCCCCAATGTTCATCTTCTCAATGCAAGTTATTTTAGAATTGCAACTCCACATATCTTTGTGTGGGTGTGTGTATGTGCGTGTATGTGTAGTTTTAAAGGTAATGTTCAGTCTTTGACAATGCAAAGTGCTGAATGATTGCTAATAATTATTATTACTCAACATTTTGATAAGTAGAATTATAGTACTAATAATAATTAAAATAAACTATTTATTTATTTATTTATTTATTTTTATGCAGAATCACATCTTTATATGGTAGAGGAAGAAAAATAGTTTTTCCTCTACCCTTCCAGGTTCCTGGCTGAGACACCTCTGTAACAACCAAAAGATTATTAGAATTTCATTTTTTTATGGTTGAGTAACATTCCATTGTATCTAACCAATGTACTATATACTTGAAACTAATAGTAAAATAAAATATAAAGAAGATTAGTAAGAGAAAAAAAAAGAGAAGCTTAATAACATGTATACCCCCGTAATACATGGGAGAAACGCAGAAAACTGAATAACACTCTGAAATGGTCCAAGCCATCACCTTAAATACAGTCTTCAGCTAATAACAAAAGAAAGAAGTTGGGTTTGAAGAGAGTTAGTTGTGAGAGGTTATCAGGCAAAGCACAGTAAACAAAATTATGGTTCTTAGGAAGTCGATGGCTTCTTCATTGATAAATTTCTAGAGATTTATTCATCCTCCTCTTTCTCTTACACTCAGGGAGACCCTTACAAATAGAGCTTACTCTTGCAAATGTAAATGTCTCTTGCTAAAGAGTAACTTATACTCAGTTTTCAGAGCTTCTCCTGAGTCTGCTGTTTCTTAAAAATAATCGACCTAAAATAATTCTTATGCCCTAAAGATATAGTTTGGGGTGGAAAATTCTGCTCCCCTTCAATATACTTTTGAATTGCAATTATTTTTCTGCCTCACATTATTATTATTATTTTCTTTAACTTTCATTCTGTGGTTTTAATACAAATGAATAAGCATATATCATTTATTAGAGACCTACTGGTCTGTGCCCTCTACCTGGTTCTTTATATATAATTTTTAATCTTTACCACAAAGTTCCAAATGAGTAAAAGGATCTCCTTTAGTCAAGACTATCCCTTGACTAAGATCCATGTCTGTAATACTTAGTAAGAGCAGGAATCTCATTTCAGGCCCAAATCTGTCTGTTTCCAAATTCCATGCTCCTTCTTCCACAAGATCATGAAAATTAGTGAAATAGAGTGTCAATCAAATTGAAAACTGAACAGCGAAAACTAAGTTTATATGAATGCATTCTGTAAAATTTTCTAAGTAAGCTCTACTTTACTAAAAGATAATCCATGTGAAACAATATAATCCTATTTGGGTAAAAGCAGTTGCAACTATCTTTCCTAACTGATCAAAGTATTGGGCATACACTTTTCCACTGATGTCTCAAAGGAAGTAATAATTATTACACCACTTTCTATATTTAATATTAAGTCACAAGGTGAAATCCTTGGTAGTATTTGTTTTTTTCAGATGGACACTTGGAATTGAATAGTCTCTGGCAGGTTATTCACAAGAAACTGTGAACAAATTAAACCACTTATTTATAAGAATCTGTTTCTCAGTACATACCACTTCACTGATATAGGCTGCATCAAATTAGGCACAAGGAGGTTTGTGCTCAAGGTCATTTGATGTGTAAAGAAAGAGAATAAAGCAGGAAAGAAGTGGTTCATGTCTGCTTTGCATTCCTATGTGAAGGAAGGTTGTAGTTCTTTTAAAAACTTAGCTCTTGGTCTGAGTTCAGGATCCAGTCAAAGCAATATGTTTTTTTTTTTTTTGTCCCGATACCAAGGTTTTTTTTTAATCACCAGATTTAATTCTAGAACATTGAAGTCAATGATTAAATAAGGAGACAAATTTAAAATTAAACTAGATCTAAAATGTTATGAATCTTCTGCTTAGATGACCTTTCCACATTTTTATTATACAAATACCTTTGCATTTCTATTTCCAGACTTATTTATAACCTGTGCTCTGGTTTAAAATGCTTTATATTGAAGTTCTGGTTCAGTGTATGATTGTATTCTGAAAAGAAGATACTGAAGTCACTCGTTGATAACATATCTATGTATATTCTAAAATATATATGTGTGTATCATTGACAAGATGCCATAGGAACTTAGCTCTTTCCCTTATACCATTATTTTGCTTAGGATCTCAGGACATATCCACCACGTTAAGTGAGGATTTGCTGTATGTATATAGGGTAGCTATTACAGAACCAGGGAGAGTTCACTTTCCTAGAAGCTCTTCAATGTCTGTGTTCTACAGTTCAAACTAATTAGGAGGACACCTATTGTAATACTTCTTTCAACTTAATACATCATGCAAAGCAATCAACTCATTAACTTTATTTTTTATTCATATAAGAAATATTTATTTAGCACCTACTCTTAGTCAAGCAGTGTGTTAAGTGTTAAGAAATCATTACTACAATGTAATGTTACAGACATGGATTTGAGTGTCTTACAAATTAATAGTAAAATTTGTAGCTATATTATTTGATGCCCGTGACATAATCTGAGTTTCCTCATGCATAATATTGACATAACAGTATTTGTTTTAATAGGTGTTGTAAGAATTAAATGAGATAATTCATGAAAAGTGCTCTGATCGTGACAAGCACACAGTAAACAATCCATGACATTTGTTCTCTTTGCTGCTTCTTGGTAGTGTAAGACCTAATATAGGCCATCTGCTTTTGAGACTTCCATGTATTATCTGAGGGAACAGTTATCCAGCCACAGACAATTAGGATACAATGTGATATACATACACAGTGTGTGTGTGCATGTGTGTGTGTGTGTGTGTGTGTGTGTGTGTGTGTGTGTATTGTTAATGTGGTATATCACATTTATTGATTTGTGGATGCTGAACTATACTACCATCCCTGGAATAAATTCCACTTGATCGTGGTGTATGTTCCTTTTAAACTTAATTTACTAATATTTTGTTGAGGATCTTTCCGTCTATATTCATCAGAGATATTTGCAGGGGAAATGTCCTTTGGCTTTCCCAGTCTCTGAGGAGGATCACGGCCAGTCTCTAGATTATGCTAAATTAGAAGCCAGACCCTCAGGCAGCAGCTGTAAAGTATGCAGACAGTACCCTTTCAGGTAGATACTTGGATATGGGCATTTCTACCTTCTCCCTCTGTTCTGAGCATTGGAGGAATATCTGCAGGGAGCACTTGTACCCTTTAAGGATTGCTTCTTTGTTTGCTACAGTTCTGTGGGACTTGTGATTGCAAGTCCTGTTGGCTGTCAGAGATAGGTGTTTTGGACACCCATCCCTCAGGGTGGAGCTTTAAGTTGGGGTGCTAGAAGTGTGGTCCAAACCCTTCCCTCCTCAGGGAGAAGTTGAGAGTTGGGGATTCTCTCCTACTTATATGGTGCTCTGCTGAGAATGGAGTTTGTGGTTAGAGTGGGCCTTAGCCTTTCCTACCCCATTTTGATATGGATATTTTTTCAGTCATCTGATGTGCAGGAGTCACTCAAATAGTTTATGGATTTTTTTTTAGAGGAAATTGCTCCATGTGTAGTTGTATACTTGGTGCATCCCTGAGAGGAGGAAAGCTCAGGAGCCACTTATGTCCCCCTCTTGGTCAACTCAAGATCTGTTCCTTCTTGAAAGAACGCTGAGTTGGAAAACATTTGTGCCAGTTCTTGAATGGTCAAAAGTATTTTAGGAGAGAAATGCTAAACAAATATTTCAAGTAGAAGATACGGAATGACATCTGCTATTTTGAGCTGTCATTATACTTTCTACATGACTCTTATAGCAGTTGTTCACACTATATGGTGTGTTTCTTAATAACCTATCTCTCCTTGTACCTGTTCACTCTCTTTAAGATAAAGATTTTGGCAGAAAAAAAAATTTTATATTTCCAGTACCTAATACAGAACATTGCACATAATGAATATTGTCAAATATTTTGCTGTAGAGACAACTATTTGAAGATCACAAAGGTCTGAAGATACAGATTGTATTCAGGAAACACTGATGGTGCTGTTGGCCAAGTGGCTGGAGCAAGGGGCCAAACTAAGTGTCATCAATTGTATGCTAGGAATTAAAAATCAATCTTGTAAGCATTGCCTGGCTATTGACAATTATTACACCAGTGGGACAAAAAGCTTCATTAAACAAAGAAAGTAGAAAGCACAGTCCTCCATTTTATTAAATTACTACTTTGTTGAATTTAAGGATATATTGAATCAGTATACAAAGCTCTGCATTTTAGTTTTTAAATGTGTTAAAATGGCTAAATCTTGTTTAGTTCTTTGAATTTGTATAAAATTTAGAGTGGCTGGCTTGGACTAAATTATTGGTACATAAATATAATATAATATTAATTTTCTACACAGGATAAGTATATCTAATGAAAGAGCACAAATACAAATTGATGTCTAATTAGGAGGCAAGGAGTGGAGAAAGAAAATGCACCTTTGAGATACATCCAAGTTATACTTTAATTATACCATTTGCACATATCAAGGCATATTGGTGATAATTTGCCTCCCGCACTCTAAATCTATCATGTGTTCTCAGAGTGCACATAGCTAACAAAACTAAAACACATCTGTGAAAAATTTATCATAGTCCTTCTGGGCCCAGAAGAGAATTTTGGCAACACATACAGACGTCTTTTCATTTCTTTGTTAAAGAGCAAAAAGTTGGTAAAAATTTTTCTATTCTAGAAGATAACGTATTTTTATTCTTTTTGTAATTTGTACTATTTGTAGTTTTATTTTTATATGACTTTTATAATATAGAATTATAATTATTTTGGTAATATAATCCCTAGAGCTATTTAGGACCTTTGACACTTTAAAACATCTGTATATCCACATTAAATCGTACAATTTTACAGGCGTCAGGGTCCATAATTAGAAAATGTTACATATGAAAATGGGTATGGTAATTTATTTTCTTTTGGGTTCCTGGACCAGGTTCAACATGTGAGAGATTGTAGCTTTCCCCACACTAACATCAAGTGATTCTCTAGTCACCAGTTAGGTGTTCTACAATTAGACTTAATTCTAACAGTCTTTACCTGGAGAGAACTCTGTGCCAAAGCCTGGGATGAAGACCAAATATGTATTTCTTATTGTAAGTTATAAAATTACATATTTATGACCAAGTTACTTAGAACAACTCAGTTTTATTTAAAATAATTGGGTGTGCACACACTATGTAAAGATTATTAGTAATACTATGACAGTTTTTTTCTATGTCTAGTCACTTGCTGATTTTAAAATAATAAAACTATTAAGAATTAGTGTAAGACAACTGAGAGTTTTGAAAGACAATGAAAGAGAGTAGAACTAGATATTACTCGAATACAGATATGCTTGTTTTACCTAAGACCTAAAGTCTCAAGAGTTTAGGTTCTAAAAAGTTGCTCTAATTTGAGACTAATGAAGTAGACCAAATACACATATTTTCAGGTGTACAAATATGTAGTTACATGATGATATTACTGGAAGACATATTTGAGGCCAAATTCAAATTTTTAACTAATACAAGTATTGAATTTAGAGTCTTGTTAAATAACAAAAATTGAACTGAATACATTTTAAAGATCAAATGAACTTTATTGAACAATTCATGAATCAAACAGCATCCCTTCTAGCAAATAGAAAGGAGCTCTGCCAAGCTGTAGAAAAGGAATGTTAAATGTTTTTAAAGGCAGAAAGAGGGCAGAAAAAGGAAATTATTAGCAAAGAATGCATAGTTTCAGGCAAGGTAACCCTCCTAAGGGGAACAAAAAGGTCTATTTAGCGATTACCTAACTAGTGCTGACCAGGTAATTCCAGGCTGACAGGTTGAAATTGCAATTACGTTTGGTATTAAGTCTTAGTTTGCTGATGTGGGACTTAGCACAAATGACTCCATTTTGGGCCTGCTATCTCTTTTTATTAATCTTTATGACATTGGTCATTCAGTCTCTGACTATGATGGAAAAACTCACCTACACCACTGCATGAGTCAGCTTATTTCATTTTGGGGGAAAGAATGTGAAGAAATAAGTTTTATAGTCTGGAGAGATATACAGCAAATCCACAGTAGTGGTTATTTTTAGCAAGGGATAAGGTAAGGGCAAGAATTGGATATGTTTTATAAAAGAGACTTGTTTTACCTGTAATGTTTGATTTTTAAAAATTTACTTCTTTTAAGCATTAATTATCTAATTAAAATTGATTTAAAATAGATTATTTAGTCAATAAAAATTATTCTTTACTTACATTAGTTTATATCTTTAAAAACCAAAAAATAAGTATTTGCCTTCTTAAAAATGAGTTTAATATATATATAAACTGTTATATCTCCCCTTGATAATTTTTCCAAGAGAAATATTTTCTTTTCATTTGACTATTTTTTAGATTTACTGTAACAAATATTTGTTGAATAGGAGTAAGATATTGTTTTGGGGAGATGGACATAGAAAAGTTATAATAGATATTCCAAAATCTGTTACAGAAAAGCTGTCAAAAATCAAAGTTCAAAGACCAAGGCAATTATCTGCCTGGGAGAATCAGAGAAGGATACACCAGGAAGGTGACATTTATAAAAGTTGATGAATTGAGACAAGAGTTGTGGAAACAGGAGCGAAATAAAACAAATTCAAAAGATGGTTCTAAGAATTGACAGAATTTTATAATTGATTAAATGAAAGAGACTGGAAAGAGAAAGGTATTAGTGATAAATGATACCAAGATTAGCATTTTATGTGGAGCAGCATGGGCAGAAATGTTTTATTAATTACACTTTGAATAAGAAGAAACATTTTCAAGGTTTACATCCAAAGTTTTGATAAGCAACACGGTAAAAATCTCTCTTGATTCTCATTTCCATAGACAGAGGAAATGTTTTCACATTTATTTTAAAAACCATTTTATTGAGGTTATTTGGCAGAGAAGCTTAGAATAAACTACACAGTTTGACAAGTTTGATGTCTGCACACCTATGAAACCATCACCATAATCATAACGAACATATAATTCACCCCCTAAAGTCCTTGCTACCTCTCCCTACATATCCTCAACTTCCAACAATCCCTGATCTGCTTTCTATAATTATGGATTAGCATTCATTTTAAATAATTTTATGTAATTGGGATGATACACTATACATTTTATAAATATGGTTTCCTTCACTCAGCATAATAATTTTAAGATTCATCCATATTGTTGTATGCATCCATGCTTCATACTTTTTTATTGCTGAATAGTACTTCATTATATGGATATATCATAATTTCTTTACCTATTCAGCTTTTCATAGACATTAGGCCTTGGGTTGCTTATAAGTTTGGGAATTAAAAATATAGATACCATGAATATTTCTGTACCTGTTTTTATATGGACACTTGCCTTCATTTCTCATAAGTAAATACCTAGGAGTAGAATGGCTGAGACTGATGTCAGGTATACACATAAGTTTTAAAGAAAGTGCCAAACTGCTTTTCAAGATGCTGGTACCATGTTTCATGCCCAATCAGCAATGTGTAGAGTTTTAGTTGCCTCATATCTTTACTAACACTTGATATACTCAATCTTTTAAATTTAGCCAGTTTAATAGATATTCAGTGATATCTCATTATTGCCTGAATTTGCATTTTCCTGATGATTAATGATGTTGTGTAACTTCATTTACATATTTGCCAACTGTGTATCTTCCTTGATGAAGTCACTGTTTACAACTTGTGTCCATTTGCTATTGAGTTGTGTACTTTATTGAGTTTTGAGAGTTTTCTTTTCATTTTTAAAATTATTCTGGATACAAAGTCTTAAAAATAAGCAATTTTCAAATTTTTTCTTCAAGATTGTGGCTAGTCTTTTAATTCTATTAAGGGTCTTTTGAAGAGCAAATAGTCTCAATTTTGATGTATTGTTATTTATTAATTATAAATAAATCTTGCTTTTAGTGTCAGATAAAAGGTATCATTGCCTAATAAAAGTTTTCTTCTGGAAGTTTTATAGTTTTGCTCTTGAATTTAAGTGTATCAGACATCATAACCTAATTTTTATAAATCATACCAAGTATGAATAAAAATTCATTTTATTTTTAATATCAGCTTCCAATATTTACAGCAATATTTATTGAAAAGGCTATTCTTTTGCTACTGAATGTTGAAAAACAATTGACCTTATTTGTGTGAGACTATTTCTGGACTCTCCATTCTGTTTTCTGGATCCATTTGTTTCGCTTGATATCAATACCGCCCTGCATTATTTACTTAAGCTTTAAAATAACTCTTGAAATCAGTATAAATCTTTCAACCTTTTTTCTTGTCAAATTTCTTTTGACCACTCTTGGCTCTTTCTATTTCTAAATGAATTTTAGAATTAATTTTCCAATTTTTTACTAAATAAAAGTCTACTGGAATTTTGATTGATGCAGCATTGGGGCTACAGATCAATTTGAGGAAAATGACATTGTAAAAACATTAAATTTCCTAAAAGATGAGCAAATTTTCTCTCTCCGCTCTCCACTTATTTATATCTCCTTTAACTTTTTTATTTTTTATTTTTTGGTGATATCTTGTAGTTTTCAGTGTGCAGGTCTTGCATAACTTTGCCAAATTTATCCCTAGGTGTTATATATTACTTAATATTTTACCCACACTCTTAGTTATTATTAGTGGGTCAGTCTGTATTATCTTTTCCTCTGTGACCAGAAGAAAAATTCTTATGATCACTTATGAATCCTAATCTTACTTAACCTCTTGACAATATCATACTTAGTTGACTACTTCTTTATTCTTAAAATAATCTGTGCTTTGTCTCTGTAGCATCATACTCTCATGACTTTATTCTCTTATTTCTTCTTCTCAAACTGCTTCGCTGGCCCTTACTTCTGTGTGTGACCACATAATATCAAAGTACCACAGGGCTCAGTTCCATTTCTTCCATTTTTCTACTTTTACAATTTTCACTACATATTCTTATGGCATTAAGCATCATCTGTTTGCTGACATGGACAAAAATCTATATCTCTAGATTTGACCTCTCCAATGAGCTTAACTGGTACCAAGTACATTAATATTGAATGATCTAGTTAAAAAACTATGCTTGAATATTCAAATGGTATCTTAAATTTAATATCTTTCTCCCCTAGATTTCCCTAATTTCAGTAAATCCTACCACAATTTAGTCTGTTTTTAATCCCTAATTAAGGGTCCCTTTTGACTTTTCTTTGCATCCTTATATTTAATTTCTCATTCACTCTCTTTGGTTCATCCCCAGATTATATTTTAAGTCCATTCACTCTCATTTCCATTGATACCATCCTAGTTTAAGTTACAATTATTTTTACCAGGATTACTCTTAATGAGTTTCTCTATGTCAACTCTTGGCCTCTTACAATCCTTATTATTTAAAGAAACTGGAATGATTGTTTAAAATGCAAAATGGATCGAATTTAATCATTTTACTTCCTTACTCAAAATGCTTCAGAAACTTTCCATTGCACTTGGGATAAAATCAAATTTCTCTTTTATGACATGTGCAATCCTTAAATGATCTGACTCCAGACAACCATTGCAATCTCTTTATTCTACTATTTGCCACTTGCTTATACTGGTCTCTCCATTCCTTGACTTGACCAAGCTTATCCTCCTACTTAAGGTCTTCACACCTGATGTTTTCTCTGCCTTAAAATTTAACTCCTGATTTTCCTATATCTAGATCCTTCTTCTTTTCAATTCTGAGCACAAATAACATCTCCTCAGTGGCTATTCTCTACCTAGCCAGAATTAGTCCCCCACCCTCCTCCATCTAATCAACATATTTGAATATTTTTTTCTACATTGAAATGAAATTATCTTGCTTATTTATTTGCTTGTTAATCTTATGACACAACTTACCAGAACACAAGCTCTAGAAGATAAGGGTCCTTATTTGTCTGATTCTGTACTGTATTTCTTTTACCTAGAATAGGACCTGGTGCATAGCACATTTCTGATAGATATTTATTAAATAAGTGAATGGATGAATAAATAAAAACTGTAATTAAATAAATCTTCTAGATCTTTTCATAAGATTTGCTACAAAACCAGATGTTTTACAACCAAGCATAAGATTTCTTAGATTATTTTTATATCTTTAATGGTTACCTCGTTGGTATTGGTTGGTGGAACTTCAGTTATTCTAGAATATTACTCTAACAAGTCTTTCCAGCTTTTGATATCTAATTTGATATTAAAAATTAATATCTGATTCAAAAATTATTTTTCTCATTTGATCAATAATTAAGTGGTACTAAGTAGAGGCAGAAAAACTACAGTGCTATAGGTGAAACTTATTGATCCTATCAATCAATACTTAAGTAATTCTTTTAAGAGTACTATTACTCAGTTAATATTTATTACTTTATTTCCAAGGGTATCATTTGATACTTTGTAGAAGTTAATACATCATGTTGGCAGTATTTTGCTAATCAGTAACATTAAAAACTTACCAGGGTAAGGACATTCTGTTACTTTGGATTAATTTCCTCCCAGGGAACTCATGTTGATTTTCAATAATCCTCACATTTTATCCTGCATGGTCATTGCCCATTACATTAATAACTAGTTCTCAAATTTATTAAAGATGTAGTGTAAGTTTCCAGAAACTGCCAATATGGAAATGGAAATATACATCTGTTATTGGTCATAATATGACTCCCATTTCTATCATTTCTCCAAGAATAATGATAGTGGCCATGAAATTATACCTTTAAATTTATTCATCATTCTGAAAAGCAATTTGTCAAGACTGGAATGCATGGACTCATTTAAAGCAGACAGGTGATTTCTTGTGAATTTTCAACTTATTTTGAGCTAGAATTCTCTTTCTGATGTTTACTCTTTTCATTCCTGTTAAAAAGGTAGGCTGTAGCATGTCATAAATCTTCAAAGGGAAAATACTGGCATGGATGCCATACGGATGTTATTTTGAACCTTGTTTTAAATTAGATTTCAGATTTCATTGGAGGCAGAGGATTTGAGGAAATTAGACACATTAAAGGCAAGCATATTTCATGTGTGAATTATCTGCAACTTTAAACATCACAAGACAATTAAGAAGGGTGTTGAGAGAAGTAAAATAAGATAAGCTGTTTATTCTGATAAGTAGATGTGAAATCAGGAGAGAGTCACTAAAAACATAGAAATAATGTTAAGGGATTAACATTGATTCATTGATCAGGGAATACATTGACTAAATTGCCAAGAATAATCCAGAATGAATTATGTAAATAAAATTCTTTCAAAAAAAAGTTTTAAACTATTCATGGGTAATTTGCATTGACAAAGAAATAAAATACCTATGAACACATTGGTTAACAGAGAATATAACACTTCAAAACAAAAATCAAGTGACTAGACAACATCAGATGATAATTAACTATCACACAATGTATGATTAAAAAGTGTTTTCTTTGAAAGAAATAGTTTCATGCTTTTTATTCTTTTTGCTAGAAATATCTGATGTGCTAAAACATCTTTTTTGGTTATTTAGGAACTGACCAAGAAGGAATTATGATAATTCCTTCTTTCTTGTGGCTATGAACA
The DNA here is from genome assembly GCA_028627145.1 of Eidolon dupreanum. Taxonomy (NCBI): domain Eukaryota; kingdom Metazoa; phylum Chordata; class Mammalia; order Chiroptera; family Pteropodidae; genus Eidolon; species Eidolon dupreanum. Next base: position 87,097,913 of record CM053506.1, read on the forward strand.
AGATTAATTCATTAAGGATAAGAGTGTACCCTAAAATTCACTTGTGTGTAAAAGTAAAACCTGGAAGGGTAGAATCAAACATGGCAAATGTATGGAGGATTTTCTAATAGAATTTTCTAAGAAATATTTTAATGAATTATTATGAATTATATTTTAAGAAATGTTTTCCCCCATACCTGCTTTTCAGTTTATGCATAAGAAATCTATGTAAAGTCTAAGAATTATTATATTATTTGTTTGTAAAACCTTTTCATGCTATCTCTAAGTGAATCTAGCCAAATTGAAGATACACATAAAATAAAACTGTCAAATAAATCATAGATTATAAAAAATGTGGAGAGAGGGAGGTAAATATGCTGAAACCTCTAGTTTAATATTCAAAGAAGTTATTGGTCTCCTGGAAGTCTTATGGAACAGCTGTCCAGGCAGAGTCAGTTCCCATACAACATTAAAACATCAAGACTTAAAACATTTGGATGTCTAATGTTAAGAATGGGGTTATATTGACCAAATAAAATAAACTGGTATAAGAATTTCCTGTAACAATCTCTTTTGTAATGATGGAGAGGATATTTTGCTTAGAAAAATTTGCATTGATTGTGTATACTGATTAACTTCATGAGATAATTAGCCTGTTACTTTTTGTACCAGGATTGAAAGAGTCTAACTTTTCCTATGCTTATTGTTAAGCCCTTTTGCTGAGTGGGCTCAGTCACCAGCTTCTGACCCTTGAGCTGCCACTTAATGGAAAGGTTGACAATGCTAAATTTCATAAGCAGATATAGGAGAAGGAAAAGTTAACTCTGTGAATTTAATATTGAAAATTACATCTGGGGCTTGAGAGAATAATTTGACAAGGCCCTAGGAAAGAATTCCCTGTTAACATTTGGGGAAAAAAAATAAAAACAAAAGTGATTCTGAATTTTCTAATTCTGTTCACAACAGAGATCCAGAGAATGACATACAAGCTAGAATGAAAGCGTGCACGATGACCATCAGCATTCTAATGGTTTTCTAAGCTGCCCTGTAGAGCTTGTCATTTTGGGACAGATTTTCATTATAGAGTGAACAATACATGCTATCAATAGGAAAAGATGATAAAAATTATAAGACACAAGAAAGTTGGTTGGTTGTATGTGTTAATATATTCCACTTGATTGCATTTTATTTACAAATGCTTGTGTATGAAAATTTTCAGTGTTGTTCAGCTTGCAAGAGGCTTTGTATCTCATCTCCTGTACTTAAACCTCAACTTTGAACTGCATCTAAAGAGCCACAGCTCTGATTAATTGCTAAAACAAAAATTACTTTCTTTAGGTAAGGAATTTTTCAGAGTTCTATTTTCCATTATTTATTTTGATCATTTTGCCATAAACTAAACCATGTGTCAATGGAAAGACATTATGAGATTTTAGAGAAGGGAGCATAGAATCAAGTTCAGAGTGCCTACAAAGTGCCAGATATTATCTAAGGTGCTGAGGTGTAGTAGGCAGAATTCTAAAAATGATCTGCAAGATTTCTTAAATTCCTAGTTGGCACATGGTAAATGAAATGAATGGATAAGTGGATAAATAAATTAACATACTTGTTTTAATCTGATGTCCTGATTTTCATCACATGGCTTTTCATCTAGATGATCTCTCTTCCTAGGCCATTGGGATGATCTTTTTGGATCAAGTTATTACCTCAACTTCTGCCAAAAACTTCTTTTCTCTGTTGCCTTCTGCTTATTAGCATTGTATTTTCTGCTTCCAAGTCCAGCTCAGCATGTCCTATATTATCACCCAGTACAGACACACACCCTTGTTTTTACTTTTCTGGGTAGAGTATCTGGTAATCTCTCAATTCAATTGGTCCAGTAAAGACAAGAAAATATAAAGAATCAAGCTGGGAGAATGGCAAGAATAGAAGTTGAATGTCCCTGGGGGAAGTTGTATAGAAAATTACAGTTCAGGATGGGAAGAATAGAAGGGTAAACTATGGGAAATTGGCAATTTGTGTAGACCTAAGGAGATACAAGTCAAGGACAGAAAAATAGAGTTGTTAGCAAGAGATGGATCATAAATGGGAGAAAAAGTGGTTGACATTAAAGTTAGCCAGAATACAAGAATGTACAGAATACAGGAATGTAAGCAAGTCAAGGTGTATCCAGTGCACACAAGTCCAAATACTGTCCTTTATTTAAGCATCCACTTGCCTGCAGACTCCTGTTCCCTAATTCCTAATTGAAACGTCATCTCTGAAGAAAGCACTTTATGCGATTTAGGGTAGCTTAGCATAAATTCACTTCAGTTCAACTTTATACAGATTTTATTTTTTTAAAGGCAATAAAAGTAGCACAACCATACCTCTTCTTAGGAGAGTACATTGCATACATGTGTTAGATGACCCTAAAACCTTTTATCTTGAAGAATTCTCTCACTTAGGAAAGTTCTAAGTTAAATAAGGAAAAGCTATGTATAGGGGATTTATTAATTCTAATAAAAGAAAAACTCCCCAAGAAGTTTTTCTTTTCTTCAAGATCCATTGAATAATCTATGCCATTCCTGAAATAGCTCCTCACCTCTCCATTTTTAGGATCACTTCTCTAATGCTCTCAAATATGACATGGTAAAAGTTACCTAGAATGCCCCTTCATTGTTTTCACTTCCTTATTCCTTTTGAGTCAAAACCTGCGTTTGACTGTAAGCATTGCCTTTTTAATTCATCAAATTTGGATCTTTAGTTATTTTGCTTTTCTTTAGTTTTTATATCATTGCTCAATGCTGTATTAATATGTGTTACAGAGTGTGCTATTAATGTAAAATATGTAATTAGCACTGTAAATGAAGTTATTTCATAAGTTTATACTGTGCTATCTGCAGAATTGAATGCTAAAGAGAAAAGAGCTGGTTTTGTATTCAAAATTATCTAGAATTGACTTATCCTCTCTGAGTCTTTGTATTTTAATTTGCTTGAAGGCGAGGGAGTGCATGAGCTTTTAAAAGTCAAAACAGCTTATTCAATTCCCAGCTACAATTCTTACTAGCTGTGTCATTTTGACCAAATAATTTAATCTTTCTGAACCTCAATTCTTCATCTGTAAATTAAGGATTATAATAATGCCATCCTTATAGGAGTCGCAGTGGGGCTGAAATAAGATACTACATATTAAAAGCCTAGCACATTTCTAGCATTTATTAAGATTGCTATCATTATTTATAAAGTGGGAAATTCTAGTAACTGTCTTAATAGGTTGTTATAAGGAGTATGTCTGGTAGGATATCTAAACAACAAAGTTTGGATAATATTAGCATTTTAATGCTTTTTTCCAACTGATCCTTTCTTCTTCATCTTCAATATATACAAACACATATTCGTTGCCTTTAAATTACAACACAACAAAGTTGACTCAGAAGTGTATTTTACCTCCTTAGTGGAATTCTGCTACAGAAGAACATACGAACATAGCAGTAGCCTTCTTTGCTTTGTCCTCATAATAAAAATATAAATGTTATTGTCAGTGCATACTTGCTGAAATCTACAGCAGGGAGTTCTATTTCTATATTGATTGCCCATTGTTACTTTTTTTCTTTTAACTCCTATAAAACAGTATTTCTCTCATGGCATAGAAATGTTATCAAATAGTTGCATTCATACCACCTTTATGATTTCTGCCCTAGATCTCCTAACCTGATGCAGGTGATTTGTTCAGAAGGAGTGCTGGAGGCAGATGCTGTAAGTAGTCCACCACCAGGAACTTGTTCCCTTGGTGACAGGGAAGTCCTCATGTGGTCTCACCTCTAGAAGCTGTAGAAGGACCTACGGCCAGATTTCTCATTGCTTTAGGAGACAAAAATTTCACTAACCCTTTCTGATCACTTTGAGGGGATTGTACCGTTCTCCCTGAAGCTGATGCAAGAGGAAGAGTCAGAACCTGTATTTTGGTATCTACCTTTACATTGTATAGCAGGGAGAACGAATACATTTACCTGATATGAATACTTATTGTTAAAATTTAAATACAGTACTCTAAACATTTGTCATTTCTGCTGGCACACACTTCAAATTTAAATTAATGAATATTAGCATGTCACCCCCCAAAATCTTTAAAGCTAATTAAAACTGCTATACTGCGATATTTTAACAATGCTTGACAATTCAAAATTCAGTTATATTTTTAACAAAAGATGTAAAAATTGGGTTCATCAACCTGCTAATTGGCTTTAAAACTACAGCCTGGGAGAGCATTACAGTTTCCTCTTAGGAGTATATCAGATCACTAGGGTATTGCCCTAAGAGTCTACAAAAAACTCATGTGATCCCACAAGCTAAATTTTATGGACTTTCTCCAGGTATGTGCTGCCTCTTACATAGACATACATATATAATTAAATAGCATGTGTGGAATAATAGGCCATAAAGCCTTAATTATTTATGTACCACCTACTTTCTCTTACTGCCACCAGAGTTCTGGCTAATAGGCTTGGCTCACTTGAAAATTATAACAGAAGAAGAATGTTATTAATTAAAAAAACACCATAGCATAATCATTAGTAATCGGATAACTGTGTAGGTTTTAGTGTCAGACAAATCACTGATTGGGATCTCCATTAATAACTGTATCGCTATCTATAAATTACTCAAAATCCTGAGCTTTAAATTTTTTCAGTTATGAACTGAAAATAGTAATATCTTTGGATGGGATTGTTGTAAAGTTTAAATAATATTACATAGTAAATGTTCAGTAAATGTTCATTGTTACTTTTTTTAATCATAGAATTTGTAACCATCCCGACTGTGTTCCACTAAAATTACATTAAAGAACTAATGCAATGTAAAGATTTGTTTACAAAAGTAAAATAGGTCTGGAGTCCCTGAATCCCAGGAATATTGAAAATTTGAATTTCTCAGCAGAAAAGAGAAATGCATATTGGATAGAAGATATTAAGTTCTCAACCTTATTTAGAAGTATCAGTATAGATATATATTCCTGACACATTTTATGCTTGGGGCAGGGAATATATTTTCTAACTCTGTATACTGAAAAAGTTTAGAACAAATGATCGACTCAGTAGAAATGAGCAACCTTAGTGCACATACTATGGTCTCTAAATACTGGTTTCCACTAAAAGGAGCCATAGTTCCTTAGAGATGTGTCACACAGAATGTACAAGATGAGCCTGGGTTATTTCATAATGACCAGAATTCAAAGAGATTATCATAGACTGCTATGTTTATATTAAAAGGGCTTAAAAGAGCTAGGTATGTTTTCACTGGCCAACAATGGGACAGATTGAGCACCAATAAGTATAGTAAACTTAAAGGATAGAACACATTAAATGTATTAAAACCCATGAGATCACAATGATTTTATAAGAAAAGTAAAATTGGTTAATAATAATTTCACTTATTTTAAAATTGCCAAATAAAGTGAAAGTATCAAACACTTTTCCTGACTTTTTATATGTACTCTTCCATTGGGAAACCAAATAGTAGATGAGATTTATAAATATATTCTGGCTAATAAAGGAAGGAGTAATGATTGAATTAGAATATCACCATTTCACAGCCCCAGTGAATGAATGGATCTAGGCATTTATAAGCAGTGGCTGTTGATATCACAGAAACAACCAGACATGTATACCTTCTGATGAAGGAACATTGCATTATCTATGAAGTAGCCTCCCCCCCCCCCCGCAAAAAAAAAATCAATGAATAAATGAAACATGAATCTGATCAAGGTCTAGTTTCAATTTATAGGAAATATGGAGACTCCTGTTAAACAAGACCACAGGGCCATAGGGATGTATTAAGCAAGACCCAGACTGTGGGAAACTGTACAAAACCATCTGATTCTTCACAAATGACAGAGAGATAGAGAGAGAGAGAGAGAGGGAGAAAAGGGACATCTGTAGACTAAAGAGACTTAATAGTTATATTAACCAATCAAAATTTTTTTAGATTCTGATTTTTTTTGGATTCTGAAAAATTGAAAAAAAAAAAAAAGAGTGACATTTATGGAACAATTGGCAATTTAAACACTGAGTAGCCATTGGGTGATATTAAGAAATGTGTTAATATTTTTATACATATGATAATGTTATTAAGGTTGTTTTATTAAAAAAAGAATAACTATTTTTTGACATGTATATTGACATATTTATGGATAAAGTGATAAAATATCTATAGTCCTAGAGAAATGTATTTGGCACATGTGCTTTTCAGTTTTTTCACTTACGTTTATTTAACTTTTTAAAATGTATTTATTTATTTTAATTAGTTTCAAGTATTCAGTACATTGGTTATGTTTTTTAAATAATTTTAAAAACACTATGAAGTGTTTTTTTTAATTGTGGAACTAGCCTTCAGATTACATGACTATAATTAAAACAACAGTTTGACATTTCCACCTTAAGCCTTTCCTTGACTAGGCTATGAGCTCCTCAAAAGCAAGGAGTGTAGCTCATTAACTATATCTTACCTGTCTAGAATTCTGGTGGTTCATAGTAGGTGTTGAAGAAACATTTATTTGAACTGGTATTGGGCTTAACTATACGTTAATCATGTTAGCATAGACAATAAAGATTCTTCCATATGAGCACACACTGATCTTTCTCATTCATTTGGTCACAGGAAAGGAAGATTTATAATAGTACTGAGAATCAGCATCCATTTTATTATAACTACTTCTATAAATAGGATTTCTGTGGAATTATTTTGGCAACAATCACAATATAGCAGGCTTGGACCCGCTACTCACTTATCCACAGAGACTAATTGCTTTATTTAGGTCAAATGGTACATAGCTTGATCAAATATGTAATTAAGATAATAAAAAAACAATAATTCAATTTTCCTCAAAATGTTTCTTTGGCCAATATTGAGGAAAGAAGGTATCTTAAACTATCCTTACTAAGATTCCCTAAGTTGCTAGGGAGATGGAGCCCTGTACCAAATTTAAGGACACATTTCTACATTACTTACCTGGGCTACGAAGTTTGACCATCATAGGAGTAGGTCAACCGTCATTTGTTAGATGCTTGGGAAATAAATTGTGACTTTTATTATTCTAGATGGCACAAATGAAGATAATTGGTTGGTTTCTTTTTCAAAAGTCGATCATTCATTTGTTTTTTAATTTGAGGAGTTGTCAGGTAGAAAATAAAACTAAGCATATAGGGTTTACTACAAGAAAATTTGTTACAACTGTGTGATTGGGTTATACTTAATTTCATGTGTATTTTTCAGGACAAGGAAAGGAAAAGAATATTCAGCAAATGCTTTCTAATTGTCAGGCCCCTTATTTGTTAGTTAACTACATCATCCTCAGAATGGTCAGGAATGGTGGATGGTATTTTATCCATTTTGCAGCGGAGGAAATGATGGAGTGGGAAGAGAGTTATCAGTGAGATTAATAGACATTAAGCTTAGCTCTTAATTGGTGGAGCAGGTACACACTGATTTGTCTGATTATGGTGCCTACCTATATATGCTCCTTCCAATTATAGTAAACGACATCTCCTGGAATAGGGAGGTAGATGACTATTCTTGTTGTGTCAAGTCACAGGATCTGTTAACAATCTTTCATTCCATTTTAAATACTGTGTATGATGTGGATACCAAGAAAACTTGAGTTGTGCTCCAAAGGAAAGCTCTCCGAAGAGAAGTTAAGGTGATTCTATCTATGTTCAGGTAATTTATAGCCATGGTGAACTATTATCATCTTCTCTGAAGTATTCTTTAAAATCATAAATGCAAAAAAGGATTAGGAAAATGTATATGCTTTAGGAATACAAGCAAATGGGCATAGTGATCTTTTAAGGTTAACTGTGTCGTAAATGAGTTGAAAATATGCTCTTTTCAGAGGGACCTATATTTAAAAGCTGTGTTTCTAACAAATATCTGACCTATTCAACAGAGTCAGCCTTATCATTCGAACACAATTCTCTTGCTAACCATCTCATTATTTATTAATTTAACAACTTTTACATTGTCTTGCTTGCAAAGAATTTCCGAATACATTTATTAAGTTCTGCAGTACTCTATGGAAGATAAAATGGTTTGTGGTGTTATCTTCCTAAGGCGATGTTGATTGTTAGGAAGATGTCTCTACATTAAATTTCTTTTATATAAGATAGCTCTATGGTATATCTAATAGTTTTAGCTACACTTTTATTTGTTCTTTTTCCATTTCTCTATAATACTATTAGGAAATGCAATACGATTACAGTTTGTTCCTGATTTTTGTGTTTCTACACAAAGAAATACCCTGGTCTCCTTTTAACGTGTGCTTAACAGTGACATTGTTAGCTGCTGAATGTCTCAGCTTGAACAAGAAAATATAGTTCATAGTGGAATAAAAGCAATATTCTTAATTTAAATCTGAGGTGTCTGTGGTTATGCATTATTGTCATTTCTAGATATAACTTTAAGAGTTATTTTTTTTTTTAGGCATTATTCTTTTGATATATGTCCAAGGATTTGATCTTCCTGAACAGACAATCCCATATTATGGTTCAAATAAGATAATATGCTGTGAAACTTTCATAATGAATGATTTGTAATCTTAATTGTCTGTTACATCTTTAGAAAAGCTTCTGTACCTCAATCTGTGGATTGAGCTATGGCTCAGATAGAATTATAAAAAATGCCATACCGAGTTGCCAAAGGAAACAATGTGTAAAAACTGGAGAAAAATAATGCTATTCTAAAGGTTACTTATTTAATTTTAATTTAATTTTGAGGGTTAATTAAAAAGGATTAATTGCTGAATAGTACGAGCTTGTTTGACTTCAATTTAAAAATGTGATTATCTATGTAAATTGATATTTTCTTTTAAAAGCAAGTACCTTACTTCACAAGGCTGTGTCACACCATAATCACTTTTCAATGTTAGTGCCATAATGGCTACATTTGAAGAACACCATTTTCTGTAGAGATTTTTCTGTAGTAATTCTGACAACTTGACTCACTGGGAAGATGGAGCTGTTATACCCATATTTACACTTTGGTGCTCCAGAAAAATTTGTTATCAAAAGCGTCCCCCAAATTCCTTGTGCTATTAACTTGTATAGCAAAGCAGGTCTTTTATTTTAAACAGCTTGCACCAAAATCCCTCTTAAAGAGAGAACCCTCTTTGATTATGAATATACCTTGGCAAACCTTTGTAATTGTGGACACAATAATACCAAAAGCACAATCTAGAGAAAGACAGCACTAAAAGAGATAGTCGAACACTCTTCACAAGAAGTTAACAGAAATATTGGGATGGAGACAGCATAGAAGAGAAGATAGAAGGTAAGGTGGTGAAAATGGGAGGAAATAGACTGCATGGCAAGTGGCTGGAGCTTGCAGAGAAGCATAGCTAAAGGAAATACCTCGCCCAAGGAGGATGCAGATATATTCAGAGAAGGGATGTCTTCTGGGTGGCTATTTAAGCCTTCTCAACTGAACAAAAATTTTAGTAAAATGTGCTACATGTGCCCACTTTTGAATCAGTGGTACATTAAGAGAATACCGTAAATTCAATTGACAGGAAGCTGATTCAGAGATGAAAAAGATGATTTGCATGCAAAACAAAACAAAACAAAAAAATTGCATTTATTCCTGAAGCAAATATTTTGAGTTATTTTTCAAGCATTTTTTCTAAGTGCTGGAGGTACAAGTAGTAACCAAAACAGATAAAGGTCTCTGCCCTTAAAAGGAGCTAATATTCTAGTGGAAAGACAAAAAATAAACATGCTGATCAGTTAGTGAGTTATCTAATAATCCTATGGATAAAAATAAAACAGGATAATTGGAGAAAGGAAAGGGACTGGGATGCACTTTAAAATAGTGTAGTCAGATTAGGCTTGTCAGAGAAGGTGAAGCATGAGCAAAGATTTAGAAAGAAGTATGGGAGTTGTTTTGGGGAGAACATTTCAGGCAAGGAGAACAGGAAGTACAGTCTCTCATGACGTCTTCCAGGAATAGCAAAAAAAATCGGTGGGTTTGGAGTGAAGGGAGTGAGCAGTAGTGGGGCCAGATTACAGAGGGTTTCCTAGGCCATTGTAGAAATTTGGGCTTTTGCTCTGAACAAAATGGGATGCTGTCAGAAGATTTTGAGTAGAAAATTACCTTTTGTAGTTGTCCCACAGTCTGGATATTCTGTTCTGTTTTTTTTCTTGTTGTTTGTTTTATTTCCAGTTTTTGTTCTCTTTGCTTGTTGGTTTTTAAGGATTTTTTTTTTTTTTGCTACATCTTCTGGCTCAGAGATTCTTTTCTCAGACATGTCCAGTTTACTAATGAGCCCATCAAAGGCAGTCTTCATTTCTGTTACATTTTTGTTTTGTTTTGTTTTTATCTCTAGCATTTCTCTTTGGTTCTTTCTTAAGATTTCCATCTCTTTGCTTACAATTTCCCATCTGTTCTTGTGTGATATCTGCTTTATCCATTAGAGTAAAATTGTCTTAAATTTCCAATCTTATAATTCCAACATCCCTGCCATGTCTGGTTCTGATGTTTGTTCTGTCTCTTCAAATTGCATATTTTTTTCCTTGTTGGTATACCTTGTAATTTTTTGTCCATAGGCACGATGTACTGGCTAAAAGGAACTGCTGTGATAGGACTTTGGTAACGTTGTGATGTGGAGTAGGGGGAGGGGAAGTGGTCTATACTCCTATGATTAGGTCTCAGTCTTTTAGTGAGCCTGTATCTTTAGACTTGATTTCACAATTGTTTCTCAGTTTTTCCTCCCCACCTTCAGTGAGACAGGATGGCTCAGATGGGCTAGGATTGGGTGTTTTCATTCTCTCAAGTGAAAAACTAAAGTCAGCTGTAGTTAAATATTTCTCTTATTCCATTTCAGTTAGGCGCTGATAATACTCCAACAGGTTAAGATAGTTAATGATAATAGTATGGTTAATTAGCTTCACCTGAAGCTAGACCTTATTAAGAACAGAGTGCTCTTGTATATTTTTAAATGGTCACTTCCTCTTCTCCCTGCTGGAAGCATACCCTTGTGTGCTTTTCTCTGTTATTTACTGTGACACAGGGTCAAGCTCCTGGAGGTAAATCTCACAACATTGTGGAGTCCCCTCTATGACTGGATCCTTCTGGAATTTTTAACTCTTGACTTGTCCACAACGTGCCTCCAGCAAATCCTCAGTTACAGTTCAGGTTTCCCTACCCAGGCACTGGTTCCCGCGGTGGTTTCTGCTGGTGAGTCTGTGTTCTTGTAAACTAAAACTCCTTGTGTTTGCTTCCATATAAACTTTAGAATTGTTTGTCTGTGAAAAATGTCATTGGGACTTTGAAAGGGATTGTTTTGAAGCTATAGATCACTTTGGTAAAATGGATATTTTAATAATGTTGATTCTTCCAATTTATGAACATGAGATATCTTTCCATTTATTTGTATCTTCAATTTCTTTTATCAGTGTTCTATTATTTTCAATGTACAGATCTTTTACCTTCGTGGTTAAATTTATTTCTAAGTATTTTATTCTTTTTGCTGCTATCATAAATGAGTTGTCCACAACAATTATGATTGTGGTGTTTGTCTTGGATATATATTTTAAAATGAAATCATGCATGTATTCCTAATGTGATAAAGGTGTGAGAAAGGGAGGACTCAAGATCACCCTAAGATTTGTATTCTGAAAAAGAAGATGGTTTGAATTATCATTAAGTGAGATATGGAAGAACAGATTTGGGGGTACAGTTTATGCACAGAATCTTGGCTATGTTAAGTTTGAGAAAATTATTAGGCAATCAAATGGAGATGTCAAGTAGGTATTGGATAAATGAGCCTGGAGTTCAGAAAGAGGAATGAGCTAGAGCTAGAAATTCAGGAGCATAGGTATGCAGGTGGTATTTAAAGCTATAAGATCCCAAAGGAGTGTAAATGGAGAAAAAGGAAATACAATGGTTGTGCCTTGAGGAAATTCAAAGTGAAGAGATCAAGACTTTTGTAAAATCAGAAATTCAGAATTAGGAATAGTCATAATAACTTAAGACCTTGGGGAAAAAAAGCTTGACAAGAGCATCAGAATTCAAGAAAATGAAGATGAGAGGCTTGAGCCAAATCTCATGCACATGGTGACCTTATTTGATCTCTTGGCCCTATGAGAATAACATGTGAATTTTCTGCTAGAGTTTTTTCTATACTAACCATTTGAATTCAACATCACTGGGATGAATACAGGTGGTTTGCATTAGTAATCCTGCTTAAAAGTCAGGATTATACAAATGTCATAGGCAGCAGTGGTAAATCCCCAAATGCCAGAAAAATGCCAGTTTCCTAGAATTTAGGCCGCATCTCTCTTTTCATCAGAGTAGCCAAAGATGTAACTTACTCAAGAATCCAGGGACCATAACTTGCTGTCAAACTGGGTTAGAGATAGTTATTGATTTGTTGTTATATCAATGTCACAGAGTCAAATGTTAGAGAAAGGGGGGGGGGTGTCCAAAGATGTTTTGTATAATATGTGAGCCCTGCTAGGTCTTACAATGCTACAGAATGATGAGGTGCTGCTGATTATATTAAAGTTTGATGTCATTTTAGCATTAACTCAAAAGTTTTAAATTTATGATTCTTCGGTGGGAAAAAAATGACTGTTTTGTATAACAGATAATAATTCAACTCTTCGGCTCTGGCAATTGCATCATTTAAAACTCAATTTTGTTTTATTTCTTTTAGTTTATTTACAAGGCCTTGTTACATGTCAGGGGAAGGAATATAGAATAATACATTTTGGGATATGGCAAGTTTCTGAACTAACTATACAATCTAAAAAAATTTTTCGTGTTCGAAATTCAGTGTTCTTCGGGTAGACAGAGTGATAAGTTAAAACTATCCTGGGGAGGTCATAACCGAATTTAATAAAATCATTGCTTTTTATTCACCACACACCCTCAACCTGAAATCGCTTAAATTTTTTCCTAATTGCCGGAAGGAAACCTAAGGACATGACCAGTATTTCTTTCTACCATTAAAAAGCTGACAATAAATATTTTTTTACTGTTTTATATTTCCTTACTATGTTACATCTATTTGATTCTACATTTTAAAATATACTACTTTGTGTAGACTTCAGCATGAAATTGTTTTCTGCTAGCACAGGTTGACGTATGGTCATACATATATATTTTCCTTGATTACTTAAATTTGTTAAAGTAACACGACAGGCAGATTGGTGGAAAGATGGAAATCTCATTGAAATATTCACCCAAGCTTATTTTATCCAAATCTCCTCTTTGCAGATTACTGAACTAATTCTATCACATATGGATCAGTGGGGATGGCGGCTCCAAAGAATTAATTAGGGCAGACTATGCTTCTAAAGATACTCAAATTGGGGCAAATCAAGTGAGGTGATTAGAGGCTATTGTTTTTAGAGAGAAATTAAGGTCAGAGACAGGGCAGCTTGAGGACTACAAAAGACTATGTCAGCCTTTTTAAATGATTCTCAGGTTTTTGGCACATACTATGTGGTCCCAAAGTATTTACTGATGAGGGAATGAATGAATACAATGATACCAAATCCAAGGAATAGTAAATGAAGCCTCTAAGGAATTTGGAGACAAGAGCCAGAAGCTAAACATAGAATCAAATCAGAAAGGGTATTAGAGACTGCCATGAAAACCATAGTGTACTGGGTCAGACATGTTTAAAAGAAGAGGGACAATATCATTAAATTATGCTACTTGTTTTCTGTACTTTTTTCCTTAAAATATTAAATTGTTTCAATGCAGAGAGACATTTAAAGCAGTTTTTGGTATAATCATGATATTTTCAGATATATTAGCCTTCTAAATAGTCTAACACTGAAAACAAAATATTTGTTAAAATATAAATACTGCTGTGAATTAAAAAATATAGCCCTTTAAAGAATTATGACTTCTGTATGTGTTTAACTTGTTATTATGGAATAATTTTGGACTTACGGAAAAGTTGCAAAATCAGTCCAAAGAATTCCCATGTACCCTTCATCTAGATTACCCAAATGTTTTGCCATAATTTCTATTTCAGATAAAATACCCCCTTACCTTTAAATACTCCACTATATTTGTCCTAAGCACAGGACAATTATAAAAGTTAGGAAATTAACATTGTGAAAATGCTATTATTCCAGGTCTTATTTTGTACCAATTCCTTCACTAGTGTTTTTAAATAATAAAAGATTTTTTTTTCTGGTCCAGAATCTAATCTAGATCACATTTGGTATTTAGTTGTTATGTGTTTGTATTCTTCTTTAACTGAATTGCTCAATACTCTTTCTTTGTCTTTCGTGACCTTGATATTTTTAGAGATATAAACCAGTTATTTGGTAGAATGTTCCTCAATTTGGGTTACCTAATATTTTCTTATGATAATATTTAGATTATACATTTTTGGCAGGGACACCAAAGAAGAGATGCTGTATCCTTCTGTCTGCATCATATTAGGAGATGCAGAATGTAATTCTGTCCATTATTATATGCAAAAATGGCCTAGCCCTGGCCTCTTTCAGTGTGGTCATGTTATTCATTTGAAATACATTTAGGTTCCTATGTATCTGTTATAGTCCATTTTGGAGAGTCCTCTCCATTCTTGCTATTTTTAGTATATAATACATAAGAAAAATATACAAAAGTCAGAACTACACAAGAATCTACAAGTCAAGGAATCAATGTGAAGATTCTGCCAATGAGCTGTGGGTCAGGACTCTGTTAATCATCTGACCTGATACCAATCTACACAGCCCTGTTCTAACTATAGCAACACCAGCTCGAACCCTGTAACCAACACCACTGAGAATATCTGGTATTCCTCTTTCTCCAGTGCAAGGATGCCTGGGTAAAAAGTCATAGGTTCTTTGAAGAAATCAGTACTGCATATTTTTGCCAGGGTTTGTAATCTTTCCTCACTGGGCTGCACCTGTGTTTTCAGCAGATGGGCTCTGGGTCTGAGGACTGCTCAGGGCTGGAAATTGGGCAGAGGATTGTGGCTTTCTATTGAGCAGCTAACTTTAGTTTTCTACCTAACTTTTCTTGATTTTTTTTTTATTCTGTATAGTAAACAATGCCCTTGTTGACTATTTATCTTTCATGCTCCTACGAACACCATATTCTATTAACCATTTCCGTATATCTAGGTTAGTCCTTCCAGCTGCCATTCTAATCTAGCCTATTGAAATGATGCCCATCTTGCTTCTGATGGTTAAGTGTTATCATGTGGCCTCTATTTTCTCAGTCTTATTGTATCCATTGCTATTAGAGAGCCCAGTTTGTATTAGAATCTCCTGTTGTCAGTATTCCTTACATAGCCCAGCCACCCCAGGCATCTAAATGATGCTGGCAACTCACTCCTCAGTACATTTCTTACTACTTTTGTAGATAGAATGGAATGTACTTTGGGCCATCCTGAGAAATGTAGTTAGCTGATGCTTTCTGTTTTATTTTGTTTTTTGTCTTACACAGTGGATTTATTTTAACAGGTCCACTTTCTGAGCCTTTTCATCTTTATCTTCATGGTCTGTTATGGCAATGCTGGCTTCTGTATTACTTTTTCCAAGTTTCCTATAGTCATTCCAGTAGCATATTAGAATCCTTTCCTAGGGCTCTTGTCAGGGTGTCAAGTCATGTGTCACAACAGTGGTCCCACATTAGCAAACTCTTCCTTGTCCAGTTATATATTTTAACCTCCTTGATTCAGAATTCTCAGAATCCACTCCTAGATATAATCTTTTGGATTCATAGTATATTAGCCAGGTCCTGAAGCTCATGTGGTTATAGTCACTCTGATCACTGAGCAGACCCAGATAATGCTAAGATTTGGCCTCAGTTATGAGTCTAGTAGCCAGAAGGAAAGGTGAGGGCCTCTTAAGGAGGGCAAACATGCTACAAGGCACCTGTCTTATTTGAGGCTCTGTATAACCTTTTAGCAAGGGGTGAGGGCTTTATCTATCCACAAAAAGGAATGGGTCACTTCTGCAGATACAAAAGTCTCTTAGTAATTAGAGGACTCAAGTTTAAGTGCATCTGCCTATATATCCCCATCCCAATTTCAATACACTAACATTTCCCTATCAGGGCCTGTTGCCATAGGATATTTACCAAGGTTGAGAATTCAGCCTTCTCTGAGATTCTACCACTCATAATAACATCCTATCATTTCCCCAACTGCAGGAGATGGTAGATCTCTATAATGAAGCCAAAGAGGCCCTCTGCGGCTCACAATGTGCTTTACATTGCTAATTACTAGATCTGAGCTTGTCGTTTGCACATTAAATGAATCGGTAGTACTTAGTAACACATACCTAGTACCACAGTCATTATACTCTTTCCTCTATACTTTTCTAATTCAAGAGACATTCCCTAGGTCATATGTGCCTTTACACCTTTTTCAGTTTCTTTTAACCAGAAGCTAAATCTTCAAATTGCACTGCTACAGCATACCATGACCCATCAATACTTCATCTACTCTCAGTGATAGAATTCTCATTACAAGAGATTCAATTCATCTTTAGAGTCTACTCTTTAAGATCAGTTGTGGTACCAACTTTATTAGGCCTAGTTCTTAGAAGCAGAGTCTAAGACAGGGATTCTGTGCAGTTAATTTATTTCTGCTCTTAGCAGAAAGGTGAGTGGGAGAAGCTAAAGAGAACAAGGAAGGAAAAGGCTAAGCAACAGTGTGACAGAATCTTCAGTCCCATCCCATGGGGAGCTCTGGAGTACTAATTATCTCCACGGAGTGGATTCCACTTCAGGGAAGGAGAAGGCAACTTGTATATCCCATATAAGTCAGTAATTGCCTTTTGATTCTCCGGGCACAGGTATAATTTCCTTGGCAAAATGACTCCCACTTTGCAAGGCCAATTCTGCAGGAAAGGGGCAGTGGAAAGCAGCCAATAAAGCAACTGGAGGATGGGCACACCATTTCAGGAAAGGGAATCCAGGAGGCATGTCTATATTTTCCACTACTTAGAGAGTTATAACCAACCCATGGTAAGTAGGAGAAAGGCAACTAAGGAATAAATAGCTTATTATTTCTCCCACTATCTCATCTTCTATCAGTGCCTCCCATTAGCTAAATGTTGCTGGATACAGAAGAAAGAGGTGCCTGTTGATGCATTTTGTAAAGGGCAGCATCCCAAGGCACAGAGCAGAGAGGTAGAGTGGAGAAAAACAATTCTGGAAGGGCAAATGAAAAATGTTTGCTACTCAAAATTATATTGCCGTCAATAATCACTTGAATACATGTTTTATCCTAGCAATTAAATATATGAAAATTAAAACATTTAAATACCTCTTTTCAGTCTTCAAATTGCAAATTGAATTAAGTGTGTGGGAATTAAGCCTTCTTATACATTGTTGATAGGAGAATAAATTTAAAAGATCTTTTTCTGGATGAAAATTTGACAATTAATTTCAAATGTTTTAAAATTACATAAATCATTTAACTTAGAAATTACACAAACAGAAATTTACCCTACAAAAAGCTGGAATTAAAAAATATATTTATAGAAATTCAACTAAGGAAAAATATCACAGAAGTTTAACACTAAGAGGAGTTATATTATTGTTTATAGTAGGAAAATACTTCAGGTAGATGCGTAAGAGAATAAAGGAGGTTTAAACAGTCTGCATAGAGTTATCCAATTTAATTAATTTAAAAAATTTTAAGTGACAAAATTTTTTAAAAGTTAATATTTGCATTACTTTTACAAATGGGGAAGGTAAATTAAATTTCAGGGTACAAATTTCAAATTCCAAATATGAGAAAGAATAAAAGATAAATGGTCCTGACAAAATAAATCAAAATAATTTTTCAGACAATTGTGCTCAAATTTGAACTTTTGATCAATTTTATCTTACATCAATTTTAAGCCATTATCTTTCGGCTTAAAAAGAAGCTCCAATCTATAGGCAGCTTCATTATAGGAGTATCTTCATCGGGACAAGTACAAACTACTTTCTAATCTGAGAATCCTATATAAAATACCTTCAACTCTTTTATGTTTTCAAGACCTTACAAGAGCAGATATTTATGTTACCCAGGACTGTTTGCCCAACTTTGCTCAGAAAGCAGTTACACTTTCGTTCTGCATCCCCTGACCTCCTCGATCCTGCTATTTGTCTAGTGGATCCTGCTTGACAACAATCATATTATAATCTGTGAGATTAGTCATAAAACAAAATCTTTAGAATCCAAAGTCTAAACTAGAAACATGGCCTTTAGTCACAACTGTTTTTAACCAGTGATACCCCAACAATATGGCAGAAAAAACTTCAGATCCATTTTCCAGTTTTACATATATTTAATAAATGTCAGCTATGTTCAAGTCATTGTCAAAATATTATGAAAATTTGGAAATGATAAAAGGGATTATTGGGTGTTTTTTCAATGAAGCACTGAGTTTGTCCTTTTGATTAACTCTCTATTGACTAGACTACTTTACAACTCTGAAGGGGCAGAAATAAACTTGTAGATTAATGTCGAGCAGAGAGGCAAATAATTTCTTTTCAGAAGAATAGGTAACCATAAAGGTTACAGTTTATTAACCTATTGTACATTAACCAGTTTCATATCTCATCCAGCAATTTTATCCTTACATTCCTTTATTAAATTTTCTATAAATAGCTCCTTCAATTCTCAAACTAGTTTTAACATTGCTTCATTAAGAAATGAGTTAAATAATACCTTTGACATGTATTCCTTTTACATTTTTATGAGACAGATGTTATTACCATTTAGAAAGATACACTTTGGCAGCACTATCCTAGGTGCTGTGGCTTTGATCCCTTATTAAAACCGAGAATGAGGAGCTATAAGTGATGATGGAAAATGACCTCTCATTATGCTGAAGATGATGATGGTAGTCGTGGTGGTGTTTGCATGTAAGAGGAAGTAAGTGAGAAACTAAAATGATAATTGATATAGACTTAAAGAAAATATTCCACATTGGAAAAAGTAGTGCATGTCTCTCATTATAAATTTTGAGCGGGTATTATTTTTACATATAGTGTTCACATGAACATTTTTCCCAGTTATCATTGAAGATTTACAAATCTTATCTTCCATTTGTTTTTACAAGTTTTTCTGTTGCTACTTTCCTCAAAAAAGTCTAAGAAATGAAGAGTAATTATATTTGCATATGGATGAGCAAACTAATGAAATGATATAAGGTATTTCTCCCACCCACACAAAGGAAAATCCTGTAAAAAAAATAACTAATACTCTCTTTAAATCAAAACAATTCATGATGACAACAAAAGTCTTCACAATTAAATTTCTCAACGGGAAGTTATTAAATTACTAGATAATTTTGAAAGCAACAACCAGAGTTAAAACTGTAACCACTGAAATCAATTTTGTGAAATAAATGCATAGCCCTCTATTGAATTCAAAATAACAGAAATATGAACCAAAATCTAATGATGCCTGAATCCCCATCAGGGGTAACAGACTGAATTTAATGCAAAGAATTTTACTATATTGTCGGGCTGTCCACTTTGCCAAGTGTTTAATATTAGAGATTTTTCCGCAGATTGATTACAGCTGTGTTTCCAATTTAGATTTCTGTTTCTGGATAGTTAACTATCAAAATTGCTTTTAATTTAATGACTTGTCAATGCCTGGATATTACATTTGTTCTTCTAGAAGAGGAGATTACATCTATATAGATTCATTTTTTTTTTTCATTTTAATTCTTTTAGCATAACAGGATTTTTGCAAACACTTGCCTGAAGATGTGCTTGATTAAACTATTTTGAAATTTTTAATCTGCAAAGGTTTTGTTGTTGTTGTTGTTTTTTGTTTTTTTTGGTTTTTATTTTTTATTTTGTAATTTTGCTACCTCTTCCTATTGGATGACAGCTTTTGCATTTAAAAAGTCCCAAATGTGATAAGATCAATCAGGATATTTTGATGTAAATGTTTTCTTCTGTGTTTCTAGTTTAGACTTTGGATTCTAAAGATTTTGTTTTATGACTAATCTCACAGATTATAATATTATGCCTTTGAGAGGATACTGCCCTATTTTGTGAGACCTTTTCCCCTTATCTACTACTTCAGACATTTGGTGAAGGTAGATATTGACTGACTGACAATTAGAATTGTGAAAAGAAAAATGTCACTAATGAAAGATGATGTCTTCTAGAGAACAGAAGGTGAATAAGAGTCATCTATGCCACAATTGTTATCAGATGTATTTCTGTAAGTCTTTCTGGTTACAAGAAAAGCTGTCAGGGTTTTTTTATTTTTATTTTTATTTGTTTAAAGGATTTAGTTCTTCACATTTAGATCTCAGAAGAAAAATACTGAGACAGTTTTGGCTATTTGAAAAACTTCCAAAATTGATTCATCTTGTCCTCTGGTCACATTGAAAAATTAACCTTGATAATGTAGAAAGGAATGATAAGTGACTAGAATTTCCTGTCTCTGTTCATCCATCCATCCATTCATTTGTCCGTCCGTCCGTCCATCCATCTATCTTTCACACTCCAAATTGTAGTTCTTAAAGAAATGCCAGAATTTAAGTTTTTTCTATAGAACTTGAATAATATGCCAGTGATTTAGGATGAGCCTAACCTAGCTTGACATATTAAAAAATCAAAATGTTGAGATTAAACCTAAATATCCCGTTCTGTGCCATGCTTGAATCTCTAGTAAAACATCCCAGATGGCATTCTTTTTCAGTCACTTCTGTGAAATAAAATCTATCTCCTTATAAATTCTATCCATTGTTTCTAATTCTACCCTCTAACTGCTTTTCCCTATCTGTATCAGATATGTGAATCACAGCACTTGCTAGGTTCATAGCACTTTTTAAAGAGTTACATCACCAATTATATTTAGTAAGGAGGTTATCTAGATGTCTTTGTCTTGAAGCTTAAATGTTTGCATTCTTGATCACTGGGCAACCAAGTCATAGGCTACATGTAAACTTCTTTGTGGCCAAAAGATGTTAAGTAAGTGGAATTCTCAGTTTTGAATGCTACAGTTGTGAATATAAAATAGCTGAAATAGTTGGTAGTGGGAATAAAAATAACTATATACAGAGCAAAGGTGAAACTTAGAGCGGATGTCATAAGAAATCTAAGTAAGGGAAAGGTTGAAATGAAAAATGCATTGGAAGGTATTAATAGTATATTAGACATGTGGATAAAAGATGAATGAACTTGAAGAAAAATCAATGGAAACAATCCAAAATGAAATATATAAAGAATAAAAGACTAAAATGTGAACTCTTCATATAACGAAAGAATAATATACATTTCTTTTCAAGTGCACTTGGAATACTTACCAAAATAAACCATATTCTCAGTCACAAAATGCATCTTAATCAGTATAAAAGGATTTCAATCATACAGAGCATGTTCAATGACCACAAAAATCAATAAACAAAATATTTTGGGAAATGCCCAAATATATGGAAACTAAATAGCACATTTCTAAATAACCCATGCATCAAAGAAGAAATCAAAGAGAAATTACAGAATATTTTGAAGTGAATGAAAATGAAAAGATAAAATTTGTGAAATGCAAATAAAGTGATATCTGAGGGAACTTTATAGCACTAAATGCCTCTATTAGAAGAAAGGTTTTAAATGACTTGAGCCTATTTCTTAAGAAAGCAGAAAATGTTGGAAAACTTACACAAAGTAAGCAGTATAAAAGAAATTGGAACAGAAATCAATACAGCCAAAAATAAACAATAGAGAAAAAATAATAAAATTAAAAGCATTTCTTTGAGAAGGCAAATAGCATTTATAAACACTAGTTGGACAAATTGGGGGAAAAATGAGAGAAAACACAAGTTACCAAATATTAGAAATGAGAAGGGTGCTATCACTACAGATTCTATACATATTAGAAGAATATTAGGGGAATATAATAAGTAAATTTGTCAATAAATTTGACAACTTAAATGAATGGGGAAATTCTTTGAAAGACACAAAAGTCCTGGAGGACATTCTGCTAAGCCAGATAGAGAAAGACAAACTTGATTGTGCCTGGGTATTTGTGACTAGATGACAAACATTGATGATAGGAACAAAAAAACTGAATGCAGAGAAACAGAGTAGAATGGTGGTTGCCAGGGGCTAAGGAGTGGGGAAAATGAAGAGAGGTTGGTCAAAGGGTACCAACTTTCAATCATAAGATGAATGAGTTCTGAAGATCCAATATATAGCATGGTGACTGTAATTAATCATATTCTATTATGTATTTGAAATTTGCTGAGAGTCGATTTAAGCATTCTGATTAAAAAAAAGTATCCATGTGTGATACTGGACATGTTAATTAACTTGATTGTGAAAACCATTTCACAATGTATATGTACAGAAAACACAAAATTATATGTTTTAAGTACATTAAAATTTTGTCAGTTATATCTGAATAAAGCTGATAAAAATAGATAACTTGAACATATATTTGAAATATTTACATATATATTTTAAATTGAATTTGAATTTAAAAACCTTCATAGCATAAAAACGCCAGATCCAGAGAGATCACTAGTATTCTTAATTGTAGTGTTGATTTCAAGGAAGTGACATACATCAAAACTTCTCATATTGTATACATCAAATTTATGTAGCTTTTGTATGCCAATTATACTTGAACAAAGCTGTAAAAAGAATCAACCATTTCTAAAAACAGGAAATTAAGTTTTATCTCAGGTTCAGGTAATTATTTTTATTTTTGGCACTTAATAGAATGTCCTTTCTTTTATAGGCTGCTCAATATGGCTTTTCCTCTAGAACATATGCATTCTTACATGCAGCAATATATTTCAAACTTCAGCACTACCACATTTTCTGTAGTAGGCACTCAATATATATTTGTTGAATGAATGAATGAATGAATGCACTTTAAGCCACGGCAGTATTCATTATGTATCTTTATTTCCAAACAGTGCCTTTTGCCCCTCCAGTATTCTTTCACTGGGATTTTAGAATTTTACTCTGTAAGATATTTTCTTATTTGTCAAGTCTGGGCATAACTCTGGCTTACTGTTAACAATGGAATATTCTCTTCCATCGGTTTCAGGTTACCGGGCAATCTTGCATAGGTTTGTGTCTCAGCTGCTATAGAAAAGCAAATGCCCACTTGGATTTCTTGTGGTAAATAATTTATGTCTCATTCTCATGTAAACCCTAGAGGACTGAAGAAATTTTTTAAATTATTTTTCTTGCTTACTGACTTATTTCTCTTGTGGCTCTGGCAAAGAGACTATGACTTTCAGAAGTTTCAGTCTTTCTAGAGATGATGTGAGTGGTTTTGAGAAAAATGTGAAATATATTTAAGTGACAATAGAATAGCAAGACATAGTTGCAGTTTCAATTTCAGAGAGAGTATTAGTAAGAAAAGGCTGTAGTGGATATTTCATTTCTACAAACATTTATTGAGCAACTATATGTGCAGGAAATTGTGCTGTTTGCCATGGAGATAGAAAGATATATGTAGATTTTTTCACTGCCCTTAAAGACTGACAACTCACTGTGGTTCAAAGAGAAATAAGTTGAGGTTGCATGAGAGAATGGAATCAGCCCAGGCTTGAGTGAGAAGACCTGGGTGTGAGTCTCAGCTCAAGGAGTCAAATGTATTTTCTTTTAAGATTGTGCATTACAGCGAAAATGATACTAGGAATCCCTACTGAACTGTGGCACTGTTGCAAGGATGTCATGTTTCCTTTCCAGTGAAAGGAAAAAAAAAACAAAGCCCACCACACGGAACCAGTACCTGGGGATGGAAATAAATTATTTCCATGGGGATGGAAATAATAAATAGAAGCCCCAGTCTATGAATAAGTGTTAGATTTTACAATGTACTTACCCCCAACCTGTTTCTGTAGGTCAGAGCAGAGGCAGTGAGGCAGCTTCATGCCGTTGGTCAATTGTGTTATTTGAAGGTGGGAGGGGGTTGAAAAGAACAGAAGAGAGGAAGATTAAGTCAGCTACTTTATTTTACATAAGAGATTAATAAATCATGCTGTTATGGCTGAATTTTTGGTTCATTATATATTTTAAGCTGAAACACATTCATTACAGAAACAGTGAGATTTGAGAGAAAAACTCCAACATCTAAACTTAAAAGTATGCATCGTTTTTTTTCCCATCTCATTCACAAGGTTGAATAACCACAAACAGAGCAACTGTCTTGAAAACATACCTTCTATGTTTGTTTGCTTCCCCCAGAAAACGCGAAGCTCTAGGAGGCCTGTAAATCTGTCTACCTTGTTGATGTTTTAACACTAGTTCTTGTCAAGGTAACTGACTTACAATAGAACCTCAGTAAATGTGTAACATTAACAAATAAATGACTGGTAAAAATGAAGGATAAATAGAGTAATAAAATGTGAAAAGAGCTTTGAAAATTTCATTGTGCCATACCAACATTATTAAAAGTCCAGTAGTCCTCCCTTATCTGAGGTGGATGCATTCTTAGACCCCCAGTGGATGTCAGAAACCATGGAAAACACCAAACCCTACATATACTATGCTTTTTTAAATACATGCATACATATACTAAAGTTTAATTTCTATATTAGGCACAGATTAACAATGATAACTAATGATAAATAGAAAAATTATAACAATATATGATAATAAAATTTATGTGAATGAGTCAGTCTTTGTCTCTGTGAGTGTGTGTGTGTGTGTCTTTCTCAAAATATCTGCTAACCAAGAAGGTAACTAAGTGAATAAAGAACAGGTAGCAGGCATAGCATGGATACTGAGGACAAAGCGATGATTCTCTTTCCAGGCAGGACAGAGCAGGAAGGTGTGAGATTTCATTATGCTACTCAGAACTATGCACAATTTAAAACTTATTAATGGTTTATTTTAAAATTTTTTCACTTAATATTTTTGGACCACAGTTGACTGCAGATAACAAACTGTGGCAAGTGAAACCGCGGATAAGGATGGGCTTCTGTATAGAATGAGGGATGAGGGCAAATAAAGCCAAAAACACTTTCTAAATGATATGTTTCAGCTATTCTATAAAGTGTAGGAAGATTTTAAATAGGCATAGAAGGAGAGGAAGGAAGGCAAACTCTGACCTTGAGAACAGAATGGGTAAGAGGGACGTGACGAAGAGATGTGACTCGTTCATGAAAGGCATGATGAGAAAGCCCTGAGGGTCCTGACATTTTAAAATATTTGTTCCCAGAAACATCAAATCCCATAATTGAAACATCAAATTCCATATTCTGTTAATGTCTCTGACTTGGATTCATTGCTGAAATTGAAAGAGAAGCTTTTATATACTTTTATATTGAATCTTATTTTTTAGAGTAAATCATATACATGGCCAAAAAGACAAATCATTTTAAAAAGTTTTTTAATATTTTCCTACCTCATCTCATAACACTACTCCCTCAAACTGATTTTCATTCTTCTTAGGAGTTTAATTTTCCTGTTTCTTTTGTATTTATCTGATTTTACTCTAAATAATGTGCCTATTCTGTAACTTCTTAATATATTAATTTAAGATATCACTTTGACATTATCCAGAACTTACAGTTCTATTTGTGAAAATGTGGCTAAACATTTAGCCCCTTTACCCACCTGTATCCTAAATTTCCTTTTCTTTTTTTCCAATATAGTTACCCTTTAGCTTTATTGTATCCAAAATTAATGTCTCTATTATTATTGCTGTTGTTTTTCTGTTCAGCCAAAGGATATGCTATAAACACATTGCCTTTCTTGGTCAAAATTTTCTTACACTATTTTTTTTTCATTTGCTTTCTTTTAAGGTATCTATTACCATCCCCCTACCCCCATGTTTCAATAGCTTTGTCCAATTTTTACCAATAACTTTCCTTTGTTCAAAGGATTAATTGGTAGTTTACCTGGAGACTCTTTCTTGGAGACCTCCTGTCACCTGCTCCTACCTGAATTAGCATATTTTCTAGGTCCTGTTTTACAGTCATTATTTTAGAATTTTCCTTTACTATCCCCCTGGTTTCTCGAATTTTATATTTTCCCTTTTTTTCTTTTAACTAGAAATTTCAGAGTAGCTTTTAAAAAGTCAGATCTGAACAAAAGATATAAGAGATGCAAAAGATAATCTACTCTGATTCTTTGATTTTACTAATCAGGAAACTGAGGCTTAGAAAAGCAAGGTGACTTGCCCAAGTTCTCCAAATTGATAATAGCAAAGTAGGAATTGTGACTTGTCTTTAAGCCCAGAGCTTTTTCAACACACTTAGAACACAGATAGCACATTAATCATGTGGGAAAAGAAACATATTTTATGTCCTACTCAGAGCAGGGACATTCTAGTTTTTCGTATGGAACTTACTACATTTTTCAGTGTCATGTGTCACATTCAATTTTTTGAGGATGCTCTGATTACATACACACACATGTATATATGTAAATATATATATATGTAAATAAAAGAAGGGGAACAGCACTTTTCCTCATATGTCACAGTGAGAGAATTTCCTGAAACATAGTGATAAACTCTCATTTTGAGTGGTTTGGTTGTATATTAATATTTCTGTTAATGTTTCTAGAATCAAACATGCTTAGAGATTGATGAATTTAGGTTCCTATTAGCTTCAGTCTTCTTTTATGCTTTAGATTTTCCTTTATATGATGCTTAGCAAGGAAATCCACAATGTGACTTTCTAAGTCAGCAACTGTCTATACTCCTGGATTGGCCTCTCTGGTGTGGCTTTGTGATAAGTATCATTGCAGCTGTGATTAACATAGCCAGAAATGTTACAAACAGCTGTGCAACTCTTACGACTACGAATTAAAGTATAGCTCCAGATGTTCCATACTCAGAACTACAGCCCTATGAGGTGGCTGCTGCACAGAGTTGATTACATTAAAGCTGTCAGTTTTAGCATATCTTATATGAGTGCTTATACCAGGCAACCATTAGTTCCCACATACTTGCAATGTTGATGTCCAAGCTAATTGCAATAATAGCTTATGTAGTTCAGAAAAGAAGAAAAAAGGGCAGTCTTAAATGGATCCATCCTTCACTGATGCTCAGGAACATTTCCAGTAAGGACAAAGGAGAGCGAAGTAGTTAGCGGCAGATTTTCAAGTCCTTTGATATGTTTCCTGCACATGGCACCTTTCTTCCTCGCTGACTATTGTCATGGCTTCAGAAAAGAAGCACACCGCTCATCAGGAAGTTTGTCATCATTCTGTGTCCACCTAAAAGAATATTCATCTACAGAATCTGAGAGATTACATGCTATATTTCTCACATCTACCCTTCCCTAAAGTCAGATGAGCATAGAGTTGTTGACTAGAGATTTATATGGCCGAAGAAGGGAAAATGTTAATTTGCAAATTTTTGCACAGTTCAAGTAAACATCAGTGGATACACATGCTGAAGCCAATAGGTTACGGAGTCTAACTTCAAATTCAGATGATTAAGGAAATCTAGAAATGGAGATGTGTGCTTGCTGGTGTTGGAAGGGCACTCAGAATTCTCTGACTAATACTGTAAACTATGATTCCTTTTGTGGAAAGGGCTCTGAGTATATATATGGCATTTATAAAAAGTATTTTTCTGGACCTAGATTGCACATTCACAGAGAAATAATACTTATTGTACAAGCTATTTTTAAGTGATTTATGTTTAGTTAAATATTTACCCACTGGATGAGCAGAAAAAAATCCTCATTCTGCACTTCAAAGGTAGCAGAGTTTGTTAAGTCTGCCCTGGCCTGTTGTGCTGAAGCCTTGTTCTCCCTCTCCTACCAGCTTCCCTGGTATAAGTATTGGCCAAATGCTTTAGACTTGTTTTACACTGGACTTCATCCGTGCTCTGAGGTGAGGGTAGGTGTTGGAGATATTGCGAAGGGGGGTGGGTAACTAAGGTAGGATAGAGATTTATTCTGTGTTGGTCTGCAAAGGAGAAATCCATTGCCCTTATAGACCTAAGAAAAATAAGGTTAATAACTGGGATTCGTTAATAAAAGAACTTGTATAAATTAGATTATTTTGTGTTTTTCCTTATGACCATGAGGAGAACATATTAAACAGTTTTAAATATATCTTTTTGTTGCCGTCTCTTAGAAAAATCTGACATTCTGACATAGTTCTGTGTTGTGGGGAATAAAATATCTGGGCTACAAGAAGAGGGAGATCTGCTTCATATATCATATTTCATTTCCCACTGATGCCCATCTGCAGTTAACAACACCCTATTGAGGTCATGGTTTTATAGTAAATCTAGGTGGTAACCAGCAATAACTTGAAAAATGACCTTCAGTGAAGCTGAGTCAATAGGGAGGTACAATTTGCTGAGATGCTTCTTGTACCAGTGAAGCCACAATTTTACTTCTCTTCCTGCACCCTGGACTAACACCCACCCTGGAACACAAATGTAACCCATGGTGAATACTATGAAATAATAGAAAAGCTGGGTGTTTTTAGGAACTGGAGTGCCTGTTTCTGGAAGAAAGAGCTAGAAATTTTCTATATTTTCTATTTTCTAAATTTTCTATATTTCCTATTTCAGTGGTTACTTAAAATGTCTAAATTTGATCAATTTCTCCTCCTTCACAATATAGAATTCTTTATCTCCTGGGGCTGAGGTCCATGCATGTTGACTTGGGGGAAGAGGGAGGGTCCTGGAATTGATTAATATAATTTTTGATGACTTCTTTTTTTGCTGTAGTCCGATTTTATCTAGCAAATGAAGTGATTTGTATGCTCCTAAGGTTCCAACAATCTGGTCCAAGAACAAGAAACCTGAACACTTGCTCTAAGAGCTTTCTGCTGCTCCTGCTTTCTCAATAAACTACAATCATAATTATTTCATAGGCCACTTTCAGGAAGTGTTAGAACTCACACCATTTCTGATTGCTTTCTCCACCCTGAGTTTTCCAAACTCACTCTTACTGCTACTATAAAAATTTAGCAGTGATTTAGTGGTCTAGAGGAGACAAATATATTATCTTAGAGTTCTGTGGTTAAATATCTGATCTGGGTTTCATTGGATTAAAAAATCAAGCTGTTGACAACCGTGTTTCTTTCTGAAGGCTCTAGAGCAGGAGTCTTCAAGCTCTGGGCTATGAACTGATACCTATCTGGGGCCTTTTAGGAACTGAGCCAAGTTTCATCTGCATTTACAGCTGCTCCCTGGCTCCCCAACTCCAGCATCACTGCCTTGGCTCCGGCTCAGATCATCAGGCACTGGATTCTCACAGGAGCACCAGTTCCTGGTGCCAAAAAGGTTGGGGCCACTGCTCTAGGATATAAATACCTTTCTGTGCTTCTACAAACCCACATTCCTTGGATTATGATCTCGTTCCTCATCTTCAAAGCCTGCAATGTCCAGTTGAGTTCATTTCACATCACATCACTCCAGCATTATCTTTTTTTTTTATGAACTTTTACATTTATTTTTATTTGCAATAAGGTAATTTACTTAATATAAATTAGACTGACCCTAACCTTTTCCAACATTCTCTTTTGTCTTCCTTTTAAATTAAAGACCCTTGTGATTACATTGGGCCCACCCAGCTAGTCCAAGATAATCTCCCTATTTTAAGGTCAGCTGTTTTCAATCTTAATTACATCTTCAAATTAAATTCTTTTTTGCTAGGTAACCTAACATATTCACTGGATCCTGGAATTAGGATGCGGACATTACTTAGGGTCCCTTATTCTGTCTGCCACATTCTCATCCCTACCTTTCCTATGCCCTAGATGCTCATATTTAACTGTCTGCAGGGTTACTTAACCAGATGTCTCACCGACTCCTTGAACTGAACTTATGTTCTTTTCTAAGAACTTTTCTTCATCAAGATTTGCTTTTATTGATGGTTGCATGATTATTCTCCTAGTCACTCGGGTTTAAGGTTTCAGAATCATGGTTCAGAACTTTTTTTTCTTCCATTCTCTATCATAATCAAGTGTGAAATCAATTTGTCTACTTCTATAATATTTATTTCTGAAATCTGTCCCTTTATTTCCAGTCCTATTGCCAGAACTAGAATTGGGGCCCTAATTAAATCTTGAAATAGTAAACTCTTTACTGACTTCTCAGTTTTTACCCCTGCCCTCCCCACACTCCAGTCTATGCCATACCTGCTTCTAGACTGAGCTCTAGACAAGTCCTGCCATGCCATTCTCTCATTCTCCTTCTCAGAAGTTTTTAATGGCATCCCCTCAGTATGATATTCATATCTTTCCATAATATGGTCACAACCTACTTTCCATTCAGATTCAGCTTCAGTTAACAACAATTTGAACATTTCCACTCTCACTTAATTCTCAAAACAACAGCGTTAGGTAGACCTTTTATTCTTATGTGAGGCCCAGAGAGATTAAGTATCTTGACCTAGGTCATCTAGTGCATAAGTAGCAGAACTGAAACGTGAATCTCTTGATTCTCAGTTCAGTGCCATTTGCATGATTACCTTAGTAGCCATGCAGACAAGATGGGCCCTCATTTTTACCCAGCCGTCCCCAAGATCTCATATTTTTGTTGTTGCTTATGTTGTCTGTTCCTCCTGAACTCCTTTATCCTCAAACCATTCCTGACTACTAAAATTGAATTCATCTTAAAAGCCCATTTTATAAGTTGTGATCTTGTTGAAACCTTTGCTATTGCTCCTTACTTTGATTCTTCTTGCCACATTGTTTTGTCAAAACTTATTGAGACTAGTATTAAAGTTATTTGGCCCTTTCACTTAAACCTCCTTGTTGACATGTAGTCTAAAGGTGGATAACTGAACTCTGGAGCCAGACTTTTTGCATTTAAATCCTGACTTGACTCTTACTGATTTTATGTGACCTTCAAAAAATTATTTTTTCTGTGCCTCATCTGTAAAATAGGGTGGGTTAACAGTACTTATGTTAGATGTGGAAATACATCCTAATTGTATCTCTACAGGCTTACCATATATTATTCAACCTGTTTCCACATGGATAATTATCTCATTTGCTCTAAGAGTTAAATATGTGTGAAGTACCAAGTGCAGTGATTGGCCTTCAAAAATAATTGGAGCCTCAAATATATTATTTAAATGTTACCAGCATGGTATAGAAAATGAGAAACAAACAGACAAATAATATGACATTAATGCTCTTTAGGACAGAGACACTGGATGTGTCACTTTTGATAGTGGGAATCACAAAATGTTTAGAACAAGGGAAAGAAGTAATGAGTTTCCTTCCCCCACCCCCGCTCCAAAGGAAGCTGTGAAGAAAAAAGGAGAACTAAATTCCGTTTGCGATGTATAAATCTGGAAACAACACATAAAGTTTCAGCACTGTAGCATTTGACACAAAAGCTATTTATTCAAATTGGAAATGTCTGATTATTTCACCCAGAATTCTGTCATTCCAATTAGTTATCTCTGGAGAGGAAATCTCAGCAGACAATACGATTAGACCCAATCAGTGTAAGTGCCAAGAACTTGGAACATATTAAAAATGACATTTCCACTTATTTTACAGCATAAATATTTGTCTTCTGGCATTTCTCAAATGTGAGTATTCAAAGGAAGTCTTTGAAACAGCATTTCAGGAGGGAAGGTTAATGATAAAGAGCAAACTAGACACAGATTACTTGATGTAAGAAAACCATGTTTTAACAATTACCTTTTGATGTCTCAAACGATGACTTGCACCTTACTGTAAATTCATTTCCAAATACCAATCTTTCTACCCAAAGGAAGCAGAAAGCAGTGAATAAGTCTATAACACCTTGAACAGTCTTTAAAGAGATGTAATTACTGCCACCAAATGTAAAATTACCTCATTTGACAAGAGAATTTAGTCAAATGGTATAGGAAGTACTTACTAAGGGCTAGGTTTTAGGGAAACAATGTTAAACTAGACATATGGTTTGTTTTAAATTTATTGTTTAATTGTAATTTCTCCCACTAATGTATGATAAATGACAAGATGAAAGAAATATGGAGTTTGAAGGGGGGGAAGTAGAGGGAAGTTAAAGACGTTGTCTGTGATGAGATTTGGCTTCCCATATCTGTTCTCAGTGCATGCTGATGGCTTCCTACTTTCAGCACCTGTCATCCTTTACCTGAGGGATTTCTCAAGCCTGCCCAACCTGTCCTTGGTCAGGTCAGAGAACTGACCTCTCAGGAAATGCTCTCAGCCAAGGAGGAAGGAGAGATGAATGATGGGTAGCCCAGCTACCTTGCTTTTTGTGTGAGACCATTCTGAGGTGTATTCTACATTATATAATGTTTCCAAGTGGAACCGTATTTCCCTTGTCCATAGTGGTAACGTGCTCACTAATATATACCCTCTATCGCTTTCCTTTCTTTTTGCCTCACCCACTTTCCTAAGATTTCTTCTGAGATCATCTCCTAAATAAACTGGATGCAAATCCTTGTCTAGAATCTTAAGGAGGCCTAAACTAAGCTTTCTTGGTAAAGAGAGAGAGAAAAAAAGCTTCTTCCAAAAAGAGGGAAAAGCATGACTAGAAGCCTAGAGGTAAGAGAAAGTGTAGCACAACTGAGAAACTTTCAATAAGGACTGAACTGTACTCAGGTAAAGTAGCTAGAGTTGAAGCCAGAGTGGTAAGTGGAGACAGTACCTGAAGATTCAAGCGATTGTGTGAAGGATTTGGCTTTGTATTAAAAGAATCAGGAAGATGATGGTGTCTGTACTGGGAAAGTTACTTAAGAGATTGAGAGGAGGATAGATTTATGAGAGATCTAGGAACTAGAGTTCACAGAGACCGACTGAATGTGATGGAGAGATGAGTCAAGAATAACATATAGGATTATGACTCACATAACTAGATAGATAACCACATTATACAAATCCAGGGATGCACTTTTGAAACTTTATCTCATGTAAATTGTCTTGCCTTGCCTACTGCAAAATAATGGTCCCTGAATTTTGTTGCAGGGCTCTGTTGGCTGTGCTGTTTAAAGAACATAAGAGGATGACCAGCTTAGGGAAGTAGGAAAAAATGAGTTAAGTTTTATGTGGGTTGAATCTAAGATTTTAGGAGCTGAATTAATCTGTGGCTCAGGAGATAGGTTTCAGCTGAAGACAGAGATCATAAATAATCAGTAAATGTGAGGTCAGGGAGAATATGAATAGTAATAAGAGGACCAAGACGAGAATTCTGGAGAACCTGGCATTTAAGAAACTTAAGAACATTTAAAATGAAAGAAAAAAATATGCAAAATATAGTAAGAAGGAATGCCCAAAGTGTAGAAGAAATTCCAGAGATAGTGACTTCACAGAAATGAAAAGAATAGAATGCAATGGGAAGTAGAAAGTAATTAGCAATGTCAAATACTTTCAAAGTCAGGTAAGTTAAAGACAGAAATAGCTATTGGATTGAGCAAATGTCTTAGCAAGAACATTTCAGCAAACATTTGACACAGCTGCCAGATTGCTGAGTAGTAAGAAGGAGATAAGAAACTAAATACAACGTTAACATTCTTCCTGGGAAGTTTAGCTTAACTAGTAATAACAAGTGTTATATCCAGTACTTATTAAGCACTTTACTTTCCAGGCATTTACAAATGCTTTATATATATATTAGTATTTAGTCTAACCTATGAGGAAGGTATTACAGAGCAGTAAACCACACTTAGGTTAAATGAATTAATCAAGTTTCCATTAGTTGTAACTTAATAGTAAGTGGCAAATCTGGGATGTGAACTCAGATAGCCTGGCTCTAGAGCCTCTCTGAGAGAGAGAGAGAGAGAGAGAGAGAGAGAGAGAGAGAGAGAGAGTGAGAGAGTATAGAGTTAGAGGGGATTTGGGGTAAAGAGAGACTTATGGGAAGAGAGACTTGAATATGTTTAAAGGCTAAAAGAAAGAAGCCAATAGAACTGGAATCTTTGAAGAGACAGAGAGATTAAGAAAGCAGTTCAAGTCTATGTAATGGGTGGGATGATAAAACTTGGGCAGGAGAAGCAGCACATGCCATTGTCATGGGAGAGATGAAAAGGATGGGTGCTGATGTTAGTAAGTTTGGTGGAAGGAAATTAAAGGATTTATCAGCTGAACACTTCCATTTAGCAAATGGGCACTGACTGAGTCTGAGATAGTAAGAGAGATGGTAAGGTATAAGAAGACAGTAGATATACTTAATGTAGTTTCTGTGATAAATAGGAAAAAAGCATAACTAAAGAAACACAGGAGTGTTATGACAAATTGAAGCCCCATGGGAAGTTGAGAATCATAAAGAAATTTCAGTGTCACTAATCTGAGTAGGGTGATATTTTTGTCCCATGTTTAGCAGCCTGGTGTAGAGAATGTAGACATGAGGATTGAATATCAAATTTTGTTTTGTTTTGGTAGGTTAGGATGCAGCAAGTCAAAGACATGAGGTTGCTGAGGGTAGTGACTAAAATGTTAAAATAGAATCTCTGATGTACAGCAAAAGAAATTCAATCAGAAGGAGATGGTAGGAGAAAGTAGATGAGTATATGTACTGGAGGTAATAAGAAAGTCAAATGACTAAAGACCTTGGAGTAGTTAGTAAAAGAATAGGAAGTTGTGTTTAAGGACCTAAGTGTCTGAATTTATTATTTAAGAGGTAGAATATATTTTAAGTGATGACAAAATTCAGAGAGTAGCTACAAAGTAGGTCTCATACCTGAAGAACAATGGAAAGCTACTGAAAAAAAAAAATCAAGGAACTGAGGATCAGGATGCTGTATGTCACTAGATGGACACTAAAGTCTCTTAACATGTTGATAGGATACAGGGTAAAATAGAAGTCAGTGAATTAGGAGCCAGAGAGTAAGAGTGAGAAATTAGGAAGTTGTTGAGTGACGGCAATGAGGAGGTGTTCATGCAAAACAACAGAACATAAAGGCAGCAGGGTCCTTTACAGATGTCCGAAGATAGAAAGGGTGATAAGAAAGAACAGTGTTAAGACTTCATTTTCCAGCCATGATGAAGTTCCTGGTTCCAGATTAGTTCTCCCACCATGAACAACAAAAAATTTGGGTAACATGTATAAAGAAACTGGTTTCAGACAGGGGGCAATAGGCAGTATAAGGCTATGATTCCAGAGATGAGGAAAACACATGATGTAAGTCCTATGATTGCACTGGTTTTCTGCCTGGAGGAACTTCTTGATCTCAGTGCAGGGCACCTTGCTAAGCTAAGAAGATAACAATCAGAACTTGGGGCTACTGGGAAGACTAGTTACCCAGCTGTTGGGCAGGCTACTAGAAAGAATGAAGCATACAGAGTAGGAGACCCAGAAATCCTTATCTGCATAAGGATTGTCTTGATTCTTCCACGAAATATTGAAGAGTTAATCCTCAGGGTTATTCTGACTATAGACTTTGCAGATAATAGATAATGGGGAGCTGTGAGATGAACTAAGATTCTAAAGTACACTAAAGTTTAACTAAGACATTGAAATCTAACTAATGAACCTGAAAAATAAGACTCAAAACAATGAAACGGATATGCTTACAAATTAATTTTCTAACAAATAAAAATTTAACAGTCTTTACAGGAAGAAAATGAAATTTACATTCTAAACAATATAGCATATATAATGTGCATCATACAATTAAATGTCACTAGGAAAATATGACTTAAAATCAAGATTAAAAATCAATGAGAACATAGAGCAAGATGAGAGAGAGTTTGCAATTATGACAAGGACTTTAAAATGATTATTATAAACATGTTTAGGAGTTTTGTAAAAAAATATGAACATAATAAGTAACTAGATAGGGGATATCAGAGAAAAATGGAAATTCTCGACCTGAAAAAAGTAAAATCTGAATTCAAAAGTTTACTGGGTGGACTTAACAATATATGGGAGACCAAAGAAGAAAAGTTTATAATATTCGAAGAACTTGAACTTGAAAAACAGGGTTATAGAAACTATCCAAACAAGCATAGCAAGAGAAAAGGCTGAAAGAACATCAGTGAGCTGTGGGACAATAGCAAGTATTATTTTATTTATATATAATACATATAAATGAATTTATATATTGTACTATATATATATGTGTATACACACACACACACACACACACATACACACACACACATTGACAGAGACACACATTTGGAGTTACAGAAGTAAAAGAGAAATTGGAGCAGAAATATATTTGAATAAATAATGGCAGAAAATTTTCTAAATGTGATGAGAGATATCAAATCACAAAACCAAGAAATTCTGAAACATCAAGCAGTATAAACACAAAGAAAACTACTCTTAGGCACATAAGAGTTCTTTTGCTGAGAACCAAAGATTAAAAAATGTGAAAGCAGCAGAGGAAAAATGGCACATTATTATATTCCAGGGGGAAGTGATAAGGATGACCACTGGTTTCTCATCAGAATGTAAGCCTTAGGTCAAGGGGTCATTTTCTTTTTAATGTAAAAAAAAATCATAGAATTCTATTTAGTTTTGATATCCTTCAAAAATAAAAGTGAAATAAAGACATTTTTATGAAAGCTATGAGAGTTTATCACAGGCATATCTATGCCATAAGAAATGTTAAAGAGAGTTCTTGAGATTAGAGAAACATGATTTACATAAAAAAATTGAAGAGAGCCAGAACTTTTGAATATGTGGTTGAATATAAATGACATGTTTTTTGCTTCTTAATTTGTTAAAGAGATATTTAAAGTGAAAATAACAATGTATTTTTGTATTTAAAACATGTACAAGGTAAATGTGTTTCAAAAATAGCACAAAAGATGTGGCAGTATTATTGAATTATATTGTTATAATATTCACAAATTATATGTATAGTAGTACAATATTAATTTGCAGTAGATAATGATAAGTTAAAGTAATATAGTGTCTGCGTAAACACAGGTGATACTTAAATCTTACTAAGCTACTAGCATTAAGGAGGTGGTAAAGATAGATATAATAATTCTTAGGGAGGCAGAATCAATATGACAATAATTAGGAACTGAAGTTGGATAGTAATAGAAAAGTCTACAAATACTTTCAGAAAAAAAATAACATATTGTCATTTCTAATGCCACTAACAAAAAAGTCAATTGAGATAAAATGGAACACACTAAATGAATGCACGTTTAATCAAAAAGAAGGCAGGAAATGAAAAAGTGGAATAAAGAAGAGTTCAAATAGAAAACAATTAGCAAGACAGTAGTCTTAGAGTCAACCACAACTTACCTTAAAATGTAATTAAAAGACAGAGATTATTAGGCTTCATAACAAAGCAGCACCCAACTATATGCTGTTTATATGTGTGTGTGTGTGTGAGTGTGTGTGTGTATGTAACAGAACTTATACACACACACACACATATATATATCTATAACATCATTATATATAACATCAGAGATAGATTAAAAGGACAGGAAAATGTTATCATGAAAATACTAATCATAAAAACTAGAGTATCACTATTAATATCAGAGAAAGTAGAGTATAAGCAAAGTATCTCCAGAAGTAAAAATAAGCATCTCGTAATGCTAAAAGGGTCAATTCATTAGGAAGACAAAATAGTTTTTATTATATGTGTGTGTGTGTGTGTGTGTAACAGAACTTAAGTATACATAAGTAAAAACTGCAGGACTAAAGGGAGAAATAAATATATATTTGGAAATGTTAACATTTCTCCCAGTAAACAATAAAACAAATGAAAAATGTCAATAGAGAAATAGAGATATGGAATATTTGAATATTTTCAACCAACTTAATCTATTTTACAATTGTAGAACATAATAGCCAGCAGCTGCAGAATTCCAGGACACAGGAAACAATCACTAAGATAAGACTATATGTTGAAAAAGCAGCTTTCGCTTGAGAGGGTTTCAGTGTAAGTGACAACTTCTGTAGAAAACCACATTTCAGATAAGGCAATGTGAATTAGCTGGTATTCTGGAAATTATTTTTTTTAGGCTTTGTTTTCTATAATGTGAGGATTCCAGTTATCACTGATTGTATTAATAATATGAAGCAGAATAGTAGGAGATTGAGTACAGGGAGGAGAAGTTCAGAATAATATAGTAATGGAAGGTATAAATGACAATAAAATACCAGGTGAGCTAATGTATTAGGCAGTGACTAAGGCTAACTGGGAAATGTTGCATGGCGAAATGTAAGACATAGCTGGCATTTCAAGCAAGGCTGACTCACCTATACATTGTGACATTAAAATCAGGACTCAAAGCCATCTGGTGAATTTTCCATAGGAAATTTATCTTCTTTTGGGGCAAGATGCTTGGTTTTAGAAACTTTCAGAGAAACTGGCCACAGAGTTGTGTGAAAGTTCTCCTCCATGTTTCTTTAGGGAACAAGCTCACTCGTCCCTGAATACCTGTATGTGTGTGCGTGTGTGTGTAGGTGTGTGAGTTC
Source organism: Eidolon dupreanum (assembly GCA_028627145.1). Classification (NCBI taxonomy): domain Eukaryota; kingdom Metazoa; phylum Chordata; class Mammalia; order Chiroptera; family Pteropodidae; genus Eidolon; species Eidolon dupreanum. The sequence goes on from CM053506.1 coordinate 87,136,152, forward strand.
ACATGCTGGAAGATTGCAAGGAAGAATATTCCCTATGCTCCTTCTAACATCCTCCTCCATCTATAACAGCAGAATTGGGCAAGAGTAAATGTCATTGTTAAGCATGATATCGGGGGACTATCTGGGATATGGATTTCTGAAACATTGAAAAGAGACTAGAAGAAGAGTTATAAAAAATAAAAAAGAAAGCAAAGAGAAAGGAAGAGTTGGAAGAACTGAGATAGACTGGAGAATAGTAAGGAAATAAATGTCCTCATGAGATACCAGAGTAATTTCCAAAAAGGCCCATCACTTTCTTCTACTCTGCTCTTAGAAATTAGCCTCATGCTGTCCAAGGCACAGAGTAGGCAAACCCATCACAATACCTGGTTTCTCTTGGCACCAACTCTTGCACAGTCCTTATACTTTGGAATATGTATCAAGATCTCCAGTGAGGAGCTAATTAAGTTTTTACAGGCACCTAGGGAGTGTTCAATGTGGAGAAAAGCAGCTTGGGCAGAGGCCAGAATATTAAAAATTAGTTTTCTTCATCATGGACAAATGTACACAGACTTGCCCAGCTTCAAAAGCAAAATGATCTTCTCCCCTTCACCCACGTTTTTTCCAAAAGCCATTAGTGAGTCAAGTGAGGCATAAAAGGAGAAAAAACACTTGCCTTCTATAGTTCAAGGATCACCTGCTGAGTAGACAGTGAGCCAAGTCCTACCCGCCTCTGAGCACACTGACTGTGGAATCTGCCTCTGAAAGGACAATTTCTTAAATAAGTAAGTACCTCTTTGGGAAGGGTCCATAGTGTGGGATTTAAAGAGTACCAAAACCAAAAATGAAGCAAATAATGAAATACATGTCAGAATTCCACAAAAGACAAAGTTACCTCTGCTGAGAAGTTAAATACATTAAAGCATTTTGCCCCCAGAATAGGATGTCCCTAAAGCGACAATAAAGGTGAAATAGATAGTAGACTATCTACTCTCCACCAAAGCAGCTTAAAAGGAGAGCTGCCTGCCTGAATGTGTGTGGGTCACTTAGAATGAGTTCACAGTGCTCTTTTTAAGGGGGCCTGTTGCAGAAACCAGCTTTATAACTGCCAAGGACAAACATACCTATCATAATCAACCTCATACTTCATTTATAAATATGATCAGAGAAGTTCGGGATCATCATACAATTTAGAAAAAAACATGAAAGAGTCAACATGAATGAACAGCAAAATAAAAGAAATATTAACTAATCACATCTCTTAAAATTGCCTTTAAAAGTAGATATCATAATTATAAATCATTTATATTTTTAATGTCCATGGTGATTAATTCAGGAATGGACACATGATCCATGCCAGGCCAGGCAAAAAACTCTCGTTAAAATTTGCTTGGAACTATTGGGGGCGAAAATCACTTCTGAGTTAAATTCTAAGGACGTGTAAGTCATGAAAGCCTGGGGAACATATATTCCAGGATTTGAAAAAAACAAAGGTAAGAAAACTTGCTTGAGAGTGCATATAAAGAAGAAGAAAATGAAGCTTAGCGATAGAGAGAGAGAGTGGGAGAATCTTGATGACGTGGATTGAACTGCTGAATATAATGATTCTGAGTGAAAGTCACCTCTGGCCTTTTCAGGGACAGTCAATATATTTATTGGGGGGTCACAGTGGAACTTGACTAGTTTTAATCAGGTTTCTGCTATATGTAACAAACATCTACCTTATAGTTCAAGAATCCCCTTATTGCAGAGGCTGTTTCCAACCACACTTGATAAATGACCTCTCTTACCTCCATTACTCTCTATGCTCCTTAATCTATTTCCTTTGTTGAACTCATCTGCACTGGACGTATCCTGATTGTTACCGAATGCATCTACCTACAAGTCTCCTGCAAAGGAGACTGTCACATCTGGTTAGTCCCAGTTGTGTCTCTGATGCCTAATGCAGTGCTTAGTTCATACAAGTAATGTGATGAATACTTGTCAAATGAGCTACCTATTTGATCTACATGACCATCTTATTGTGTAGGAATCACATTACAAGTTTTACAAGACAGAAAACAAATTTTTAGAAAGGTTTCATAATGTGCCCGAGGTCACACGTTAGTACATCATACACTTGGAATTAGAATCTAGGTTTTTGGACACCAAGGACACTGTACCTCCATTATTCCACACCTGTTCAAAATAAAGTAGATTTCTGAGTTGGGATAAAATTATGAATTAAAAAAATTGGAAGTGGGTTTTTTGAGTGAAAAGATTCCTTATGTTCAAAAAGGCTTCACACAATTTTGCTTTAGATTTAATTGCATTTTAGCTGAAGATAAGAATTTTTTCTTAATGGCTGATGACCTAGCTCAACCCTTTCAGAATCATGTTGTATACCACAACTTACAGTGGTGCCCTTACGTCTCTCGTCCTCACCAATGCTCCTCAAATCAAAAAGAAAGAGATCAATTTAAATTGCTTTTATTAATAATGGATGAGTGTGGAATAAGATTATGTAGCTTTGGAATCAGTACTACAAATTGCAAATGAGGTGTGAAATGGAACAAAGGAGACAGAAAACAAACTGGCATTACAAGGTTACGCATGGCTGTTTGCAGTGTTTTTGAGGCAGTATGTCTATCTTAATCTAACCATCTAAATTTTGCCTACTTATTATTTTCATAACATTTAGTAAGCATGTAATACGCCACGTATAACTTAAGAAAGGTTTGAAAACCATTGATTCCGTCCCATTTCCTCAATTTAAAGATGAGGACAGTGGATGCCAGAGAAGCTGTGTGACTTGTCCCAGGTCACAGTGGTTACGAAGGGGTGAATCTTCACCTGAGCTCTTCAGCCTCTTATCCTATTGTATCCTTACTCAATCATGCTGCAGTCCTAGTGTCTTACCTCTTGAGGTTGGAAGAAAATTCTTGAGTCATACACACTTAGCAAGGTTCAGACAAATGGATTCTCACTCCTCTTTTCAAGTATGTCTCTTATTGTTGAATAGAAAAGTAATCGCTTAAACTGTGTCTATGAATTGAAGTATCAAGCCGGTTCAATCCGAAGGCTAAGTGCCTTAATAGCCTCCAAGTACTAGAGTCACCTTGTCTTTTAAGATTAAGTAGAAGTGATTTGAACCTGGATATCGCCTATGTTGACCCTTGACATTACTTCAAATAACTCCAGGGACAAATGGAGGACTTACCTCAGTAACTTACGCTCTGATTTTTTTTTTTATTTGTTTATTGCTTCTGCTAAATTCTTGTTCTCTCTCAATTCTCTCCTCTTATGGATCTTTTGTTCTCTGTCTCAGCATTAACCTCACCCCGAACCCACTCAGGTAATAAAATGTCCTGGTCTCCTGCATGCTGCTGAATTTCTCTCTCCCTTTGTACTCCTCTCTTCCTCTTCCTAGCAACTATTCTCAATCTGCCTAAATCATTTGTGAAACTTAACCCACCATAAATCATCAATCCAATTTTCTGAACATTGTGCAATCTACCCTACAAAAAAAATGTATATTGTTTCCCTAGCTGACAGAAGTAGCCATAGTCAGTTTTAAATATTTTAAGTAGCACTTATTTTCCCTCCTCCAATTCTTCAAGATTTTATTTCCTGTCTGCTTTTTGCCCCTACCTTTCTATTTAGACCCCTCTGCATTTGAAAGTTCTTTCCTCTCATAGGATATTTATTTTGTAATATGAATCAGGGTCTTAATTTAAAAGGATTAAGCCAGATGAGTAGAGATAGATAGGGTGGGGTTGGGATTTTTGATTTAAAAGTTTGCATTCTTATGTGATACTGAGTTCATAATAGATAAGTTTCTAATATGAATATTTTTACAATATATGGCAACTTCCCACCCATAATTATCACTTAATCAGGAAAGACTCCAATAGAAGTTTAAGCATGTCCACAGTCAGATTAATAAAAACATAAAATTAAATTTCTTCTTGGGATTGAATTTTCTCTGAAAAGTAAATTTGTTTTTAAAGTTGTGAAGAGACTGAAAAATTAAAAACATTTTTAAAGCACTATTTTCAAGATTTATCCCACTTTAGTGTAACAAATCTTTCTTAACTATAACCCTTTGACTATATTGAATTCCTCTTCTAATTCAACTATGTCATGCTGTGTGACATTAGGCAGCGATTTAATATACTATGATTAGTTTCCTCATCTGTAACATTAAAAAGTTGGATAAAATTATCTTTAAGGCGTGTTGTAGATATAGAGAGTTCATTATTATAATCTGTCCGTAGGTTTTTTTTTTCCCTTTGAGGGTTTACACAGTTGATCATTAATAACTTTAAGGTTTTATACTTTAAAATCTATTGAAAATATTTCACCAGTCTAACACTTTTCAATTTACAAAATCTGTAGGTACCATTTAATACTTGAAGTAGCTATGAAGCAGAGAATAATATTGTGAAGTTTCAAATAGAAAACTTTCTAGAGCATTGCCAACTCCTAAGAGCTCACATGACAAGCTAGAAAGTGGCAAAACTGGCACTCAAAGCTTGGTCTGCAGATGCATCCAAAACCTCATGATTCATTTTGCAACCTAAGTAGACCACCAGAAAATACAACAGATGTTTCCACAATCCATTGAGTGGGAGAGAGGCAAACTGCCATGTACTGGGGTAAATACTATCATAAGCATATGCTACAGGTGCTATGGGGATGTAGAGGTGAGAGGCTATTCTGGAAATGACAAAAACATCAGAGACAGTAAGATGTTTGAATAGGAAATCAAGAATCTGGCAGGACAGGGAAGACCCAGAGATCAGCAGATACCAAAAGAATTGGAGCTACATTCTGGAAAGGCAGGTGTTTTAATAAATCTAAAGGGTAGAGGGTACATGTGGCAGTGACAATGAAATAAATTGGTTGAGATATTCTGTGATTTGATGATAAAAAAATTGTTTATATTAGCTAAGGATTTAAACTTCACTGAGTACATTCTGAAGGCTTTCAGCAGAATAGTGGCAGGTTTTTATTCAGAAAGATCACCTTGGTGGCTGAGTGAATAAATGAAGGATGATATTGGTTTAAGCACTACACGCTGAGAAACTAGTTAGAAAATGATCATAATAACTTATCACAAGAATATATGCCACAAGAAAATCTGCACACAAATGTTTATAGCAGCTTTATTCATAGTCTCCCCCAACTAGAAGCAACCAAAAGTCACTCAATAGGTGAATGGATAGAAAAACAATATTACTTCCATGCAATGAAATGTTATTCAGAAATATAAAAATGAGCTATTAAGTGACAATAAGACATGGAGGAATATTAAATGTGTAGTGCCAAGTGAAAGAAACTAGCATGAAAAGACTATATAGTGTATAATTCCAACTATGTGACATCCTGGAAAAGGTAAAACTAAATAAAGTAAAAAGATCAGTAGTTACCAGTGGTTAGATTTATTTTTCTCTTTTGTAATTTTAATTGAAGCCAATACTATTTATATTTTTAAAACTTTTTCATAAGCAAAAAAATTTAATAATCTAACTTAATTTTTTTGGTAGAGAAACAGCATCAAGAACTTCCCTCCAGAACAAAACAATAGTTCATTTCTCTAAACAACCAAATTGAAAGGCTATCAAAACAAAAACAAAAAAAATGCTCACACAGAAAAGAAAGTACCAAAAATCATATTCTAGGGATTCAGTGCATTTAGCAGCCTTTGCTGTGCTGTCCAATCATTATCCTGTCTAATCAAGCTGACTTTCAAAAAGGTAACAACCTAGTTCATCAAAATATTTCTTCATTTGCTTTTTTAGATTAAAAATAATTTTAAAAACTGAAGGAATTCACATTTAATTTCCTGACTCATTAGAGGAGAAGGAGAGATGAACAGATGGAGCACAAGGTATTTTTTAGGGCAGTGAGACTATTCTTTATGATATTGTAATGGTACATGCATGTTATTCTGCATTTGTCAAAACCCATAGAATGTACAACACAAAGAGTAAGCCCTGATATAAACTATAGACTTTAATAATAATGTATTGATGTTAATTAATACAAATATGCCACACTAATGTAAGATATTTATAATAGGAGAAACTGCATGTGGGGAGAGGGGATATGTGAAAACTCTCTGTATTATCTGCTCAAAAATATATACATGGACTAACTATAGGGAAATAGCAGTAAAGCTAGGCAGATTGTGCTCTATTTGAGAAGTACTTATAAGGAAAAACTGGATTTCAGCAGAAAGAAAAAGGAGATTATTAAGATAAAGGGAGTATTCTCAGCTTATTCATACCATCAATTATAACTGTACAAGAAAACAAATGTAAAAGTATGGACAAATCAATAGTGAACAGAAGAGAGGTACAATGAAAATTTATTAGTTATATTTTCTTCTTATAGTAATTTATCCTAATTGAATATAATAACTATTACTACCTCTAATAAGAATCTATCACATAGTATTTTCTAGAATACAATATATTGCCTTGTACTATTGTCTTATGAGGAAATGGTCATATGAATAAAGAAAATATTAGCATTGAAACAAGGTCCATAGTACATATAGTATAGTTTGCTTTGGAATGAACTGGGTTTCATGTTAGAAATTCAGGGTTACAGGTCTCATTACAAACTTTTGAAATTAGTTTTCAGTGTTAGGTGCAGGAATATGTATTTTAAGCCTTTATAAAAGTTATTGCTTATGCACATTATGTTCCTTATCTACTAAGTTATGTTTTAGATGCTGTGTATATACCTGTGAACAAGATGGCAAAAAGCTTTTGCTCATATGGTGAATATTGTAGGAGTAAGATGAATAACAAATGCACAGATAGATAGATATATAAGATAATTTTAGGCCATAAAAAGCACTGGTGATGATGTGTAGGAAGGTTACTTTGGGCAAGGTAATTAGGAAAAACAATCTCTCTTAGGAATGGCCATTTAGGGACTAGATGGAAGGAATACAAAGAATAAAAGGGTGCTGGACAAGAGGGCACAGCAAATACAAAGCCTCTCAGGAAAAATCCTTTCATGAACATAGGGCCAAAGGAAGCCAGTGTACCTAGAGCATGACAAACCAGGCAGAGAGCCAGAAAGGTAGGCAGATCTGGTTACTTACAGCTACATGACAAAGCACTCCAAAGCTAGCAGTGTGAAACAAGCATTTGGTTATGCTCACGAATTTGATTAGTCAAGGTTTTCCCAGGGAATAGCAGAGATGGTCTTGCATATGTTCTACCATGTTTGGGACTTCATTTTGGAATCATCTGTTTACTCTCATTCCTGGACTAGGAAGTTTGGACTCTATTAGGATTGTTGATCAAAGGGTATGCATGTGTCCTCTCCGTGTAGCCCAGGCTTTCCACAGAGGCTGATTTCTGGGGAGGGTCCCTAAAGGACATATCTAGGGAGGAAGCCTTTCAAAAGATCTGCTTTTGATGACCCAGCCTTTGAGGTTGTGCAGCATCATTTCCATATTCTATTGGGTGAAGAAGTCATTCATTTTTAAGGGGAGTGACTATAGACCCTGCCTCTCAATGGGAGAAGTTATCAAATAACTTGGGACCATTTTTTAAAACATACATAGCCAGGAGCTAGATAACAAAGGACCTTGTTTTTAATATAATATTTAACCTAATTGTTTGGTAGAATCAAAGATTAATTAATAAAATTAGCCTATAAATCTAACTTTTAATCTAATCTTATAAATGGCTATTATTTAAAGGAGAGGAAGCATAAAAAATAACATCCTAATGTTTTTCCAAACAACATCCCATAATAGATCTTTTTAAAATTTGTATTGTCTTATTGCAGGAATTTAAATCATAGAAAGGCCCTAATATCATCTAGTAAATGTCTGTCATTTACATGATGAGGAAAATGTGAGCCAGAGAAGTGAATGACTTGCTAAAGGTTACATAGCCATTCATTAGAAGATTCTGGTCTAGGCAATAAATAAGAATTTGGGCAGGTGGGGGAGCAATACCTATATCATGCTATACTACAATAATGCAATTCCTCCCTTATTGTATTCCCAGTTATAATTATTTGATTGTGTCCTCATTACTCAACAGAGTAGCAAGAGTGGGTATTAATGTCTACATTTTATAGATTAGGCAATAAAAGCTTGGAGAAGTCACGTAGTTAATTACGTGGAAGTGCCTGAACTAGGTTATGTAAGTCACCTGCTTTCCAGTTCAGAATTCTTTACTTAAAAGTAGAGAAAGAAGATACCTGTATCAAAATAAAGAAAGTAGATGTAAAGCCTGTACCTACTGTAGGTCCCAGGCCTGGCAAGTCCCAAGTCTGGCTGTGATCCAGGCTCACGGCTAGGAATAAGACCCCTGATTTAGAATGTTACATTAGTGTAGTAGGGCACCTGCGCCTAAAATATGTAAACATAATTCAGCTTATTGTATTACACATGTGTGGCTGAATGCCACTGTTGTACTCTGCTATGTGTGGAGCCATGCATTTCCCTGAGGAGCAGAAGGGGAACACAAGAAGGGAAATGGGAGAAGTGCACACAATACTGCACTCCCCACAATAAAGTTGGTGCCTGCCATTTCATTCTCATGTCTGCTTCTTGTGCATTCTTCCAACTGGGCGTCTCACCATCAAACCTTTCCTTCTCGATCAGCTCGGTGCTGACACCTACTCAATGTCCAGTGTGCTGATGTAAAGCAAAGCAATTTTTCAACAATTCAAATGTTTATAAACATACATATGCTTGGCTTTTGATATACAAAGCGTGGAGATAATTGGCTACTTTATCCCTTTCAATCAGACTTTCTGTAATCTTATTAATATCTTTATGCAAGTTTACAATAAAAAAGTTGGAAAAATTGATATCCACATAGGGGGACATTTATACTTCTTTGCAGAGGGTTATTGCTTGACCTTTTGTTTTGCTTAGACACTCTGCATCTACTTTGGTGAATATATAGCATCTGCTCTGTCCTAGATTCTCAGCAGATGTCATAAATGAGTGAAGCAAAGCTTTTGCAAAGAAAAAAATGGCACGTTCACTAGGAATGTTTATTGAAAATGTCTCAGTTGTTACTAATTCCTTACCTGTCACCATCTGGCCAATTCCCATGTTTCCCCAATTTTCATTCTCTACGTTTTAAAGCGATCTAATCTATTAAACTGATTGTTAGTTGGGCTTCTTAGTTGAAAATAAAAATATTAGGGGGAATGGTAAAATTTTTTGAGATCACTGTTAATAGTTCAAACTTCTTCCTGAATTAATGGGGCATTGAAAAGTTTTATCAAAGAAAGAGGGTCCTGACAGCAAAGTTATTCTATCTTTTGATAAAATGTAGTAGAGAATATTTTACATCATTACATCATTGTACTCATTATCATCCATCAGTTAAGAGTCAATTTTTCTGTCTTTTGAATCTGGGCTTGATTATATGGCTTGCTTTGTCCAACGTGGATTGGCAAATTTGATATAAACAATAACTTAAATAGTTCTTGCAAATTTGGACTTGCCCTCTCTCTATTGAGACTACTTAGGCCACCATACAAACAAGCCCAAGTAACCAACATAATTGTGTAAAAATAAATATTGGTTTTCTTATTAAACTATTTCCTGAATGTGTATCTTTGCTCTGTAGCCAGTTTGTATTTTCAAAACACAGTGTGAATGGCAACATGTTGAGCTTAATTTCTTATCAATTATAATTAACATCTTTTCAACACAAACAAGAACGTCTCATTTCACTCAATAGCAACATAATACCAAAAAGAAATCTGACTGATTTAATTTTACTGAAATCTAATTTCTACTACTTTGCTTTTTTTCCATGATGGATTGATTTTTGGCTCTCAATTATGTACCCTCCCTAAGGAAAAGTCAGTAAGTTGACCCAAAACTGTGTTTCTTCTTGAACAACATGCAGAAAATGTGTGTGAAAGCTATGAATAAAGGTCTAATAACATTGGAATACCTTCTTCACCTTACACCTCTCGCCCTACAGCCCAACCTATCGCTAAAGAAGGGCTTGCATATTATGTGACTGGAATCTAAGGTAAGAGCCACATTTTTTCTTCTTAGGTTAAAGAAAAATCTTTAGTCAGTCAAAGATAATAACCATGAAATTGGAAAGTACATTTCCTCAATTCCGCAGCCTGGAATATCATTTGTTCTCTGTGCTTTCAGGTTTCTTATTACTTTGAACTGATTTTGATTGTGTCCCAAATGTAATTGTCCTACTTTGGCTCCTACCAGATGAAGCTGAACTTTAGCCGTTTTCCAAAAACAACTCTACATCGTCATCTTTTCTGCTCAGGGGCAGTCCATTCCCTGAAGACAACTTGGATACCTCTTTGTCATTTGTATGCATAGCTTCTCCGAGGAAGCATCAGTATAGGATCCCATCCAAATGCCTTATTTTTTTTGTTTGTTTGTTTTTATAGCTACAGTACATTTGATTTACAGCTACTTCAGCAAACTGTTGTACTCATTATCATTGTAAGTTAAGGCACTTAGACCCTTTTGCTTTTCACATTCCTTGTATGATTGCAACTTTTAAGAGACTCTAGCGATAGATCATTGATGAAATAAGAACCACATTAAATTTTTCAGCCCGTAATTATTCCAAACTGAATATTAAAGATGCTGTGTCTTAATGTTGCCAAGGTACTCTGACTATATTGATAAAATTATTTTGAATTAACTTGAACAAAAGTTAAGCAACTGCTATTCTAACAAATTTAATGCCAAATGCACTGACCCTAGTAATAAAAATTACTGCCTAAAACTTTAAATATCTTGAATGCTTAAATATCTTGAATGCTTGACTACAGAAACATCAATCTAAGATTTAGAGAAATATCTGTATTCACAAGAGGAATGGCTTTATTAATTAGATGACATGCATGTTTACATTTCATTAACTAAAAGGGTCAAAGTTAAGTAACTAGCAAACCCAGAGATGAATTAATTCACATGCCAAATGATCTATGGGTAAATCTTAGAAAAATCTGATTGACTATTTTTAATGATCTCAACTTGCCTACTCAATTTATAAGCAAAATCACAAATCTGCTGAATAGATGGATTGATTCAGATAACTAAATCTTCTCTCATGTGGTCAGACAAAAGAGCATTCATTCCCGAATAAGTTCAGGGGATCTAAAGTACAGCCTGGCGACTATAGTTGACAATACTATATTGTATACTTGAAAGTTGCTATGGTAGTAGAGCTTTAATGTTCTTGCAGAGACAGCAACAATAAAATGGTAATTATGTCAGGTAAAGGATTGTTAACTAACCTTATTGTGGTAAATGTTTCATAATATATACATGTATCAAATGATCACACTGTACAACTTCAACGCACAATATTATATGTCCATATATTTCAATAAAGTTGGGGGAGGGGAGTGAAGAGCACCCATTTCATGCAGTCTGTGTGTATCTGAATTTAAAATATTTCTAGAAATTACATTGGCAAATGTTCCAATTTTAGTATTTTAACTTCATTAACTTAAAATTTTTGCAATATAATTGACTTATAACATTATATTAGCTTTAGGTATGCAGCCTAATGATTCAATATTTGTATATTTTGCAACATGATCAGCACAATAAGTCTAGTTAACATCCATCACCACATAGTTATGATTTTTTTTCTTATTATGAGAACTTTTAAGATCTATTCTCTTAATTTTATTTGAGGACATTTTATCAAGTTCTTACTGTGTTGTTACATGGCACTACGTTTAATAATGAATGTACGTGGAGAGTTGGACAGAGGTGCTCTAATTTTGGGAGCTGACTACAGATTTCTTTTGTGGAATAGAAATATTTAGGTATATCTCTTAGTGGGGCTATTTGGTTATCATGATGGAGCACCCTGGGGTATCCATAATGGGTTTGGCATTTGGCATGTTGGAATGGAGAGCTGTGTAAAAACACACACTTATTGGAAGGATGACCGCAACCAGAGAAAAAGGTGGAGCAAGGAGAACCTTGCGGCACCGAGTGTTCATAGGAGGCCAGCAAAATTTAGAAAAAAAAATCTGCCAATGATATTTGGTTGAAGAAATTTTTCTAACAACAGAATGTCTATCGGATCCGATCTTTAGTTATGTCTTATATTGAGCTGCCAGGAAATTGCCTCTTTTCCACTCCAATGCTACTTGCCTCAAATTTTATTTAAAGTGACTTGTGAGTAGTATTGAGAGTGGGGAGGAAGGGATAAAGGAAGATGGTCTAGGGAACACCTGTGAACTCAGGAGAGACAAGAAAAAGAAGTATCTACAACTGTTTCTTTTAAAAATTGTTTTTCTTAAGTTTGAAAAAAATCTTACTTTCAGAAACATGTACAACATGAGGAAGACTTGATTTTTTTGGAACAATTTGAGTGTAAGTTTAAATTGTCACTCTGGAATATTTAATGCATATTTCCTATAAACAAGGGCATTCTCCCACATTTTCCAGTACAAACATAAAAGCCAGGAAATTAACGCTGACACACTGTCACCACATAATCCTTAAGACTCATTTAAGTTTTGCCAGTTTTCACAACGTTTTTTTTTTTTTAAGGCAGAAAGATCCAGTTCAATATCACATTTTGCATTTAGTTGCCATGTTCCTTTCATCTTCTTCAGTCTGGGACAATTTTTCAGTCTTTCCCTGACTTTTATATCACTGGAATTTTTGAAGAATAGAGGCTATTTTGTAGACTGTCCCTCAGTTTTGGTTGCCTGATATTGTTTCAAAATTATAGTTATGTTATATATATTTGGCAGGAATAGCAAGAATGTAAGGCTGTGTTCTTTTTCTTCTTTAGATCCTATCAAGGGTCACATGATTTAAATTTGTCCTATTATTGGTAATATTAGCTTTCATTATTAATCTAAGTAAGATAGAGCTGACAATCTCATCTATTATAAAGCTATTCATTTTTCTTTTGAAATTAATAGGTATTTTTGTGGGAGATACATTGAAACTATGTTACCGTCCTGTTTCCCACCAAAATTTTAATACATTAATATATTTGCTTATGTCTGTATGAATTCAAAGATTCCTATTTTATTCAGTGGGTTACAATTATTAATTTTGACGTCAAATGTCTTAGATTTGTCTAGTAGAAGCTACTTTATACTGGTTCTCATGTCTTTAGGAATATCCACAACAATATTTGAGAACTCTACTTTCTGGCAGTGTAAGATGTTTCAGGATTATTTGATATTTTCTTTATCCTAGGCCTGGCATCAGCCATTTCTACAAGGAAACTTGGTTCCTTTCAAGTAGACCATGATATTTGGGAAATAATATCTGGTGCTAGATGTGCAATTGATATTGGCATATCACTACTCCCAGGCCCCGTCAGTGTACAGAGCCAGGGTCTCTGTCTACATACATATAGACTCACCTCTCTCTTCTTCTCTCTTCTCTTTCCCTCCCCTCTGCTACCCTCCCCTCTCTTTTCCTCTCTTTCTCTCTTTCTCCCTGCATATTTAAAGAATTCGCACTGATATTTCTAATTTAAATCCAACACCACTCTTTTAGTGATGCATTTCTAGTTTTTCCTTTTTTCATATTTGTTTTTCCCCTTTCCATATCTCACTTCAGCAGTGAGAAAGTTGGCTTCCATAATCCACAATTCATTGACTTATTTGCTCACTCCACCAGTATGTAATCAATAACTTATTGTTATCCCAAGTCCTCATCCCTAGTGAATGTGAGGATACCCTTTCTGCCCACTTGAGCTCTGACATCCTACTCTGAGCTTCTGTGGTGTCATCTTGCCCTTTCATGTGTTATTACTTAATGGGTTTGAGACTTAATTGTTCAGAAAGGAAAGGAAAGAGAAAAAAGAGGGGGTAGAAAAAGGAGAAGAGGAAAAAAATTTAAATGATGAGATCAAAATTATCTGACTAGTAAATCATCCTGAGAGAGAATCAGGTAAACAGAAGCTTTTGGAAATTTCTCACAAGATATAAGGTAGGAGGAAATTCAGAAATAGTAGTTAATATACGAATTACAATTAGAATTTTAAAAGTTTCTATAAGGAGGCTTTCTCTGAAGCAATAGGACAATTATATATTATCCCTGGGATATCTCTAGACACAAATACGAATGAGACAAAGGTTATCTTGAGCCAGGCTCATTTATTTATTCATGCATTTCTTTAATGATTCATATATTCATTCAAGTACTTGAGTGCTTATGATTTGTCAGACATATCATAAGACACGAGGAATACAAAGATAATGATTGGTTTTCTGGCCTTTATTCCTCTTCTAATTATTTTCCCTTCAGCCTATTCCCATCCCAATAACTTACTGTTAATGTATCTCTCTGGCCAAGAACAAGGCTTAATAGATTGCTCACATCTCAGTGAACATTATATTAGTGATTTACCTATCCCAGATGGATTTGAATTTTACAATATGATAGCAGGAAAAGGATGCAGAGAGATTGTGGAATATCAGCCTCTGTGGCATCACTGATATTTTTGAAAATGTTTAACTATTAGTACAGCAGAGGACCAATTAGAACAGATGGTAATTATCAACAACTGGTACGTCTATATGGGTATACTGACAAAACATTAGCTCTGACCTTGGGATAGTCAAGAAAAGAAGGCAAAAAATTCACAATACAGTATAATTTTGAGACTAAAGTGTGAATCTGGGAATACATGAGTACAGAACACACTGTTTGGGTTTGGAAAAATCTAAAGAATAGAGAACATGAGACCTAAGGCAGGACAGGTAGATGAATGAAGGTGTTCTAATGGCAGAACGTTCTGTCCAGTTGAAAATGTGAGATTTGGGGTGCAGATAATAAAGTTTCTACCTGTGTTGTGACAAGAGTAGAAACCACATTGAAGTTTGAGTTCAGAGAGAAGATTTTTTTTTATTTCCAGTTCTTTCGAGATATACCTAATCTACTCACACAAAAAAAATGCATATATTTAATGTATACATTTTGATGAGTTTGGAAAAATGCATACAACTGTGATATTATCACCACAATCAAGGTAATAAACATATCATATCCATCACCTCCAAAAGATTTCCTGGGTTCCCTAGTCTCCTTTTGCATGTGTGATAACACTTAACATGAGATCTATCTACCCTATTCACAAATTTTTAAAAGCGCACAACACCGGTATTTGTTAACTAACTATAGGCATTATATTGTGGGACAAATCTCTAGAACTTACTCATCTTGTGTAACTGTAACATTATACCCATAGAACAACAAAGTTTTGGGGACATTAAATTAAATAATGATATTATGATAAGTCAGTCACAGAAGCACAAATACTGTATGATTCCCTTATGTGAAGTATATAAAATAGTGAAACTTATAGAAATAGAGGGTGGTGGCCAGGGGATGGGGAAAGAGGGACAAGTGGGGGAATCGTTGTTTAAAGGAAAAATGTTTGCTACATGTTACTTCCAAAACTGTTGTTTATTAGATCATTTACTATTAGTTAAATCTCTCCTTAAGACTCCTATTGAGAATTTCTAGCAGAGAAAATAATATCCATTGTCCTGCACTCTGTGAGTCCCACATGCTGTGAGTGGTGTCAATGTCAAGATGCACAATAACTTCCCAGAGGCTTACTGGCATCCCGTGGCAGAGTCTTATCTGCCTAACATAAGATGACATTCAGCTAGCCATTCAACCAATATTTTTGGAGTGTATCTTGTATCCAGACTAAGTGGTATTTGTATCTACTTCAGGGAAGATAGTTGCTTTATCTGATTGTATCTTGGGTTTCCTCTGTTCCAAATTCCAACCAATCTTCTTCTCTTAGAAACTAGGCTACTGATACCAGCAGACAGCTGGCTGAAAGGGGAGTCTGTGCCTTTTGGGGAGTCTAGGTAGGGAGTAGTACTGGTTTGCTTGAGACTATCCTGATTTTATTTATTTTTATTTTTTATTATGGTGACATTGGTTAATTAAATCCAGTAAGTTTCAGGTGTATAATTTAACAGTAAGGCGCATATATATATATATATATATATATATATATATATATATATATACCGAGACAATTGGCTACTGCAGTGAGGAGAGCTAGGAAGAAATTTTTTTTCTCCTATAGGTCTGGAAGGTGGGGTCAGAGAGCTGCTCCAGTGAAGTTCTGAAGAGATACATTGGGAAGAGTCTGACCTACAACAATCAATGTATCTCCAAAGGTAAGGCTGATATATTTAACTATGAAAATCTTTGCATTGCCCAAATATCAAATACAAAGTTAATAGGCAAATATTAGACTTGAGAAAACTATTTCCAATCAGGTGCCAATGGATTACATGCTCAGCTCTGGGAATACAATATTTTGAATGTAGCCTCCAGACCAGTCAGGGAGAATGAAAGTCATATAATATCAAATATGTGAGTTCACTACTGTGAGAAATTGTATGAATGAAACATTTTGACAGCCTATGTGACTAGATAGTTCAGACTAGAGTATTAGGCAGGGCTTCTCTAAAGAGGTCACATGTGAGCTGATCTGAAAGATAAGTCAGAGGACTCTGGTAAAAGTTTCCGGAGTGGAATGAGGGAAAGCAAAAAGGTAGGAAGTATAGGGTGAAGTAAAAATACAATCCGAGGGCTACGAAATCCCTCTCTATTAATAACGAAACAAAAGAATAGGATTTGGTGATTTCATGAATGTATAAATATTTCAGAATGATCAAATTATGCAATTTATATACATGCAGTTTATTGTAGATTTATTTTATCTGAATGAAGCTGAATCACAGGATATCCAGGAGATTGACTTGCATTATAGCTTGGGGTTTTAAACCAGGAACACTGAGAAGCCACAAGAGGCCTGTAAGTAGATTTGAGAACTAATTATATTTGTGCAAATATAGTACATATCCTAATGACGATAGCTATCTTTTCACTAGTGCTAATTATCTGCCAGGAATAATTATCTGCTAATTATTTCTCACAACTTCAAGAAGTTGTATTTTCTTCATTTTACAGTTAGAGAAGCTGTGGCAAAGAGAGGTTATAAAGCTTACCAAGGTTCACTCTGATTTCAGAACCTATGTGTTCAACCATTATACCCTACTGCCTCTCAACTCCGTGATAGTTGCTGATGGCAGAATAAAATTCCCATGAGCAAAGCACATAACAATTTGTAAGGTGCTTTTACAACATTATCTCATTTAATGCTTCTGATGACATAATAAGGTAGGAATTTTTTATGCTCCTTTTATCATTGAACAAATTGAGGATCAGAAATATTTAGCAGTTTTCCTGGAGGTCACATGACTTGAATCGTGGTCCTGTGATTTCAAAAACAGTACTCTCTTTGTAATCCATGCTTGCTAATGTCAATGAAAAATTCCACTGGATGAAGTAAATAGGCAAGGAAAACTTTTTTCAGGGCTATTGTGATATAGATCAAGACTGTTGTAATAGGTGAGAAAGATTGAACTCAACTCCACTGTAACAAAAGGCAGGAGAGGTTTTTAAGCATTGGGCTAAGCTAGTGGAAGAGTAGTAGAAGGAATTAGGGGGAGAGTAACCAATTTGATTAAGCCATCTAGATTTGCTATTTGGTACTTACAAAAGTTAGGCTCATTCCTTCCTCTAGGAAGAAGACCAGGAAATAGGGGCACTATTTTCTTGATTAAATTTCAAAGGGATGATGCCCAGGTCCTTGAGAAAAACATTTCTGGATTATAAAACTAGCCAGTGACTGGGAGAAGATGTGCATTTCAAAGGGGGCAGAACTGCTTTAAGAAAAGGAAGGTCAGGGGGTTATAACTAGGAAGAAACCTACCTAAAGTTTATTCAAGCTAAAAGAAACATTTAGTCTATCTTAGTCATTTCAGTGATGCTAAATGACAGCTGGATGTGTGTGTGTGT